>OZ018389.1:55776669-55821566 GCA_963969525.1 Ontholestes murinus | reverse complement strand
GGCGTTGTGTTTCTCGTTGTTAGCGATATGTGGGCAGGTGTAACTTCTTGTTCTTTGCACTGATGTAGGAACCATAGAGATTGTTCGCAGTGTGTGTATTTTATTTGTAATTTAAAATACATTGTTGCCAATTTTCCATCACTGGATAATTTCAATTGATTGATTGTTGAGGCATTTAAGTGTTGAAAATCCATATTCATTATTTAGGTAACAAAACTGTTTGATTTTCAAATTGGTTTTATTGTAACACGACATATGTTTCGCCACACTGTGGCTTCTTCAGGTGAAGAAAATATACAAATAAAATACAAATTATTGCTTATATACTATGTTGTTATAATTGAGTTATTAGAGAAAGGGTTCAAACATAACATCAAACACAAAACGAGTTCTAGGGAAATCGAGTTAACAGCAGTTGAAACAGAATTAACATTAATGAAAATTCCAAATAATCTACCTGAAAAATTCAAATTCTCTAAAATAATTAAAGACACAAAAATCAATAATAACACCAGTAGTGAAATGTCAGTTGCAAAGTCAATTAAAATCAAATCAAACAATCATAATATAATATTTACTAAGGCCGATAAAGGCAACACAATAATTGCCATAAATGAAATAGATTATATAAATAAAGTAACAGATTTCATGTCAAAAAACTCATTTAAACCTTTAAAAACCAACCCAACAAAATTATACCAACAAACAATACGTAAAGAACTCGACAAAATTAATTACTTATTTTCAGATAGAGAAAAACACTTTTTAATTAATATGAACCCTCAACCACCAAAATTATACGGACTAATTAAATTGCACAAAACTGATAATCCAATAAGACCAGTAGTATCTTACATTAATGCTCCCTGTGAACTCATTGCCAAAAAACTTAACAAACTTTTGATAAAATTCTTAAATTTCAAACCGAAATATTCAATAAAAAATAGTCTTGATTTAGTCAAAAATATTAATACCATTAAACTAAACAGCAATTCAAAATTCATCTCTTTCGACGTGACCAACCTTTTTACAAACGTGCCTGCAGTTGAAGTCCGTGAAATAATCATAAATAAGCTGAACGACAATAAAACGAACCCAATAATAATAGACGAAATTTTAATTCTACTTGACATCTGTTTTCAGCAAAACTATTTACAATTTAATAACCAGCTATTCACACAAACTGAAGGTCTGGCAATGGGCAACCCCCTAAGCCCCCTAATAGCGGAATTATTTATGGACCACCTCGAAAGAAAAATATCAAGTTTACCACTTTTTAAAAATTGCACGTACTGGTGGAGATATGTCGATGATATCTTAATAACATTTACAGGCACAGATAGACAATTGAACACATTTCTAACTAGTCTAAATCAACAACACAATAATATTAAATTTACAATGGAAACCGAAATAAATAAATCAATTAACTTTTTAGATCTAACTATAACAAACATAGAAAACAAACACGATTTCTCAATATATCATAAACCTACACACACTGACACTACTATTAATAATACATCATTTCATCCAATACAGCATAAATTAGCAGCATATAGATCCATGATACATCGACTCTTATCAATCCCAATGTCTACGCAAAATTATAAGAAAGAATTAAACATAATCTATCACATAGCAATTAAAAACGGTTATAACAAAACAATACTTAATAAAATTATACAACAAAAACAAAATAAAATAATTAATAATTTAATATTTCCATGTCAACTAGATTAAAAACAAACTTTTCAGCCATAACATTTAACGGTCCATTAAGTGAAAAAATAGCAAAAAACCTTAAAAAATTAAACTTTAATATATCATTCAAAACGAAACATAGTTTATCAAAAATAATAAAAAACAATAAAGATACAACAGTTAAAAATAAACACAGTGGAGTGTATTTGCTAGGATGTATGAACTGCCCTAAAGTTTATGTAGGTCAAACCGGACGAGCATTTGAAGAGAGGATAAGAGAACATCACAAATGTTTTATCAATAAAAAAGAAACATCGACATATGCGAATCACCTTCTAGATCATGATCATACATTCAACCCCGAGTTTAAGATCCTCCACACAGAAAGAAAAGGACAAAAACTAAATATATTGGAAAATCTAGAAATAAATAGATATTTCCACACCGGCCATCTACTCAACGACCAAGTAGAATTATCCAACTCCCCTCTCTTAAAAATGTTCACTCCCCCACTTATAACAACATAGTATATAAGCAATAATTTGTATTTTATTTGTATATTTTCTTCACCTGAAGAAGCCACAGTGTGGCGAAACATATGTCGTGTTACAATAAAACCAATTTGAAAATCAAACAGTTTTGTTACCTAAATAATGAATATGGATTTTCAACACTTAAATGCCTCAACAATCAATCAAATACATTTGTTATATAAAATAAAATTAACTGCTAAAAGAGATATTTTCATTTAGTCAATTTTTAAACTAAAGGAGTTACGCTTTAAATAATCGTTATGCCATCAATGTATAGATACAAATTTCGGAATTCTACGAAGTTGTTTGTATCTTGGCGTGTTTTGAAAGGAAACTTTTCGCGCACTCATCTCACTCTGTGTAAAAGTTGTTGCTGGCATCTCAGCTGCCATTATATATAAATAAAAACCTTGCTTACAGGAAAACCAACTCAAAAATATACGACTGGTCTTCAATAATGCCATTTTTTTTAAACATATGGTAAAAAATTTCAATTTTTATAATTGTAATATTATGTTAGTTAGTTGAAGGTTAAACCATTTTTTTAGCAGGATGTGTTTCTTAATAGACACATTATATTGAAATTAACGCAAAGAAACTGAACGATGAACTAAATTCTCACTTAACACGTGGTGAAACCTTTTCTTATTATAATTAGAGGTTAATTAAACACTTGGTGTTAAAACTAGTCGGAGAAATGTATAAAAGTTGTGAAACAACACCAAGTGTTTAATTGGCCTCTAAGCTAAGTTAAAATTATTTATTTTAAAGTTATCAATAAATCATCAACTTATTAATATATCATATATTTCTTTTTCTTCCCTTTAGATATATATATATATATATATATATATATATATATATATATATATATATATATATATATTTAATATTTTTACTACAGCCAAATATTTACTAATTATTTTTACCTTCTAATATGGGTTAATTGTTAATGTATTTGGATTTACTATTATATACTTTCTGCTGTGATAAGTCATAATTACTAGTAGATAATCAATTATAATGCGTAAAAATATATGTATATTTATTCATTTATAAGAAATTAGTTTTATAAATATTTTCAGTTTTTATATTGCTTTACTTAAAATTGGATTTCAAATAATTTTATAATAAATACTTTGTACAAAAATAGATTTATTAAAGGCATTTCTTTTTCTTTAAGTGTTGTGTTCTCTAGGGAGCGCGACTGCCATATTAGTGATTGTTCTAAAGCTCTCTAGATCCTGCGCCACGTAAAGGAAATCATCATTATATGTATCAGTCTATCGCCATAGATTCCGTAGCTACGATAGTTTTGCGTCCTATCCCCCTATTTACTTCTATTTTATCATTTAGAATTAGGCCTAAGAATTCATATCTTGGTTATCTGCATATGTCTCCTAGGTATTCCAGTTTTCGGCTTTTGACTATGTAATATTGGTCTGCCGTGGCCTATTCTGTGGAAAAATTCTTCCTAGCTGGTTCTGCTTGTCCACCGAATTTTAAGCAACCTTTAATAAATCCATATTTCAAACGCTTCAATTTTGTTAATGTCTCTTGTAATGGACGTCCATGTTTCACAACCGTAGAGAAGCAACGCCACATATGTATATAAATAAAATTTTGTAGTATTTACCTTGTATCTTTGTAATTTTGCATTTATTTACTTCTAGCTCTGACAAGAAATAATGTCGGCACACAGGTAATATTTTTCTGTTGTTTTTATATAAGCATAGGTGAAATTTTTTCATTGAAATTTTTTTTTAATGTAAGTTATGGTAAATAATCAAAAAACCAAGATCATTAGAATTATTTCTATACAGATATATATGCAGGAAGTAGAAGCTGTTATTTAAAAAAAGGCGTCACCATTCTTCCGCAAAGATGTTTTCAAAACATAAAATTAGAGTAAAAATATCATGACCGCAATTCAGTCGCTAAATAATACTTTTTGAAGCAAAATGAAGTCAAAATGGCACTTAGTAGTCTGCAAATAGGATCAACTGAAGATCTTAATGTGCAGCGTAGGGCTGGACTGGAAGAACATTGTGCCGAGTGAACTTCCCCCGGATCTCTTACGTCTAAATTATAATTATAATTATAATTATATTTTTTCCGCTGCAAACGATGCCGTTTTTCCTTCAATACTACATCGAATCGGGTCAATAAATCGCTGTAGTATTGCCCCATGATCGTCCTTCCTTTCTGCAAATAGTCGATGAGGATCACACCTTACCTAAAAAAATGGCGTCAACAATAACAGACGCAGCAATTTCGGAAGTAATTACTGAAAAGTGTAATAGATGCAGTAAAAATTTAATCAATTCGATCGTGTGTGAAAAGTGTCGGAAGGGATATCATCGGTCGTGTTTGAACGTTCACTTACCAAATTGTGGTGTTGAGAATCGTAAGAAATCATACAGCACAAGTGAGGTTAACAATGGGACCGAATCTAAGTACGATGCATGAACTCCAGTATTTGAGAGAAATAATAAATCTCAAGGATGAAATAATTGAAGACTTGAGAGACAAAATTAATATTATGCATAAAACCAGTGTTGCGAGTTTCGCGAAAGTGCGAACGCACATGTCATGTGACGTGCGCGCATTTGCGACCGCATATGTCACCGCATATGCCCGCACATAAGATGACACGATTTTACATTTGTCTGCGCGACTCGCGGCATACTCGCTATCGGGAATAACTAATTCCCGACTTTTTCTGCCTATGAAATTTGATACGGATAAACAATAATACATGTTCACTGCTCTAATTATATCGAATTTCAATTTCATATATCAAACAATTATAACAATTCTGAATAATTCTTCTAAAATGTTTTAAATAATAATACCAAAACAGTAACATTTTCTACTTGTAATTTTTTTATGATACGTCCCCATATGAGACTACCGGTATAATTAATAATTACAAAATTAATAACAATTATTATTAATTAATAATAAATATTATTATCTTTCTATTTATTAAAATTATTATTTAAAATATGTTAGTTATATTAGTATGCATTGTTATAATTGTTGGTATAAGAAATTGAAATACGATATAAATAGGGCACTGAACATGTATTATTGTTTATCCGTATCAAATTTCATAGGCAAAAAAAGTCGGGAATTAGTCATTCCCGATAGCGAGTATGCCGCGAGTCGCGCAGACAAATGTAAAATCGTGTCATCTCATGTGCGGGCATATGCGGTGACATATGCGGTCGCAAATGCGCGCACGTCACATGACATGTGCGTTCGCACTTTCGCGAAACTCGCAACACTGCATAAAACTATCTCGTTGCTGGATGAAAAGTGTAAGAAGGATAATCTCCATCTACCGTCAAAGAGCTCGAACAACACCCCAAACAAAATCACACCAAATTTAATTGCAATTACAGATAACTGTAACAATATACAGAAATCTAACATCCCATTGGAAAATGTGATATGCAATATAGGCAACGAAACAAACAAAAAGGATCTGCCAAATAGCCCAAAGGCAAATAATCCAACTAATAAGAAAGATTCCAGCCTCGCAATCGTACAAAATCATAAGTTCGATAATGAAGTCATTGATTTAAACAAAACAATACGGAGCAACGACACCCTTGGTCAACATTTAAATTCCCAAGACGCCACTACTGAACAGCAAGGTGCAAATTCTGAAAAATGGGAACGTGTGAGTTATCGAAAAAGAAGACAGCGAACTATTCTTGGTACAGCCAAAAGTAGCACGATTAAAGGTGTTCAGCAATTTAAATATCTTCATGTGTACATGCTGGATCCTAAACTCACCAATGATGATCTTTTAAAATATCTTCATACGTGTGGATTTGATAACGTAACATGCGATCCTTTAAAATCAAGACATCCAGAGGAGTACTCTTCCTTTAAAGTAGGCGTTCCATCAAACCGCTTTGAAGATCTAAAGAAACCTGATATATGGCCCGAAGACGTTCGTTTAAATAATTTTTTAGTCCGGACTCAAACAAAACCGCATCCTATATAAAATTAATGTATATTAATATGCAATCAATTCGCAATAAATGCGATGAATTGTCATCTTTCTTAGTTGATAAAAACTACAATTTTCTATGCATATCTGAACATTGGCTCTCGGAACATGAATGTCAAATATCCGCAGTGGGTAATTTGTTATCAACTGCTTACTTTGCGCGTACAAGCAGTAATCATGGCGGTACAATCATCTACTCAGGAGCCAATTTTTCATGTAAAACATTTAATAATGTCACTACAGAGTTGTCGGTTGAAAAAAATTGTGAGTTATCTTGCGTTTATGTTTACGACATATATTCTTTTATTATATGTGTGTATCGTGCCCCTTCAGGGGATTTTCAAGATTTTATTGTAATTTTATCAGAATTTTTAGCCCACATTAATGTTAGCCGAAGCAATGTCATACTGGGGGGCGATTTTAACGTGCTTTTTAATATGAATGGATACAAAGAACAATATTTAATAGATACTCTGGCAAGTTTTGGATTATACAAATTGGTTTCTTTGAATACGAGAAAGAATAATTGTTTAGATAATGTTTTCACCAACATAGACGTTAATCTAATAAAACTCAGCATTATCGAAACTGATCTGTCAGATCATGGTGGAATATCTTTAAGTATCGACATATCTAGTCATAAAACTGAAATTAAGCAAACGACTGTTAGGCCAGTTACTGAAGAAGGTAAATTTAAATTCTTTTGTGCAATAGAAAAAATTAATTGGGACTTTATATCGGATTTAACAACAACTATAAATAATAAGTGGGATCGAGTATTAAATATTCTAATTGATAATGTGCAATTATGTTTTCCGTGTAAGGTCATTAAATCTAATGACAGTAATTTAAAATGGTTTAATAAAAATCTAAAAGATATGCGTGAAACACTACATACATTAAACGACCTTTATAATAAAATTAATTCAACTGAATTAAGAGACACACGCAATAAATTTAGAAGTCATTATAGAGAAGTAATTCGCAATACCAAAAAGCAGGTAGCTGGTAAGTATATAAGTAAGGCACCAAATAAACCAAAAGCAATTTGGAAACTAATTAATTTTGCTAGAAATAATCTAAAAAAAGGTAACGTCTGTGATTTAACTAGTAATGATTTTAATAACTTTTTCTGTACTATAGCGAGTACCCTAATTAATAAGCTACCTGATTTGCAATTCGAAATTACCTTCAATACTGACGAGTCCATTAATTTCAGTTTTAATAGAACAACCCCAATACTTGTCAGGGAAGCAATCCTATGTATTAAAAATAGTCAATGTTCGGACATATATGGTTTGTCGGTCGTACATATTAAACATATCATAAATTTAATTAACATCCCAATTACTAAACTCATAAATGAATCACTAGAAAGTGGTACTTTTCCAGACGCTCTAAAATTGGCCAAAGTATTACCTGTATTTAAAAAGGGCGATGAACATGATATCAATAACTATAGACCTATTTCTCTACTACCCATACTCTCGAAAATAATTGAAATTATAATGAAACGGCAATTATTATCTTATTTTGAAACCAATGCACTTTTTAGCAAAAGTCAGTTCGGTTTCAGATCTGGAATGTCAACAACGGACGCTGTAATTGCTCTCTGTGAACAGATCATGGATACTTTTGAAAAAAATAAAGTATCTGTTGTGTCATTTATCGATTTGAGCAAAGCGTTTGACTGTGTCTCACATGATCTGCTGATAAAGAAGCTTAAGGCCTACAATTCTGATCTTGTTAGTATAAGACTAATTACTTCCTATTTAAGCAATAGACAACAATCTGTCTTTTTCAATAATCAGATATCAGACACTAGGCAAATTAAGTATGGTATACCCCAAGGATCTATCTTAGGACCTTTGTTATTTCTAATTTACATAAATGATCTCCCAAATCAACAAAATATAAATAATGCCATTCTCTTCGCTGATGACTCCACTGTCATTAGCGAAGGTATAACTTCACAAGCTGCAGAACTAGCTAATAGAGTCACATTAAACTCTGTGAAGACTTGGACTGCTAAAAATAAACTAATGTTAAACGAAAATAAAACCCATACGATGATTTTTAGCTTAAAAAGGGGCACGCAAATGAGCCAACACTGTTTTCTTGGCCTTCACGTTGACTCTCATCTAACTTGGGAGCATCAAGGGACACAACTAGCAAGGTCTCTTGCAAAAAATATTTACTGTTTAAGAAACCTGGTTGGGAGGGTACCTGACTTAATTAGCAGAGTAGCCTACTACAGTCTTATAGAGTCAAGATTAAGATACGGGCTTCTAGCTTGGGGTCACGCGTCTTGCCGACACAGAATATTTAGATTGCAACGTAAGGCAGTTCGCTTACTTGGCAAGATAAAATATAGAGATAACAGCACTAATTATTTCGGAATAAAATTTTTTAATAAATTGCCAAATTCTTGGAAACAATTACCACTGAAGGAATTTAAGCAGACTGTACGAAAGTTTTTAATTGAAAACTCTTTTTATTCATTTAATGAGTTTCTGCAGAAAAATATCACTGGCAACTAAATTTTAAAGTTGGGCTCTGCTGCCTTTTGCTTTTTAATATTACCTTTTAATATTATTTTTTAAATATATTTTTGTGTCTACATTTGTGTTTGTACTGTTTAAAACTATTTATTTATTTAGTCTATTTATACATCATTTTATATTTACATCAAATTTTAATATGTCTGTGCTATCGTCTATATTTTAATTATTTTAATATTTATTCATTTTATCTATATTTTATTTATTTAATTTTATTGTGTTTAAATAATTAATTACGTTATTTATTATGCCCGTATTTTTTATGCTATAATTATGTTTTATTGTTCCCTTAATTATTTATTATTTTACATTTTTTAAAATATGTATATATGTATGTTATTATATTTTGAAGTGTCTTCAGTATGACATTGCTTTCATTAATTAATTTTATATATATTTTATTTTTATAGCCCTATTTTCGTTAATATAGAGTTTTATTTCCACCATGTAATCTATTATATTAATTGTGACGTATGTAAAACTTTTTTGTTTATGACATGAAATAAATACTTACTTACTACTTACTTACTTACCTTGGGAATCATAAGGTCTTACTTCGGAGTTGCTTTGCCCGGAAAAGTCCACTGCTTCGACTGTTGGTATGTAGTGGTGGATCCAAGTTTCAACTACGGTTACGAAACTAATAAAGATATGCCTTCGATTGCGTTGAATCCTGGCCACACATTCCTCCAAAACGGCCACAATTTTTGTTTTTGCTCCGGTGTGAACAAACGGGTTCCCAACACCCCGAAAGCTTTTTCATTCTCAAAATTTCATCTAGGATATGGCCAACGCGTTCTTCTGAAATGCCTGTTGTCTCTGCTATCTCTTTCAACTTCAATCGACGATCGGCTAAGACATCATGAATATTGTCGACCATTTCATCGTTGGTAGAGGTTTTCGGGTGTTCACTGCGTGGTTTGTCACTTGAACTTGTGCGGCCACATTTGAACTCGCTCACACAGAAGCTGATGGTCGAAGATGATGGAGTAGATCCGCAACGAACCTCTGCTAAATATTTCGAATTACCGTGGCTGTTTTCCCAGCCATCCAGAAGTGTTTTATCACTGCACGAAATTCGATTTTATCCATTTTTGCGAAACCGCCTGACTTGCTGTACAAAACACGCTCTTACATAATAACTATTAACAGTAGATGTCTGAAATTTTGACAGTTGCTATAAAAGGGTTGCCCTTGCCGACCAATGAATCTACTTCAATCATCGTGCTCCATCTCTTGCCGATTCCGGAAACATTTTCAGGGCGCCCTCGTACAAATATAGACAGTTTATTACGTAATTATTAGTCCTTTTTATCGAAAAAACTGAGTGTTACAGACAACAACATCACTGGAATTGGGGATGAAATATGTGGCTAATCATAGGACAGTTGATGTTTTACAAGGCATGGTCTCAAATTGTCTATAGAAATAAATATAAATACTATATCTTGCATAAACATTATTCTTAGTGACATGAAAATCGCGTCCCTGAGAAGGGGTAGGATTTTTTGACAAAACTTTTCACAAACGTATAAATATTCAAAGATGGCAATTGATTAAAAAATCATTTATATGGATCAAGTAGTAATGACTCATCTGTTAGGTCTTTCAGTTCTTTCTAACTATTTTATCAGGTGAAATTATTTTCAGTTCTTTGCTGTTTTTATTTTGATTCTGTTGTTATGCCTAGAGTATGCAAACGTAAACGTTATTTCTAATTAAGCGAAATCGACAGAGGTCGTATTATCGTTAGTCGGCGCAAAGGTAGTTTTTAGATTAGAGAAATTGCTAAATCAACTAAATCAATCAACTGTCATGTGCTGCTCTCAACTATGACTACAGGGGACCAGAAACATCACAGAAGAGGAACAAAGAAGAACAAATGAGGTTAAAGAATCAGCACTTTAGGTTTGCAATTATGCCACATATTGTGTCACCTTTAACACCCTAGTAACGATGGAAAGTGGTGTAGATTCTGGCTGCACTGGGACGTATACTGCCATAGGGTGATGTTTAGTGATTGAATCTCAAATCTTTTTGGGGGCACATGATGGCGAAGACGAAGGAAACGTCGCAACATGAAAGTTTCTTTGAGAGGCCTGTGCATCAAACTGCAAGGATCGTTGTAAAGGGTACTATAAGTTATGGAAGTAGTTCTCGTTTAGTATTCATCCGAGGCAAAACGAACGCTCAGCGATATGTGGATGGGGTTTATTCATCGTCGAAATAGTCACTTTTCCAACAAGACAATCGATATGCAGAAGGTCATATCATTATCTTGTCATGGCCATCCCGATCTTTAGATCATTTGCCTATGGAACATTATGGATAGTAGACTTACATCATCTTCCATAGATGCTGCAAGTTATTCATACTGCCCCCATTAAATGGCTACCACTCAATCAATTTTTACATGTTGATCACTTTCACTTAGAAGTGGACACAGTTTTACAAAAGGGCGCATTTGTTGACTTACTAGTAGTACCCTACTTTTTACAGTAGCACTTCTGGTCATGCCATCCAGGGTGGTGAACCTGGATGGACGTCGATGACTCTACCGAGACGCTATTGCAATGGGGAAAAGTTATCCTCCTTAATTATGGCTAAATGATCATTCTTGCTCGTGGCCGCTATTTGTTGCACCAATAATGCTCGGACATGTACTCTCGAGACCATATTTGTTGTCTCATGTTCTAGAGTATTGCCATCTGGAAAGCATAGTTTCCCAAATGTTTTCATAGTTGGGGTCCACAGGCGATGTCTTCTCAAATATCCAATCAGAAAATCTCCAGGCGTCGTGACGCTAAAATCATTGGGGTCCTCTAACAAAGTACATAATGGTCGCGAATTGAGGATTGCTTTGATTTCCGTTAGCAAGGTGTGGAACTCCTCGAATGCCAAGTTCACCTATACGGAATAGATGTTTCTTAATAATTTTTACTGCGGCTCGCCAAAATTTGTGCTCGCGGAATCGTTCAGGAATTTACCCAATTGATTTTATTGGTTTCAGGCAGCAGTAAAGTTTATTGCATTGTCACTATATATTTAAAACACATATCTTCGTACAACATACAAATTTTAAATTCTCAAAAATGGTCGAATGTTCCTTGTATTCCTGTATGTAATTGTTTTTTGTGTATACTCTAGATTATCAATATTGTTATTCAACATTTCGCCGGGAAGACAATCGGATATCATCGATTTATGGGAAGATCGGTATTCTTTAGACTTCCGCCAACATGAATCAAACCATCGAAGTCGAGAAATGGATTTAGTGTTAATAGCTTGTTTGAACGTTACACGACCGCTCCTGTTTTCAACAATTCTATTTGGCTTTGAAATGTAGAGAGCTGCAATCGTCTCAGCAGTAAGATGGTGGCGTTTTCAAAGTTATCCTTTAGTTTTATTGTTGTTGTTTATAAACAGCATAACGTATGCTAAAACTCTGACAGATTTCTCGTCACTGCCACAAGGTTGCTATTCACTTCTAACAATTGATCCTCAGATATTAAGTTCGGGAATATCTTTTAGAAAAAAGGCTGCTTCTTTCTGTCATAACTGATTCTCCTTTAGTAATGTAGTCTGATGATATCCGCAGGATTATCTCAGGAACCAAATGTTGTCAATCACGATAGCAAGGCTATCAAAGCAACACTTAGGTGTTATCAAGAGAAGTAGATGTTTCAATAAGTGATTTGTTTTTTAGTCTTAGTAAGACTTATTGTTGTAGATTCACGAAATGTTTTCATATTTATAAATTATTAGAATTTTACCTATTTTGTTGGCTATAAAAATGTTAAATCTTCTTGATTCCTATTTAATCCAGGATAATGGGATTTTTGAATCAGTGTAAAAGTTTTAACTGGCAATTTGATCTGACCATATAAAGTATAGCCAATAGCACGGCAGCACAAAGTTTATGTCTAGGTACACTTCTCGTTTTTACTGGTGCTACACGAGATTTTGCACAAAATAAACTGCTTGATGAATTTGATGCAAATCTATGAATTTCCACTTGGACTCCGATTGCGGGAATCACCTTTCGTGGCATGGTTATATCTGCAATGTTGGACCAATGGTTGATGTAATATTGCCTACTTGATCAATTAATTAATTACTAATTTGCCCTCTTGGGATTATCTCCACAAAATACTTCATAATTTCTGGTCCTTCGGCCGCACATCCACTTGCTAATACATCTTCGTCAGATCCGCTATGATGACGAATTGTCGTATTCTCATATTCAACATGATTGCCATTAAATTGTCCAGCAACGGCGGACTGATCATTAAGATGTCGTTCAACGATATTCCTGTGGATGTAGGCGAAGATCCGTTAAATATGACACGTAATTTTGTTGTTATGATTGCCTCCTTAACGTCGCAGTGATGAGGTAAATACTAACAGATGTTATTATTGCCACTCGTTCGCTGAATATGACCTAGTATTTGTATTCTCTTATGAATCACTGTATTGTTTGTGGATAATTTACTCTGTTTCATTTTTTATACCTCTGCTATAATAAGTTCACGAAATTCATGAAATCGGTATACTAAGTTGTCGTTTACACATAACACACTTGTTTTCTTCATTTTTCATGACTAAAGTTTTTGATAGTTTCGTTGGTTTTGTGTCACTGCTAACGTTTTGATGACTTTTTATGGCTTACAATTATTTATATTTCGACATAAGTACATTTTCCATGACTTCGTATGTTGAAATGTGGTCAGCTGTGCTTCTTTACCATTCTTTCTGTAAATTAGAATCGAATTTCTCCGGCGCTAGTTCGATCATGATGTCACCTCATTGTTTGCTCTTTTTTAACGATAGCACTCTTGAATTCATTGTCAAGCGAGTATATAACTCGTATATGAGAGTTCAAGGTTTTTAGAATTAACGCTACTTCATCCTCCCGACTGCAGATAGTGAAATCTCTGGATGTTATTTAGCGACTAGAATTCCGGTCATTCTTCGTATTTTCCTGTGAAGGTTTCTATCATTGGAAGTCTTGTTTGTATTGTTTAAGGGTTCCCTGTATTGGATCTCAGCGCTAAAGATGCCAACATATCGTTGGCATCTTTAGCGCTGAGATCCATAGACATAGTCTTTCTTCAGGATTGATTTTGCCTTACCAACAAGTTTGCAATAGATTGCTAAACTCACGTTTTTCGTTAGAGATGTTGATTTCCAGTAGCTCATTCTCTATTTCATAAAATTAATTTTGTGTGAGTGTAAAACAATCCAACTAGGCTCTCATGATCTCGATTTAATCTGGAGTTGGAATTTCATCACGCATCGAAAATGGCTGGAAGACTGTATTGTGTAAACATTTTTCCGAGATCGAATTCATCTTTACTTTTAATTCTAATTAACTTAATTTGAGACAAAAAACTAATAAATGGAAAGTGAATAGGGTTTAGATAACGTAATTATTCATTTCTAATGAATAACTGAAGCTGTTGTTGGTGCTTCATATTCTTCATTCTTTTCCGGTATTAAGAATAATAAATATTTTCTCTTCCTTTTATTCAGTGTGTTTAGTATCGTAATCAGCGTGACATGAAAACGATGATAAACCAATTTTAAGAATTTATGTAAAATATGCCATAATTTAAGATAGGTCAGTAAACCATTTCGTCGATATCCCGTAATTGTATACAACATAAATAACTAACTTGAGATATTGTTTGAATAAGAACATAAGGTTCGCTATTTTTAGATGTACAGTATTCACTGGAACAATTACTCAATTCACTATGCTCATACATAAAATTTTAGGTCAATATTTATACATTTTATATTTATATTGTACATATTTTCATAAATTTCGATTATATTTTAGGTTAACATATGCTAACAGGTGAAGAACGTATTATTAAGCATTACAACGAAAAACTGTGTCTATGCAAATGTAAATTATTTTTAAAATGTTTGTTCCATACTCAAATTACACTTCAATAAATCATTTTTGTGAAAATATTCCGAACTTTACAGCCAGAAGCACGTTGACAATCAATTTGAATATATTTACTACACGAAATTAAGTATTTATTAATATGTTTTTACATCGTATAATCCTGAATTAATCTAATAGAATGTAGATTTATATTTATTTCTCTCTTAAAATTTTAAAATAAATTATATGATATATTTTAATTATTATTATGCTTTAGTTTTAATCTGGTTTTGCTTAATACAACTTTCATTGGATTTACATGTTAAAAATTAGAATGATGACTAGAATAGTATTATTTATATTTTATATATAAAATTTTAATAAAACACATAAATATGTTGTAAAATAAAATTAAAAAAAACAGGTATACTATTAGGAGTTATCTATTTTATTGAATAATTATTTTTCTTTTTCATCAATTTTAAAATATATATTTAATTTTTGAATATTATGATACCCTAAATAAACTATAACTTTAAAATAAAACAATTTTTACAATTATTGTATTGTAATGATTTTTTTTATTTCTGAATTCTGTGTGAATTTCAGTTTACTTCAATTCCACAATTTATTTTATCGGAATATTAGCTTCAAATAATAGTGGTTATATAATACAGCAGAAATAAAAAACCTTATTACTACGTATATCAGCTAAATTTAGAGAGAAATATAATTATTGAATATAGTATTACAATATATAATTATGATTATGTTTCTTCATCCTCTTATTGGCTATCGAACGTAGGTTTTTCATTTAATTTTATTAATACATAAACAATTACGTTATAATGTATAGCAAATTATTGATCTTTAATTAATTCATTTTGATCTCAAATAAACAATTACTATTTTACTCTGCATAATCTAATTATTTATATATTGAATGAAATGTATCGTAAACTTTGAAAAGAAATCTGGTACGCTGTTATATGTAACAATAGTGTCAAAAATGTTGAACGAAATACGTATTATTAATATGATTAACGACGTCGCAGATTCTTGTAGCAATATTCCTGAAAAGTTCGCATAACAGGATGATTAATCATTATTACAATTAATCATTCTCGCGTGCATATGACCTTATTTACCAAAAATAAATTAATGGATTGATATTAATGCGTTAAGTGCGTTTTCTTACACTCGAGTAATTGATGTAAATTATGTCCGTTGTTTCTGGATAAAGAAAACCTTGAATCGCATATAAATAGGTATAGGGAGAGTGCTTAAACATGTTATGCTAATAACTATTATTTATTTATTCGAATAAATACAAGTTATAACATTATCTACAACTTAAAGTTACTTATGCAATTTAATTCATGATATGATCAATGCAGTCAAGTTTTCTTCTTTTTATTATGATAGCGACTACTTTGACCAATTGATGTATTACTATTTTGTTGCTTACCTTGTTTATCAATAAAATTCCGAGCATCCTCAAATAACTGGAAGGATGCCGACGGTGCTGCGAACCCGGAGAACAGACCCCAACCCTATTCACCGAGGAGGAAGTGGTAGGGCCGGCGGATATACCAAACGAAGCATTTAGGATGTTCATAGTGTACCGGCTAACGATCACCACCTGTGCTTCTTGAATGCCCAAGGAATAGTCCTAGAGAAGCTGCTCCGTGATGGGCTTCTCTATTTTTTAAAGGATAACGACAGCCTCTCGCTCTGCCAATAAACGAGGGAAAAATCCACAGCGGACTCTCTGAGGGAGGTCAAGAGGCTGGCAGACGAGGCAGACCAGGGATCGTTGAGGAGAAGGCGGGCATAACACTGGACGTTAAGAACGAGTTTAACTCCATCCCGTAGCCATCAGTGATGGACGCATCGGTGAGAAGAGGGATAACCTGCGTGACCGCAGGATTAGCTACTCCACGCAGGGCTGGTAGGAGATATGGGCGATGTAGATGATCAGTCCACTCCTATCATCTACGACGACTTGCCAAATATCGAGCTGCCTGAGGGCATAGATGTGATTTGCAGACGCCATCCTCATCATAATCTGAAGAAGAAAATTGGAGGATGTAAAAGCCACCACCAAGTAAGCGACCATCAGGCCAACTCGATGGATGAGATCCGTGAGCTTGGAGAGGGGCGCTCATAAGAACGGGGCCAGAAAACTTTCCAAGAGGAGGGCAGCGAATTTCAACATCCAGGTATACGAGGCGGTGATAGGAGCAGTGCGCACTACAGATTAGATTAGATGTTGTATGGGTGGCACCAGCGCCTATTCCACCGCGACCTTTCCAGGTCTATTGTGGATCCCTGTTTATCTCAGATGACCAGCTCTAGCTTTGCCTCTTTGATTAGTCCTGTTAGCCCTGCCAGAGGGGCTTGGGTATAAGTCTCCGCGCTTGGGTTTGTAGTGCCTAGCTTTTGATATCTAATCCTTGCTAGAACCTCGCAGTGGCATAGGATGTGGAACGAGTCCTCTTCTTCCTCTAGGCAGAATCTGCATGATGCTTCTTCCACCAGGCCTATTTTGCTCATATGTTTGTTGAGCTTGCAGTGTCCTGTTATCAGGCCTACTATTGTTTTGACCATTTTCCTGTCTTGGTTCAGGAGTTCGGTCGTGAATTTTGGCGATTGTTTCTTAAGGAACTGTTTCGCCTGTCTCTGTCCTGGTGAGATGTCCTCCGTGTCCTGGGACCCATGTGAATGTTACATTTTTGTGACAGCCAAGTTGGTTAAGAGCGCGTATACAGTCCCACCCTAGCTTAGATTCGACCTGTGTGGAGTTTAGTGCTCTTAGTAGCGCCTGGCTGTCGGAGAATATAGCAATTGACCTACTTTTGGTGTCTTGTCTTGCTCTTTCTCTTGTGCAGTGGTGAAGAGCTATCGCCTCTGCTTGGAACACCGTGGTGTCCTTGGTGAGACTGACAGAAATCTTTGTCTCGGGTTTTGTGCCGAATATACCTGCTCCTACCCCTTTGTCGGTCTTTGAGCCACCGTAAACCACCATGATTCTGCTTTGGTAGGTTGGCCTTCGACCCAGCCCTCTCTTTGTGGGATTAGAACCTTGTATTTCTTTTCGAAATTGTATTTTTTCACCATGGCATCGCTAGGCATTGCTGTAATCGCGTTAGCCTTCAGCTCGTCTTCGCACCAATTGCTGCGTTTTTCCGTGTGATCGGATTATGGGCGCCTGTCCTTGCATCAGTCTGTATGATACGGACCTGGCTTCTCCTTGAATGAAGATGTGTAGTGGTGGTATGTTCAAGATGGCTTCTAGGGCTGCTGTTGGGGTGGTGCTTAGGGCTCCTGTTGTACTGAGACATGCTAGTCTTTGTGTACTGCTCAGGAGTCTTATCGCCCCCTTTTGCTTTGTCCTAGTCCACCACACCACTGCTCCATAGGCTATCATGGGTCTTATCACCCTGGTGTAGAGCCATAGAGTCAATTTAGGGTTTAGTCCCCAATTTTTCCCGCACATTCTGCGACACCTGCCCAATGATATTGTTGCTTTTTTGGTGGCTTTTGTGATGTGTGGTCTCCACGTCATTTTGGCGTCAAAGGTTACTCCCAGGTACTTTGCCTCCCCTACGAAGGAAATTTCCGTACCCCCGAGCTTCAGTGGCTTTAGGCCTTGCAATGCTCGTCTTTTTGTGAATACGACAATTTGTGTTTTTTGTGGATTGATTGTCAATCACTCCTGTTTGCACCAATTGTCTACTATGTTTAGGGCTCTTTGTGCTCGCTCCGAGACAACTCCCGCGAACCGGCCCCTGATGACAATGGCTAAGTCATCCGCGTACCCTAGGCAGTTGATGTCCTCTTTGGACAGTTTTCCTAGAAGGTCATCTACTAGTGTAGCCCATAACAGTGGAGATAGCACTCCTCCTTGTGGGCAGCCCCCCCCTGCCTTAGCCTTAATGGTATGGCCCCCCAAAGTGGATATGATTGTCCTTTTCTCTAGGCTGGCCTTGATCCATTGGCAAAGGCTTGACGGGACTCCTTTCCTTTTTTGTGCCTCCACGAGAGAGTTTGTTGTGACGTTGTTAAACGCCCCTTCTATATCCAGAAATGTGGCCATGGCTATATGTTATTTTTGTCTTCCATTGACTTTGTGATGAGCCTGTTTAGGTCGTCCAGCGCCGAGTCCGTTGACTTACCCGGCTGATATGCATATTGCCTGTTGTTGAGGGGATCTTTTAACAGTATCTCGTCCCTTATGTACCTATCAATCAGTCTTTCCACTGTTTTTAGTAAGAATGAAGATAGGCTGATAGGTCTGTATGACTTTGGCGTTAGGTCAGCTATTCTGCCTACCTTTGGCAGGTAGATTACCCTTACGCTTTGCCATGATTTTGGTATATATCCCCATGCCAAGTAGGCTTTGCAGATTTTTGACAGGTGCGGCACCAATTCCTCTATGCCTATTTGTAACAGAATGGGATAAATCCCATCCGGTCCCGCGAACTTGTAAGGTTGGAACCTGCTGATTGCCCATTTAATTTTAGTGGGTCTTGTGACCTCAGTGGCTAATCTCCAGTCCTTTCGGTAGGGCCTTTTAGGTCTTTGGCTGTGATTGTCTGGCTTGTTGTGTTCTGCCAGAATTGTTGAGGCTGGAAACTGGACTTTTAATAGTTCCTTGAGACTTTCCTCTATTGTTTCTGTGTAGGTTCCTTCCAGTTTCTTGAGGAAGCCTACCTCTTTGGTAGCACTGCCGTCCTTAGCCAGGACTTTGTGAATTCTAGAGCATGCCGGAGTGTCGTTAATCTCCTCGCAGAACTGCCTCCACGAGTCCCTTTTGGCTTTTCGGATTTCTTTGTTATATTGAGTGAGCTTTCCTCTGTAGGTGTCCTAGTCGTGGTTGTTTTTGGCTCTATTGAATAGCCTTCGAACCTCGATCCTCATCTTTTCGAGTTTTTGGTTCCACTAGACTGTTCCGCAGCCCCCCTGCTTTGCTGTTTTTTCCGGGCAGTTTTCCAAATAAGCCGTCCTAATGGCGTCATTGATTTGTTCCACTGCCAGCTCCAGCCCATCAATCTCTCTTGTCGATGCTGTACCTCCCTTGAGAGCTTCTCTGAGGGACTCTTTATATCCTACCCAGTTCGTCTCTCTTGGGTTTCTGTACTTGTTCGTCATGAGAGATTTGACTAGATCGAAGCGGATTTGCCTGTGGTCGGAGCACGATGGTTCTTCTGACACATGCCAATTCGCTATACTATCACTCACTTGCCCGGTACAGATCGTTAGGTCTAGTACTTCTTTACGGTTTTTCGTGATGAACGTAGGCTTATTGCCGATATTGGTCACTATAAGTCCCTCTGCGGAGATAAAGTTAAGTAAAGAATCACCTCGTTTGTTGATGTCCGAGCTACCCCAGAGCGTGTGATGCGCATTGGCGTCGCACCCTATTATGATTTGGTATCCCTTCTCCGCGCAGTATGCAACTATGTCGCTTAGTATACGCGGAGGGCATTCTCTCTCATCTCCTGGGAAGTAGGCTGAGCAGATGACCCAGCTCCTCTCTCCTTCCTCCGTCCTGGCCGACATGATGCCTGTAACAGAATCTTCAGTGCATAATTGCGGTATTAGTGTACATTTGACTCTATCACTGTGAATTATGCATGCCCTTTCGGCGTTTGGGCTGAATATTACCTGAGAGTGTTGTGGCGCTAGGCCTGCTATTTTTCCTCGGAGTAACCAAGGTTCTTGCAGGAGGGCTATATCTATGTCTTCTTTGTTGAACCTCCTACACAGCGTTGCCGATGCGGCTTTTGCGTGTTGAAGGTTCACCTGCAGGATTTTTATTCCTCTTCCGCTATTGAAGAGGAGGGAAGCGCGCACTACAGGATCACTTTCCTATCTGAAGTTCAACATAGTAGGGTCATCGGCGAAGCGGAGTACGAGGATTGTTCAGAATTGTAAAAGCGCTCTGGATGATATAATGATAATGCAAAGTAGAAGATTCTGCCCTGACGTGAACTACCTGCACTAGAATGCAGCGGAATGTGAACCGGCTACGACGAACTCTGAATCAGAGTGTCCTGTGTGTCTCACGAGGGTACCGCATGATCTCAACGGAGGCCATTAAGGTGCTAACGTCCTCTCCTTTACCGAAGACCGAATTCTACGACCCAGTAGAGGGGTGGCGCGCGGCTTGTAACTGGACTTCAATACTAACCACTTTCTATCCAAATACGGGTACTTCCTGAGCTATGTGTGCTCGATCGATAAAGCGAAGTACACGCAGTGCAGGTAGTGCGAGCAGCAGGCAGAAGATACGGCATTACATTGCCTATTCGAATGTCATAAATGACATGAGGAAAGAGTAGAGGTGGGGAGTCTGGGACATCGTTTAGAGTTCAAGAATCCGGAGGGACTGGTGACCGGAATGATCGAGGATGAGTCTGTCTGGAAGAGTGTCGCCACGGCCTGCACCGCCATTCTAAGGAGGAAGATAATAATCAGTTGTCTGTTTATTTTCCTTACTCTTGAAATTATCCATGTTTGTTAATTGCTTAATAAATGTTTGTAATTGATTTTTAATTGTTCAAATTTCATAAACTAGCCTGCAAATAATAGATATACTATTAAGATATTTTAATTATTGTTTTCTTATTAACAATAGCTTCAGATCGATTTCAACATATTCGGGTCTCCTCCGCGTGGCACAAATTAGTGGGGAGACCAAATTATACACCAAACAATTGACCTTACATCGCGTAAAGGTAAGGAAAGGGGGGATACAATTGTTAATAAAAATTGAAGGAGGACGAGGTTAGAAGATAGCAGAACAGTATGGGGCATCAGTGAAGTATTATTATAGTCCCACCGTTGTCGCCGTATTCATTGGGGCCACTGTTCTTCTCCATGTTTACTGCCTTCGTTGTCCACTCTAATCCATATAATAAACTGTAGCCCTTCGATACTTCTCTTCTTGAATCAGTTTTATGTTGTATTACAGAAATACTTTATTTTGGTGAAAGCGCATTGAGATTTATATTTTTAAAATGTCTTTTATGTCATCTGTATTTTAATATCTACGTTTCCACAAGTTTATAGAAGATTGCCCCTTCTATACTTTCCTTGTTAATCTATTTATAGTGATAAATTACTCTTGTGGTGGGTACAATTTTGTATTTTAATTATGTTGAGGATGTTATGTGTTGTCAGTTATGATGTTAGTATCGGGTGCGTAAAGTATATTGTTAATGGTTTCATTATATATGGTGAAACCTTCCTTTTTCTCTTATAATTCTTTCTTAAGATATACTTTAAAAATCCAAGCTGACAGTGCACATCCTTGTCTGTCTGTCTGGTATATCTTGACTTCTTTACTCGGGTATCTTCTAAAGTTATCTTTTACTGTTTGGTTCCAATGGAGGTTAGAGATTATTCTAATATTTATGTAGTTCTGAGATTGTTTAGCTGCTTTGAATTCTGGGTTTAATCAAAAACCTCTTTCTCTCAATACATTCAATTCGAATACTTGCTCCTTAATTCTTACGTATGAAACCCATGTGCTTATCACTATTGCCCTATTGTAGTTTCCTTGTAGATGAGGTGTCTATTTTTTATAGATTTTTGATTCTATTTTTCTTTGGTATTGTCAAAATTGTGAGGTCAGCCAGTCTTTTAATGTTGTCTGTTTCGTTTACGTTGTTAAATACTTTGAACACAATATCGTTGGATTATTCATCTGTAAGCTATCACTTCATCTGGGATTTTGTTGGGGCCAGATAGTTTTCCTGACTTAAATCTTCAGCTTAATAAAATACTGACACAGAATGTAACAGCCTCGTCAATCCAGTATTTGAGGTTTGTGATTGCGTGTTCAAGTTCTTCCTCTTGAATTGTTGTCTCGTTCGAGCCTAAGAGTATCGTTCTTGTACCGTTTTCATTATTGTGCTGTAGTAACAATAACTGCACATTTCTTTTATTTTCTGACATAGTTCAATTCATATTTTTATTATTATTTCTTTGGTGACTTTATCTATATGTTTATTTCATATGTCTTTATTTTCTGTTTAGTTTTCTTTTCTGCCTCGATACCTTTGTTATACTTGGGATAGACAGCATTGTGACATTATATTTCTTCTTTTAGCTTATTCTGTTGTTTTTTTTTAAAATTTTTATGTCTATTATTTCTTTAATACATTTGTGGCTAATCGTTACCACCGAATTTAATGATAGGATTTTATGAATTTTTGTGGATTAAAACATAAAAGGAGTATATCATTATTTCTTTTTTAAAAGAACTCGTTTAATCTGTTGCAACTGTCCTGCCAACAGTTTTGGCTACTATCCCTTGACCTTCGTTTGCTTTTAGCTTGCCGGTAAAGATTTTTGCGATAGATAATAAAACGGTTATTTGTCTTAATAGGTAAAAAATTGATAAACACTTGATTTGTTTCACTAAAATTAGTGAAACAAACCAATGTTTCACCAAGAGATAAATGGAAAAATTAGTCAAGAAAAATTGATATTTGTCTTTATTATTTGTGTGTGACAAATTTGTATTTTTTTTGAACTCTCAGTGCTATGATGCAGTCTGAATAGGAAACTAAACTTAATTGTATCTTTTCGTCCAAAATACGATCTACTCGGCATTTGTTAGTAGATTTGAAAACATTCTTTTTATGAATTATTGGACAGTTTAATGAATTTACAAAAAAATACATAAACTTAAGTTAAAATTAAAATACTTATACAAAAGAAGAAGCGCGTGAATAAATATATTAATTGAATATTTAATACAATAAAATCATAATCATAAAATTACAAAAACTAAAGCTAATATATATACATACATCTTTATTTGGACAAACATAATACATAACAATAATAACAATCAATATGAAACAGATAAATGGTGTTAGTTATACCGCAGGTCTATAACCCAGACCTGCAGTCTTTCTGCCCTAAAGCTAATATTTTAGTGATAATCTAAAATTGATAAGTTAATAAATTTTAAATTACTCTTGAAAACTTTATAAGATGTACCCACTATAATTAAATTTGGCGAGGAGAAAATAAAATTACACATTCTCAGCATACAATTCTAGTGGATTATTCCATCCATAATTGCTCTTATGGAATATTTCACGAAATATTAACGTATGTCGCTAAGATATCCCAACTTGAGTATCGATATCATATAACTTCGACTGTACTTCTACTCTGCTAATTCCATTCCTAATCGACATATACAGTAGGAATTTGTTTTGAACACGTTCCAGCTGATAAATGTGATTGGTGTATACCGGTGACCAAATACTAGAGGCATACTCCAATTGAGAACGCACTAGAGAAATGAATATAAGTTTCTGCGTGGTATTTGAAAAATGTTTCGCAAAGCGATTAATAAATCCAAGTGTTTGAAATGCTTTGCAACATATTGCATCCATGTGTTTATAAAATGCGAGGAAGCGATCAAAAATAACACCCTTTAATACATGTTACAGAGGACAGTTGTATTCCATTGATTTCATAGGAATTATAGCTAATCCAAACTCTTCCGAAAGATATAGATGAACATTTGTTTTTGTTAAGATAAAGTTCATTATCACAGCAGCATTTATAAATGCTGTTTAAGTCATCTTGTAAATAAGTGATGTTACTGCTGCTTTATATTGAACGAAATATTTTTAGATCATCAGCGAATAATAGAAATCTACACTGTTAGGTGTAGATATTGAGATCGTTTATGAACAATAAAAATAAAATGGGACCACACTGGGAACCTTGTGGAACCCCTTATATAACATTGAATTTAGTTGAAATATAATTGTTAATTTTCACATTTTCATTTTCAAATGAATAAGTTTCTGAATGATGACTTTAACCATGAATTCCTATATTTAATTTAGTTATTTCATGTCTTATTCCGTTTGCTATTATATATAGGAGTAGATTAGATGGGTGATGAAGTAGATCTGGTATCTTCAAGAGTTAAGGAAGAAATAACACTATATTACGTAGGACAGAGTTTGCATGAAACAAGGTGCAGCTGTTTATCCTCAGTCAAAAATTATTATAGAGTAATCATAAAGATATCCTTTTTAATCAATATAATATAAGTATATAAGTAACAATTACTTTAGTTGTTTTCTGTTGCTATTCTGAATTCTTATGCCGTTGATCATTGTCTAATTCTTGCCATTTACCACTACCAAGCTTGTCTGCGTTTTAAGCCAAATTAATAAAAAAGAAATCAAAGAAAAAAATTGAGATAATGAGTGTGGGAAAGGATCTGGTATATTCAAGACAATAATACATAGCTTAAGGCAGAGTTTACTGCAAACTACACTTTGACCTTTCTGTCTGCTTTCTGTTAGGATCACTGAAAGCTACCTTATTTAAGTTTCCTTTAAAATATCTGCTAGATTGTATTTTTTTTTCATTTACACTCTCATTTCTGTAGATTTAAAAAAGAATATACATTTTTTAATTCACCAAGCCATTAATAAATACATTATTTATTTAATTAAATTTTAACATGAACAAAAGAATATAATATAATAAAATATTTTGCAGGAAAATATTATATATTCTCTAAATTAACCGTTTAAAATATACATAATATACAAAATATTAAAATGTATTATACATATGGAAAATTATAATTTCTTTACAAACCAGCTGTAAGCGGTTAATTAATTTAGAATAATATTCCACAATATGACCATATAAATAGGAAACTTAAAATTTCTTAACTAGAAAGATAATTAATATAAATCTACCAACATTGTATAGTTAAAAAAATACTTGATTATTTTTAGAACATCACAAGATTTACATATTACAAAAATAATCTTAGGTCATGGGAAATGAATCATTACTTTTCTTTGATGTTGCTTGAATACTATAAATATCTTATAACTTACCCAGTTTAGCAAATAATTTAATAACGATGTGCACGAGGAATCGCTTAAATATTAAAATACTAATACAGCCAGTATAAATAATATATCGGGTAACTACATAACTAAACTACGGCTTTATAATCCTTTTAACGAACATCTATATCAAACGACCTAAAGCACTTATTTATTCAAACTATATTATTATATGAAAAAATTCGCTAACAAACCACATAGCCCTTTTAAAAATATTACATTCCTCTAAATTCCACAATCCTATCAAAATTCCAACATTCAATATGCACACTTCATTCATCCACTTATTCGTATTATACCTACACAATATAGTTCGTGAAATGTTATATATGTCATATAAAATATTTGTTTTAAAATTAAATTAAAGTGTTGTATTTTCCTTATATCTTTATAATAGGCGATTTTAATATAAACATAACTATAGACATTATGAATAAATAAAATTCTTGTCACAAGGACAAATTTTCCAGTGGATTTTAATTTATACAGAATTTTCTCATCATTGTTTAATACTATTCAATATAACTTAGATTTAAATTACAATAGATCAAGTAAGAGAGCATTACAAATTATAATCGGAATATAATTATTTTATCCAGCATTCAAAAAAATCTATGACAAAGTTGTATTTGGATATCTGGAGTCATTTCTGCATACGTGAAATGCTGGTATATTATATAGAAAAATATTCAAGCTAATATCTTTTACAACTATCTAAGCATCTTTTTCTTCTTCGTCTAAGGTAATTAGAAACATTTTTCTGGGTATTTTTTTTGCAATTTTCTTCTGCACAAAATTACTAATAAGCGCTTTAGTTATGAATTTTTATGGATACATAAATTCACATGTGGTATTGTAATTTGATTTAGAAGATAATTCATATTCAGAGATTGTAATAATACCTGTGGTGCAACAGTATGTTCTTTATCCTTATCTTGACAAAAATACTCATTACGCATTTCTTTAATCATTAATAAAAGAGGTCGGAATACCTTCCTAATTCTGTTCAATTGGTCCTATTATGTATTTACGATTTATGGAGCAATTCCTTTACACTGTCAGGCTTTGCAGCACTGTACAACCTCTCCAACCTGACAAAAATATTTTTATCAAGGAGAACGTCATCAAAACTCTCTCAAGTAACCTACAGCATAATATTAAAACTCTTTAATGGTCAATTCTATGAAGTTATTTTTTATGAGATAATGAGTAGAAAACAGAAAAATCGTTTTTCAGAATTTTCGGACAAATACCAACCCATATTTCAGTTCTAATGTTCTTAATTTATCGTCTACTATTTATCGCACTTTTTTAATTACTTTGGATTATGTTTTGTTACTAAACTAGTACTCTAGTCCCTACCAGCCCTTTTAGAGGTAAGAAAGATTTATAGAGCATGCCAAAAAGTACATCAACAGCATTTATTATCAACTACAAAATAGTGAAATTAATTTTGAAATTCTTCCAAGCGAGTAGAAATAATTAAATAAAACACTAGTTTGGCACTTTTTTCACTTGGTTTATTGATCGCAAGATGTACATTTCGGTCACAAAGTGACCATTATCAATAGCAAACTGTTTACATCTATCGATTAATAAACCAAGTAAAAAAAGTGCCAAACTAGTGTTTTATTTAATTATAAACATTTTCACGTACTCTTAAAATTCAACGAATAGAAATAAGCTGTTAAAAAACTAATTTTCTGTCGTAAACGTTTTAAGCACTTTAGAAAACATATTTAGGATAATTTAGTTGCATTTAATGATAGATCAACATAACAATAAATAATTTTCGCGTGTGCGTGTGATTTTAGCTTATACATTACCATGGTTATCCATGGTAATGTATATATATATTCCAAAGAAAACTTCTTTTTGTTCCTCATTTATCACTTGGTAAAACATTGTGTTAATAATATGTAATTGATCAAAAATTGACTTGGTTCGTTTCGATAAAGGCCGTAAAATGGATTTACTAGAGGCCATGGAACTGTTTAAAGCTAAGAATAATCCGGGAATTTCCCTTCTTAACGACCAGGTTGACCTAATGTACACGCCTCATTCATCTGGTAATATAAATATGTTAGACTCCGTAATATTAAACATTTTATGTTTGATAATGACTAATTGATAGTCGAAACTATAGTCACGTGTAATTTGTTAAATAAAAAGTGTTAAAACAAAGTGATCCTGTTTTCTTTCTCCAGAAAAATACATGTTACTGCTGTACTTTTCTGTTTCTGTCGAATGATTGCAGCAATACTAAAATTGATAAACAATGAACAGAACGATTTCGTTGTTTGAAAACTGGTAATTTCAGCATTAAAGACAACTCTTGTTTGACAAGGGATGAGACGCACTCATGGATGAAGATCCAAGTTACATGCCAGAGAATCTCACAGAATCATCGGAAGTTAAAAAAAACAGTTTTCACATGATTGATATATGTGGAAATTATATAAATATAAATAAAATGGAAAGAAATTTTTATTTTGCAAGCATTTGATTCAAAGGCAATACTGAGTTGTAATCGATAATAAGAATTAAATGAATAAGACAACCATATTATTGCCATTGACTTTAACGTCAGTACCTTGTCTCTAAAATATGCTTACATGTAATAATTTCCTTCTAATTACAAGTTGTTCCGACAGATGCAGCACGATATTGCAGCAATGGCTAAAAAGTAAAAAGTAAGAAGTAGTATCTAGCCAGGGACAATACCCTGATAAATATTATGACAGCTCGATAGGGAGACTCTACCATGGCTGTTATTTAGTGATGGATATTTTCTTTCAAATGCATCAGAAAAGTTGGTCTGTTGGCGCAAACTTTAGATTTGAGATAACCCCACAGAAAGAAGGTAATATCGGTTAAATAAGAACTGCTTGGAGGCCACTTTATATTGTCTCGCCTGGAGAACCATTTGTCAGGTAAAATTTTACTTTGATCGACATCCTGTAGCTTTAATTCCTTAATAGACTGGTTATCACCATGCATATTCTCTGTCGTTCCTAATGATCTTGACGAACCATTTTTGGTTTTTATAATGTTGTTCCGAAATTTTCAAAGTTCTTTACACATTTTCGAATGAGAAGTATACTTGGCGCCACATTTACGTGAGGAGAACCTCTGATGCAGTTAAATCATAATATTTGTAAAACTTTTCTCCCAAAAACGCTCTAAATTCCCTAAAGCCAAACTACCGATTGACATACTCTCACGCCCCTCGAATTCGTTGAGTCCTTGTAGGAAGCTAAATTAAAATAAACTCTCCTTTATGACACTCTGTATTAGGAGTAAATGCGATAATTTCGGTCTTAATTTCTACAATGTTTGAATACAAAAGTAAAGCAATTCAAAAGGAACAAACAGTAGTATCTATTAACCAATAAAACTACAATTAAATGTCATTACAATATCTCCAAGTAAAATGGACATACATTTTCATGTAATGATTAATTTAAGAAATATTAAAACATTTCTTGAATCTACAACAATGAGTCTTACTAAGACTACAAAACAAATTACTTGTTGAAACAACTACTTCTCTGTATCTGGTTGTTTCAACAAGTAATTTGTTTTGTAGTCTTAGTAAGATTCATTGTTGTAGATTCAAGAAATATTTTCGTATTTTTTAAATTATTAGTTAATTTTCTACAACGAACTGAGGGATTTTATTATATTTTATTTCATATAATGGCTGCAATATTACCAAATGTTGAAATGCTCTGTCGAAAGAGAAATCCGTCACATGAAACAAAAAAAAGGATCTGAGTGGAAAAGCACGTAGTTATCTCCGTCTGTATGCCCTGGAGCTGAATTTTTCTAATATTTTTATCTATATTTTGAAGTTTTTCTTATATCCAATATTAACGGGATATTGTGAAGTAAATAAATAAAATAGAAAATAAATTTTGAATTGACGAGGCCGATACACAATGAAACTTAACAATACATTGAAATAAAACAACACAGTTTAGAGTGACTTCATCCGGTAGATGAATACTGTATATACTGTGAATCAGTATTCATCTGCTGGATGAAGCCACTGTGTAGTGGAATAAGTTGCAGTGTTACCCTCTCAACTGTGTTGTTCCAACCTTACAAGTCCGCGGGACCGGATGGGATTTATACCATTCTGTTACAAATGGGCATAGAGGAATTGGTGCCGCACCTGTCAAAAATCTTCAAAGCCTGCTTGGCATGGGAATATATACCAAAATCATGGCAAAGCGTAAGGGTAATCTACCTGCCAAAGGTAGTCAGAATAGCTGACCTAACGCCAAAGTCATACAGACCTATCAGCCTATCTTCATTCGTACTAAAACAATGGAAAGAATGATTCATAGGTACATAAGGGACGAGATACTGTTAAAAGATCCCCTCAACAACAGGCAATATGCATATCAGCCGGGTAAGTCAACGGACTCGACGCTGGACGACCTAAACAGGCTCATCACAAAGTCAATGAAAGACAAAGATATAGCCATGGCCACATTTCTGGATATAGAAGGGGCGTTTAACAACGTCACAACAAACTCTCTCGTGGAGGCACAAGAAAGGAAAGGAGTCCCGTCAAGCCTTTGCCAATGGCCAAAGCCAGCCTAGAGAAAAGGACAATCATATCCACTTTGCGAGGCCATACCATTAAGGCTAAGGCAGGGGGGGGCTGCCCACAAGGAGGAGTGCTATCTCCACTGTTATGGTTTACACTAGTAGATGACCTTCTAGAAAAACTGTCCAAAGAGGACATCAACTGCCTAGGGTACGCGGATGACTTAGCCATTGTCATCAGGGGCCGGTTCGCGGGAGTTGTCTCGGAGCGAGCACAAAGAGCCCTAAACATAGTAGACAATTGGTGCAAACGGGAGCGATTGACAATCAATCCACAAAAAACACAAATTGTCGTATTCACAAAAAGACGAGCATTGCAAGGCCTAAAGCCACTGAAGCTCGGGGGTACGGAAATTCCCTTCGTAGGGGAGGCAAAGTACCTGGAAGTAACCTTTGACGCCAAAATGACGTGGAGACCACACATCACAAAAGCCACCAAAAAAGCAACAATATCATTGGGCAGGTGTCGCAGAATGTGCGGGAAAAATTGGGGACTAAACCCTAAATTGACTCTATGGCTCTACACCAGGGTGATAAGACCCATGATAGCCTATGGAGCAGTGATGTGGTGGACTAGGACAAAGCAAACGGGGGCGATAAGACTCCTGAGCAGTACACAAAGACTACCATGTCTCAGTACAACAGGAGCCCTAAGCACCACCCCAATAGCAGCCCTAGAAGCCATCTTGAACATACCACCACTACACATCTTCATTCAAGGAGAAGCCAGGACCGTATCATACAGACTGATGCAAGGACAGGCGCCCATAATCCGATCACACGGAAAAACGCACCAATGGCTAGAAGACGAGCTGAAGGCTAACGCGATTACAGCAATGCCTAGCGATGCCATGGTGAAAAAATACAATTTCGAAAAGAAATACAAGGTTCTAATCCCACAAAGAGAGGACTGGGTCGAAGGCCAACCTACCAAAGCAGAATCATGCTGGTTTACGGACGGCTCAAAGACCGACAAAGGGGTAGGAGCAGGTATATACGGCAAAAAACCCGAGACAAAGATTTCTGTCAGTCTCACCAAGAATACCACGGTGTTCCAAGCAGAGGCGATAGCTCTTCACCACTGCACAAGAGAAATAGCAAGACAAGACACCAAAAGTAGGTCAATTGCTATATTCTCCGACAGCCAGGCGCTACTAAGAGCACTAAGCTCCACACAGGTCGAATCTAAGCTAGTGTGGGACTGTATACGCGCTCTTAACCAACTTGGCTGTCACAAGAAAGTAACAATCACATGGGTCCCAGGACACGGAGGACATCCGGGAAATGACTTAGCAGACGAATTGGCCAAACAAGGCTCGTCAAAAGCAGTAATTGGCCCGGAACCCTTTTGCGGAATCTCCAAAACAGCAGTCAAACGATCCATAAAAAAATGGGTGGAGACACAGGCCCATACCTGGTGGACAAACTCACCAGGACAGAGACAGGCGAAACAGTTCCTTAAGAAACAATCGCCAAAATTCACGACCGAACTCCTGAACCAAGACAGGAAAATGGTCAAAACAATAGTAGGCCTGATAACAGGACACTGCAAGCTCAACAAACATATCAGCAAAATAGGCCTGGTGGAAGAAGCATCATGCAGATTCTGCCTAGAGGAAGAAGAGGACTCGTTCCACATCCTATGCCACTGCGAGGGTCTAGCAAGGATTAGATATCAAAAGCTAGGCACTACAAACCCAAGCGCGGAGACTTATACCCAAGCCCCTCTGGCAGAGCTAGTAGGACTAATCAAAGAGGCAAAGCTAGAGCTGGTCATCTGAGATAAACAGGGATCCACAATAGACCTGGAAAGGTCGCGGTGGAATAGGCGCTGGTGCCACCCATACAACATCTATCTATCTATCTATCTAACCCATACCGGACCTTCTCTACCCTCTATAAACTCAATTTTGTCCCATTATTATTCCATTCTTCGTCCTTCCCTTTACCTTCTCTTCATTGACCACCTAATGCCATTCCTCCCACCCTTCCATTATCATCCACGTTTCCACTAATCCCAAAATGTCCTTTCCAGTTACCCAATTCTCGAAATCATTTTGCCACATTCCGTTCTTGTATTTAGACTTAATCCCAGCTCTATTCTAAAATTCTTTCCTTATACATCCTTTAACATACAAACTGCTATCATTCATATATTTCATGCTTTTGCCATGCTGTATGTATCCATTAGCGTACTGGGTCTATTTTCTGGCTATTGTCGCTTACGATTTCGTCGCTTCTTCTTTGTTCCTGGCCCCTTTTCTACTTGTGTATCTGTTTTGTTTACAAATTTTATTTTCATGTTTTCTGTGAATCGAGTACAATAATTACAGATTCCTTCTTCTTGATAATTGCCTTCTTCATTGTTAGATGGACTTTTAACCATTTCTCCAGTTCTCCTCTATACTGCACAATTCGCTGTTTTTTTCAAATCTAAATGTCACCCTCGTGCAATTTGGTAAATGAATTTGCACATTCTTGCAAGAGAGATGAACCTAATAATACAGACCTTGAATATTTTCCTCGATGCCTCATCTTTAGCTCTTATGCTATTGCAACTCGCATAAACTTCTTTCTTCACTATTCCGTTGTGATCCAAATTTCTGTAACCGTTAATTGTAAGAACCTAATCCGCTCATCCTTCTAATTTATTTAAAATATCGTTTACACTAACGTATTTTGTAAAGTGTTTAAAATTTGAACATCGAAATAATAACTAAACTGATTCGGATGGACTTGGATGAATCTGTGTAACTTATTTGGATTCCCGTCGAAGTTATTAATAATGTAGCAATTTTTTATGTTCAAATTTTCTACAACTGTCCTTTTCGCAATCTGTACTCTATTTTTATTTCCTTTTTAACTTAAATTGGAATGATCTACGAAAACTTAGTTTGGGATTAGGAAAGTATCATTTACGCTGAAGGCTTCTACTTCGTTATACATATTTAATCACAAATTACACACGATAATTTTCACATTGTTTTGTGTATCAGATATTTATACCTATATATGGTGACTAATGTTTTCAATACATTAACGTACCATGTTTAAACCGTAACTTACGGTTTTTACGATTAGGAAAGTCTGACATTGACAAAATATTTTCACAGTCTCGAAGATTTTTTTAAAATTTGGGGTTTAAAATTTACGGGTTGTCTCATTCCTCTCCGTTGGTTTTTTCATCATAGTATCGAAAAATTAAATTCCACGAATATAATTTTAATTGAGTCATGATTTTTATGAATTTTCCCATCCTACCGACTGCACCAATTGTAAATCATAGAGAACGAAACGAGTTTTTAAAAAATACTTCAACTTTATATGAGCTATTATTAATGATTAATTAAAACATATGCGTTAAAAGTGGTAAATTATGTCCAGACTGGACACGTACAATAAATACAACTAAGGAGCTGCAAATCTGCATTAACGCTTTTTAGAATTTTTTAGATTTTTAAAAATGACAAATTCCCTCATGTGTCAAATTCAAGGTTAGAAGCAATATGGTGGCACTTCAAATTACAGCAGCTTTGTTTATCTCGATAAAACAAAAACGAAGAAGTGATAAAAAAAATCGATAAAATCCCGGTAGGGTAAATTTTAGGTGTCGTTGGTTCGCATTTGTCAAAAGTGACAGTACAATCGAATCTCGGACGTGCATTCATTTCTTTGGAATAATGAAACGTTTCGGTAGTTTAAAATCAAAGGAAATTGAAGCAATTATTAAAAGCAATATACCAACTAATACTCGGAATAATTCGGTATGTTATTTTTTTGTATTAGTAACATTAACGATTCAATATTCAATTGTATTTTTTTTTAATAAATCTCATATAACAATCTATTATTCTGGAATTTGTCTTACCAAAAATAACTCGACCTCTCGTTTTTAATCGGAAAATGGCATGCACTCAAAATGTGTTTGTATTAAGCAAAATCCCTCATCCTGTTGACAATAAAAACCCTCGTGCTTCGCACTCGGGTTTTTAATATTGTCAACAGGATTCGGGATATTGCTAAGCAACACATTTTTCGTGCATATGATTTTCCGATAAAAAGGGTAGTTCTTGTTATTTTACCTGTGACTATTCCACTCCTATTGCATGTAGCCAATGAAAATGAGGCATGTGATATTTTTTAGCCAATCACGTCAATTTATAAGTGAATAAACACCAAGTTGCTGTTTATTCACCTGAATAACCTGAAGTTAGCTATTTCCCGACAAATGAATTGAATTAGCCTTGATAAAAAAGCGAAAAACGTTGTTTCTACGTATGTCAGTTGCAAGTAGGTTATAAAATCAAAAGGTTTGGTAACACTTCATCATCCATAATAAATGCGACGGTGACAAGTTCTGCACCAAAAAATCAAACTTAAACGAGATCGTGTGTTTGGAAACGATTTGAAGAAATCTGCGCCGATAAAAACTACCAGTTGTTAGCAAAACTTTAATGGAAACTTGCCGCGATTATGATGACTGGGCGTATAATATAAAGAAGGTAAATGCAAATGATTATAAGGGAGGTGTTATTTAATCAATGTCGATATTCGTGTCAAGTCGTGGAATAGTCTTTCCAAATACCATTCGTGATGACAATTAAATCGGAATAAATTTTGTTTTTAGCGCATTCAAGTTTGTTGCTTAATCGCGATTTTTATTCAAGCAACTGATAGAAAAAAAAATTTTTCGTGACAGTTGCTCTCATTAAAATCGCTAAGCAACAAACTTTCATGCAAAAACAAAATTTATTCGAGTAAATTGCCATCACTTATGGTATTACTTGTGATTAAATAATATAGGGGGATGACATAATTTGTATTTTTTGAATCAGTTTCCATATTATTGTAACTAGTGCATCAAATTTGCAGTATAATTGTTATTAATCCACCCCATCATAAAAATGTATTCAAAAACCTTCCATTACAGAGAAACAAAATAAAACCTGTAATTTCCATTAACGGTTTATATCGGATTCGGCGAATAGCAAACAGCGCGTTTCCATTTATAAATCAAACAATTTCCCATTTTCCGGCAAGGAATTACGTCGGAGTCATTTGTACATTTTATTCACGAACAATCGGTAGCGAAATTATCTGAGGAGGAATCGATACGCCCTCGCGTATAAATATAAAAGCACCTGCAAAAATATTCAAATATTTGTGTAACCTTACCGAAATATAGATTAAAAGAATTTGCCGCGGCTTTTCGTGTCCGCGACCAAACGTGCGCCCTTGACATTTGCGGAAAATCTTTCAGCACCGCAATTTGGCCGCGGGTTTGCATAATAAACTACGGCCGATATGGGTACGATTAGTGAAAATAAAACACTTCATAAACTTGAGGCTAAACCATAATGGAACCTCGCCAAATGTAACTTATTTCTATTGAATTTAATTTTAATCATAATAACGATGCTGCGTACATACAAATTTTATTTATGAATTTATATCTGACCTAAAAAATAAAAAAAAGTGATATAGTACATCCATGTTTTATAATTTTAGTTATTTGGAATATCCAAAAGCCATAATCAATATTGTTTTGTATCGAAATAGCAAACATACATAATACTTTTATTCGCGTATGATATAGATAATAATATTAAATATGTTAGCTATTTGTATACAAAAACGTATTGATTTTGGCTTGGGGGATTTTAGATATCTCGGCGGTGACATTTTAAATCCATTCCTTTCCCCGATATATTCTGCCGGAACATTTTCCCATAATCGATCCAATTTTGTGGACTGCTAAACTCGATATCAATGCACTGGAGACCAGACGTGAATGCCATGAAAATACAATCGTGTTGGAAGTTTCTGCGCGAATTGAGCCGATAACAGTTTATGAAAACATTGTGGTGTGGACATTTAGAAAATTTGTTCCTGTAGCACATTGAAAATATTTTGTTACGATAGTTAGCACCGTTCGCTGATAGTGGATAAATGATTTTTGTGGTTGGAACTAAACTTTCACGATAACATTTATGTATATTTGCAATAAAAATGCAAGATCGTAACAATTTGTTTTGGTTTTCCTATAAATAAATTTATTAATAGATTCAGTCATGTTATTGACAAATTAAAATATTATAAATTTATTACAAAATTTAATAGGATGTGAAATTGATACTGGAGCCTACAAGTTTAACTTAATCTTTCTAGCGCTTCTTACTAGCTTATGTGCTTTTATATTTTATTTATACTGGTATGAAATGCAAGGAGACTTGAATATCCCAGAGACTTAAAAGGCAATAGCTGGTTACACACTTTTTAAATCTGTAAATAATTTAAGTAAATCTATGATTTATTATAACTTTAAAACAAGGTATGATATTTTTTATGGTACAGTAAAAATTCATTCATACAATAATTTACTTTATATAATAAAAATGTTATGTTGTAGGAAATTAACTAATATTATAAGTAGGAAATTAATAATATTTTTATATAATTTCTAATGTAAAGTACTAACTTTCTAGTTGATTGAATTCAACTAATGCGATTACATTGGGTCAAATTTTAAGAGCAAAGATAATATTATTCGGGACGCAACTATTTCATTAAGAATTCTATCCGTGTTTCCAATAACTCAAGACCACTCACCTGTAGTCCTTTGAGTTATTTGCTCGATCAATATCCAATTTATTAATAATTTCGTCGCGTAGCGAAGTTTCAAATTGCCATTATAGGGGATCGTGTTTTGTAATTAATTTTGCGGAGTGTAAAGCTGACGCTGAATTATTGTAAATTTTGTGTTCGTTTTAATACAATACCGCATTGTTTTGGTCGTTTACGTATTGATTTGGTATAGTAAAAACATCCAAATTAAACCTATAAATAGCTAAAAGCACAAATAAATTAATAAATAAGAAATTATCAAAATGGATACTTGCATAACATTTTTTAAATCAAAAATATTTTATGAAAATAAGAAAAAAATAATTATATTTATTGGTTGGAATCTCTCATATAAAAAAGATAAAATTAGACATTCAATAAATAAAACACTTTTAACTTTGTTAGACATCCATTTTCAATAAGATAGAAATTTGAAAATTGAATTATAAAAAAAGATCTAGTGCCTAAAAATGTTTAGAAAAAAGAAAATTGTGAAATTGGCTCATGCGATTTATTTTTTTGACAATTGATAAATATGATACAATTTTCAAATATATATACCACAATTTATTATGTAATAAACGGTCGCCATCATTATCATCTTGTGGAAAAAATGTTAAAAAATATAGTGACCTCTTCCAGAAAAGAAGAAGACCTCAATTTAAGTTTCAGCTTAAAATCTTCAGCGGTTTTTGAGGTAAATCGTATACTGACATGTATACCAACCACATCCTACCCACTAATTTAGAGATTTCCTCTATGGTTTTCCTGAAATTGTTTCATATTGGTTTATGTTATCATTAGTACGAGGGTGAATTAAATATAAACCAAATAAATAAATAAATTTTCGAAGAATATAGTCGATCGTGTCTTCAGCGGATTGCTCACAAACGATTCCACATCTTGGTCAAAATGGTGTGAAAACGGCTTCCTCCCAATTCGTCTTTGAGTGGACCGGACATATGAAAGTCATACGAGGACAAGTTGGGGCTATAGGACAGGTGTTCCAATATTTTCTAATGAATATTCTCTAATTTTTCTTGGGTCAAAGCAGCTCTGTGTGGCTGAACATTGTCATCAAGGAGAATCACACTTCGGATGGGCATGACTTATCCTTTCTATCGATAGAATAATAATTATTGACTGTACGTCGCTAATGAAAGAAATAAACAAGCAGTATACTTTTTCTATCCCTAGAAACAGTTTCTCCGCAGACAAACGAGTTTTGGCTATTCGAGGTGGAGCTTCTGCAGGTTGTCTCAATTCTATGCTTGCTTGTTTAGATTCGGGGGCTTAATTATGCATCCACGTCTCATTATAAATAAGAATGTGACTTAAAAAGTCATCATTCCCTGGTTGGTATCGCACCAAAAGCTTCCACAAACAGCGGGACGGTTTGCTAAAACCGTCAGTAGGCGAGGAAATACCGGACCGAAATCCCGTACGATATTCCTGCCTCTGCAGCAATTTTGTATAGTGCAAGTTGCCAGTCAGTTTCAATCAGCACACGTATAGCACCAATGTTCGTGCACGACTAACATTTTCTACCCTTTTTCAGCCACTTAAAATTTTTATTATTGAGTTTTCGAAAACGTTTTATGAGCGAACTGTGAACTATGCAATTAGTCGACGAAAAATTTCGCCTTTCCGCGCCAAAACCTTATTGAGCAACGCGTATCATTATACGCGTTGCCAAATAGACATATATACCTTGTGCTCAAACATGGTGCTATTGGTAGCTATAAGCAATAGTGAAGCAAATCGGCATTCTCTCCACCCCTTGACAATTACCACCAACACATTCAGCGGTATCGCGCATAACACTTTACTTAGCGACATATAAATAGAAATTCTAGTTTATATTTGACCTACCCTCGTATATAGTAAGAGTAATTATTAAACAAAATAGATTGAAGTAAATATCAACAAGGTCCACAAAAATAATTTTAAAGTTCTATAACGTAACATACAAGAAACTGCTAAAATAAGTAAATATAGAAAATGTCCACCTTTAATTTCCCTGAGGTATATAGCGCTAATGTAAGAGATGCAATTGACGACTATAAAAATATCCTCGAGTTTAATGGAGGACGTTAAACATATGAGTTGTTTATTGTATGGCATCTATCATAAATATGCGACCAGATGGCCGTTAAGTCCTTATTTATTGTTTAAAAAGCATTTTTGAAAATCCGCTTTGTTTCGTAGATATAGCGCAGACAAATTTTTTGACAATAACAGAATTTTATTACCTAAAGTTACAACTAAAGTTTCTTAATCTACAAGATCTGTTTAAAATTACTACCTAAAGCTATTATACAATAATCCAATCTTCTCCTCGTTATTTGACGAAGTATATAAAAAAATACCAGAATTCCCGAAATTATCCGATTTCACGTGTCTTCCACATTTTCAATAATAGTACTGTAAACTAATGACTTTATACAGCCCCATTGGAAATAACCTTGAGTGTTTAAGTCCGGGGATCGAGCAGGCCTTGCGTGAGGTCTACCTCGACCAATCTAGCTGTTAAAAACTTAGGCACAACTACAAAAAACGCGCTGGTGCATCGTGCATAAACCACATTATATTTGCTAATAGTAATTGCTCCAGAAAAATGTTGCGATACACCTCGCCAGTAAGTTTTTTGGTAGAAACATCATTACAATTAGCCAGTCACAACAATTTCAACCCAAATATTCAACGAGAACTAATATGATTATTATATAAATATCTTCTTATTAAAATTACCCTCATTGATACAAAGAATCCGCGTCTTTAGTAATCTGAATTTGAACCAATGTCTGCAAAAGGTATTGACAGAAGGAAAATCAGTAGGAAGAAGTGACTGCACGTGTTGTATGTGATATAGGAACAACAAATAGTCTCTAGCAATTGTCCTTACATTATAAATATTTTTAACTTTTCAAGTAGATAGACCTTCCTCTATCATATCCACCATAATGTGCCTGTTTTACGAAGACGTGGATAAATACTTTGGAAGGATGTTTTATCAGGAACATTAAAAAGTTGTTCAATGTACAACCGCATAGCTTCTAATGAATTGCTATCAACAAGTCTACAAATAAATGAAATATGTTAGTCATCTAGGCGTTCGTATAGCGATTTATGATAGAGGACTTTAATAAATAATTATATAATATGTATTCATTGTGCTTCAGCCTTACACTTGTCATTAGAATAATTAGAATATACCGTGTGAAAAAGCAATTAGAATAAATTCATTATTTCGGTTACTATACATATTTATAAATATCCCGAAACACGTCAAATTTAAATTATAAATTGACATTCTTCAACGTGAAAATGTGATCCCTAGCTTCAACCCCTTTCGGGTGACAGTTCCAACTCCCAATTTTTTAAATGGTAAGTATGGGCTTGTGATATATATTGTTTAAAAGATCTTTTCATTCTCTATTCAAATATGCTATTGTTTTCAATTGTATTACAAAATTAACATATCGCTAGTTTATTAGCAAGCTGATCACCTCGATATGACCGATTTATGAGTGTATCCAAATATACACCAAAAAATTAAAACTTTCAACATTTGAGGTTTTTAGTAAATACATATATATATATATATATATATATATATATATATATATATATATATATATATATATATATATATATATATATATACGTTGTCCCCTGAAATTTTGAATATGGGCAATGTAATGTGTTTGTATTATATCTCGATTATTATTATTGGTTGCTATGGTTGTTGCGCAATATGCATGTCAATTTGACGTTTTGAAGCTGTAATGTTAACAGGAATGTTATGATCATCTGGGATATTGTTTGACTCAACAAGGAGATGTTTTCGAACATTTAATAAAATGACATTGTAGTTATTTGTTATTCGTGTGTCTGTAAAAATAGTAATATTAAAATAACGTGTAAATATGTTTTGTTTTGATTCCCTATTTTATTACAAATTAGAAATTACTGATTATTTCCCGTTGGTCAGTTCATTAAAATATGTGACGATCTTGGTAACTAAGTAACAAGTAATGCATTTAAATGCCCATATTCACAATTTCAGGGGACAACGTGTATCATACTTTCAATGTCAACGTGACATAATATATTTAATAAGAATGTTTTCATTCTGGAAACCAATAGGCCATATATTGGCAAGTAAACTGATCAAAATGACCTCTACTGGCAGCAGAGCCATTAAAGCAGCATTGGGAGAGAATGGAAGATCACGTGAACGTGAACTTGAGCCTTTCCATGTGGAGTCAAAATTTTTGTATACATTTATAGAATTATTTGTTTTAGTTTTTGAAATAGTTGTATTCACGCATTGGATAAATAAATAAATACCATATCAAATACTAGTTTTGTTGTTTTCTCTGTATTAAGTTTTAGCCGGTTACTATTAAACCATTCACATGACGTTGACATCATACTCTGAGCGTCAGTTCACTTCCGTTGAAGGAATATAATCCGGAAAATCATTGATAAATATCAAGAATAATAGTGGTCCAAGATAGGATGATATCATTTTAATGCTCTCCGGATGTAAATATACCAGTACAACTTCCTGATGAAAATGGAATGAGACAATCTGGGAATGTCGTTGCCTATAATCGGTTTTCAGAACAATCTAAGGCATTGTTATTAAATCTTAGGATGGCATTAGTCATAGATCTATATTAATATATGCATTAAATGTGGTATATTTCGCAAATCGCTAAAAAGGCACGCGTAATGCCAATACATAAGAAAGGTGATAAGGAAAATATGAATAATTATATTATTTGAAAAAGTTATCTTCAAACAAATATTAGATTTTCTTCAGAGTGAGAATTTATTAGTTAAGCAACAGTATCGTTTTCGTATGGGCCGATCTACTGTGGATGCTATCAATTCCCTGGTGGGAAACAACTTGCAAGACTTTGAGAAAGGTATGCATACAACTGCTTTCTTCCTAGATCTGAGCAAGGCATTTGACTGCGTCTGTCGCCATACTCTTGTGCGAAAACTTTACTTCTATAACTTTCACCTTGTCACATGCCAACTTATTGTTTGTTGTCTATCATATCTCAATGATAGACAACAAACTGTTGTTATAAAAGGAAATTCATCTTCTGAAGCTCTTTTAAAATATTTATCCTCTAAATGATTTACCATCTATAAATAGATTCAACAAATTACGTTTATGCTGATGATACCTCAATTGCAACTAAAGCATCACAAATAAATGTATGTCTGAAAGAGAATGAGCAAGCCAAAGAAGGGACATTTAAATGGTTTGAAAATAATAAATTATCAACGAATCATGACAAAACAGTAAATATTACATTTTCTCTAAAACCGTCTCATTTTATCCATCATAAAAGTGTCAAATTTTTAGGAGTATATTTAGACAGAAAACTAACGTGGCACACACATGGAGAGGAAGTTGCTGTAAAAATATGTCTCTAAATATATATGTTTAGACAACTAAGCCTAAAACCCGACGCTCTGCGTGTTACTTACTTACTTCTCTTTTTGCGAATCACATATTTAGTATGGTATTACCACATCGGGTCATTCAACAATAATCTATAGATTGTTTGTACTGCAGAGAAGAATAATAAGAGTAATATCTGGCTTAGTGTATGGATGATTGCAGGAATGCGTTTATCTGATATATTTTGTTAACAGGTAATCCAAATAATCATAATACATAAAATTAAGTTAAGGGAATACTGACATTGCCATCTCTATATGTACTAAATTGTCTTATCCATGTACGTAAAAATATTGCATCATACCAACTACATAATGATATACATACTCATTATACAAGAAATAATGACAATATGTACTTATGCCGTGCACGACTCTCAAAAACTCAAAATGGCCTAAATTACTATGGACCAAAAATATTTATTTACCTGAGTTGGTAAAATTACTGGTTGTCAAACGTTTCAGGAAAACTACCAGAACATATTTTGCTAATAAGGGACATTATACAATAAATGAACTTCTACATGACAACTATGAAATACTAATCATTTAATGCAAGATGTAATTATATTTTTATCTCTGTAAATCTACGTTATGTTTTATTTAGAGATGATTTTAATATGTCTTATTGTCAAAATAGTTTAATTTATATATACAGGGTCCTGCAACAGTGCGTCGGGCTTTCCTAGCGCCTTTCTCGTGAGAGATAGAAAAAAATGTTTCGTATGAAAATTTATTGATTTAGAAATCTCTATGCCGTAAAATTATTTTCAAATATACAGGGTGTCCCAATTTTGCGGTATAACAAAAGCAAACATTTTTTTAAATGGAACACCCTGTATATTTTTTCATTTTCTAATTTGGATAATATTTTATTACTTGAACCTTTTTTTGGTTTTTAATTTCGATGTGGCATTTCCGAGTTATTAACGTTTTTCTGAAAAAAATGTAAAAAGCGGAGGTTCACAAAAAAAATTATTCTGATGTTCTTTTTAAAATTTAAGAAATTTTCTCTTTCCTATGGTTGTTCATAAGTACTGTTTATGTACCAGTGTTAAAAATTTTCACTTTTGAGGAACCCTGCCTTTGTATCAGACACGCCATTTTCTAAAATTTCAAATTGTCGTAACTCTTTTTTTTTAAATGGAATCATGTATTTTTTTAAATTTTATATTATTCTACATCTAATTTTCTACAAAAAATATTAAGCACACCCTATACCTAAAAGTGATATTTTTCAAGATATAAAAGAATTTATATTTCAGACAGTCCTTGAATGCGAATTTGTTTTTGAATAGATAGCCATGACTGAAAAAAATGCATCTGTCAATTAAACAATTAGTTTGACATGTAAATGGGAGGTGTGAATTACAAAAAAACAAAAGAAGAAAGCCTATCATCAACGAGGAACCAAAAAGACATTGGTGAAGGAACTGGCATAAGCGAGAGGTCAGTACAAAGCATTCTGAAAAAAACCGATATCAAGCATATGATATTCAGTGCTATTGGTGATTCCTTATAAACAATTTCAGGTTTTGTTAGATCCGGAGATCTAGCAGGTCATTTGGTGGGTCCATTCCTACCAATCCACTGGTTGGGAAAAATGAAATGCCCTCACGTCTTGTGAAAATTGGGCAGGTGCTCCGTCTTGTTAAAACCACACCCTGTTTCTTGTTAGTTAGGGTACATTAGCTAACGTTCCGGGTAATTCAATTTGCAAGAAGTACAAATACATAGACCTACTGAGATGGCCCTCGAAGAAATGTTGACCTACAACATGGTTTCCAAAAATTCCGCCCCAGACATTCGATGCTGATGATCAACTTGTCTCATAACATGCGGATTATCAGTTAAATAATAGTGAAAATTGTACCTATTGACAGATCCGTTGTTATGGGATGGCGCCTCATCCGTGAATAAAATATATTGGAAAAACGCAAGATCCTCCTGTATTTTCTGTCTTCCCCAGAAACAAAATTCGGAACGAAATTGAAAATCAGTATTACTCAGTTCTTGATGTAGCTGAATATGATATGCTTTATATCGATTTTTCTTCAGAATGCTTTGTACTGACCTCTCGCCTATGCTAGTTCCTTCACCAATGTCTTTTTGGTTCCTCGTTGATGATAGGCTTTCTTCTTTTGTTTTTTGTAATTCACACCTCCCATTTACATGTCAAACTAATTGTTTAATTGACAGATGCATTTTTTTCAGTCATGGCTATCTATTCAAAAACAAATTCGCATTCAAGGACTGTCTGAAATATAAATTCTTTTATATCTTGAAAAATATCACTTTTAGGTATAGGGTGTGCTTAATATTTTCTGTAGAAAATTAGATGTAGAATAATATAAAATTTAAAAAAATATATGATTCCATTAAAAAAAAAGAGTTACGACAATTTGAAATTTTAGAAAATGGCGTGTCTGATACAAAGGCAGGGTTCCTCAAAAGTAAACATTTTTAACACTGGTACATAAACAGTACTTATGAACAACCATAGGAAAGAGAAAATTTCTTAAATTTTAAATAGAAAATCAG
>OZ018389.1:55415877-55776469 GCA_963969525.1 Ontholestes murinus | reverse complement strand
CTACTTGTTTAGTTCGGAGTGAATTACCTTTAGGTACGCAGAGATGACGTCTCTTTTTTGACAGAAGTTTCTTGAAGTCTTCTTTTAACCATGTTCTCTTCGCGGCTTTTACAGCTTTTTCAGTGGAACTGCTTTTGACACTTGTTCGGATAGATATGTAGTTCGGGAACACTTCATGGTACTTCAGAATGTTCCTCCAGAATTTTTTAATCGTTTTGTTAACTTGACTAAAGTAGAATTTACACCTTCAGAAACTTCTTTGTTGAATAAAGGATTTAAATATAATATTAAACCAGAAATCAAAATGTCAGATCTTGAAACATTAGCAATTGAAACAGAAATAGCGTTAAACAAAACAGGCAATAATACAATTTGTAATAAAGCCATTGCCAAAAGAAAAATCGTTAATCAAAAATTTTTTATTAATAACATGTCATCAGAAGTTCAAATTGCTAAATCTATCAAAAATAAATCAATAAAAAACAAAATTACATTTACAAAGGCCGACAAAGGCAATACCATAATTGCTATTCCGGAAACTGATTATAAACATAAAGTAAATACATTTATTAATGATAATAAATTCAAATCTCTCCACACAGATCCGACCAAAAAATTTGTTAAACAACTTAAAAAAACCCTTGATAATTGTCCCGCTACGATAACAACACAACAAAAACATCTTTTTACTCAAATGAACCCATCTCCCCCTAAAATGTATGGACTCCTTAAAATCCATAAACAGGATATGCCCATCAGGCCTGTTGTGTCATATATTAATGCACCTTGCAAAAAATTAGCTACTTTTTTAAATAAAGAAATTTCCCAACTAATAAATTTCAAACCTAAATTTTCAATTAAGAATTCCTCAGAACTGATTAACAAAATTTCCCAGATTAACGTTCCCAGTAATTGTTTATTGGCATCCTTTGATGTAACAAGCTTATTTACGAGCGTACCCCCCCAGGAGGTAATCGGAATCGTCGAAGATCTTTTTACATCAAGGGGTGTCAATCCAGTAATCTCCGCCGAAATATTAAGCTTATTAAAAGTTTGTTTGGATCAAAATTACTTTCAATTTAACAAATCTATTTATAGTCAGCCGTACGGTTTAGCAATGGGTAATCCTCTAAGTCCATTACTCGCCGAAATTTTCTTAGATAATTTAGAACAAAAAATTAGTAAAAACAACCTTTTTAATAAATGTTTGTATTGGGTGAGATATGTCGATGACATTTTAGTATGTTTTGATGGTACATCAAGACAATTGGATGTTTTCTTGACATATCTCAACTCATTACATCCTAACATTAAATTCACGTTGGAAGTCGAAGTTAATAAAGCGTTAAATTTCCTGGACCTCACAATTTCACATCATACAAACAAATTAGAATTTGACATATACCACAAACCCACCCACACAGATACCACAATTCATTTCAAATCCTTTCACCCCCTTTCTCATAAATTAGCAGCATACAATTCCTTTATCCATAGATTAATAAATACTCCTTTATCCGACAACAAATTTCAAATAGAACTTAACAGAATTTTAAAAATTGCTTCAAATAATGGTTTCCCTTCAAAATTAATAATGAACATTTTAAATAAAAAACAAAAACAAAAAATCCTTCAACAAATATTCCCGTTATCTAACAATAAATCCAATTCCACCTATTGCTCTCTTACTTATATTGGCCCCCCCTCTGATTCGATTAAAAAAGAACTAATGTCACACAACATTTCAATAGCATATAAAACAAACAATTCTTTGCATAAACATATTAACAACGCAAAAGATAAGATCGAAAACAACAGAAAATCTGGTGTCTACTTGTTAGAGTGTGGTGATTGCCCAAAGGTTTATGTAGGACAAACAGGCCGGAGCTTTGAAGACAGAATCTCAGAGCATAAAAGAAGCTTCATCAACAAAAAGTCATCCTCAACATATGCCAATCATCTCATGGATTCAGGACACGCATTCAACGAGAAGTTCAAAATACTACATATTTGCAACAAAGGCAAGAAGTTGAACCTGCTCGAACAACTAGAGATAAACAAATTCAACAAACGCGGCATCCTCCTCAACGACCAACTAGACGTTAATAATTCCCCACTAATTAACATATAACTTTGACTCCTCTCCCCACTTCAAAATATTAGTATATAAGATAACATTGTAGTCTCGAACAACCATTAATCATCTGCCTGATGAAGCCACTGTGTGGCGAAACATATGTCGCAGTTCCGACATTAAAAGTAGTGAAATTACAAAACAAGTGTTTTATTTACCTTATATATATAATGGAATTTCACCAAGTATCAGCCTCGTCAATTCAATATAATAATCAGGTGTTCTGCAACCGTATCAATTTCCTTCTCTCGGCAAAAGTACCGATGGGACGACTGGCGCATATTTACCGTTTTCGTTAATTTTCATATTCATACTCGCATTCATAAACTATTGAATTGACATTCCAAAAACTTTGCTTATTTATCAAAAATTACTATATGCGTGAATCGTATTAACCTGGGGAATCACAGATAAATTATATTATATAATTCACATGTATATTTAACCCATAATGCAAAAGGTGAAAACCACAATACAAGAATTAATTAGAGGCTATCCAGAATTAATAAGTGAAAATTATACATTATTTTGTAAGGCATGTTTAAAAATAGTAAGTTTTATTTTAGTTCCCAACTGCATCCTAACTAGTCAAGACTTGTATGTAAAACATGTTATAACAACACTACGTCAAGAACGTTTGAAAAAGTTCAAAGCTGAACTAACAAAACAGCACAATTTCACAATCTTTAGCATCATCTTCAATTAAATTCACATTTGTGCAAAATACTTTTACATTCTAATATCCCTTTAAGAAAATTACAAAATAATGGATTTAAATCTTTCTTGGGAAAATATTGTAAAATACGCATTCCCGAGAAAAAATTATGTAGCTCTTAGATACTATGAAACCATACAAAAAATTAAAGATATTATTAACAATAATTATATGTGGTTTGGTGTGGATGAAACCACAGACTTGTTTAATTTAATAATATGAGTTTAACATGAAGACATCCGACCAACAGTATTTTGATATATACAAAAGAATTGAAGAAAACTGATAATAACATTATAGCAAAATTCATAAATGATGGACAGACAAGCTTATTTTTGCCGTAGACAATACCAAGTTACAAAATTTTACTAATAATGCATTTTGTGCATTATACAAGTTTAGCACATGAATAGAAACGAATTTCTGAAACTATAAGAATAAAATTTGTAGATTTAATTAAATATGGAAAAATAGTTCTTATATTCTTCTGTGAGTACAATTATTCAAGAAGTCATTATCTGATATCTCACTGCCCCATAAACCAGTGCTAACAAAATGGGGAATTTGGCTATATGCTACAATGTACTATGCGAACAATTTTGAAGAATTTAATAAGGTTATATACAACTTTCCCGAAACGACAAGCAAATCAGTTAAAGACTGTTAAACAGTTCTTAAGAAACAAGAGCTTCCTTCAAAACAATTGAGTTACATAAAATCGCGTTTAAATTTTGTGAGCAACACAATCAAATCTTTATAAAAGCAGATTCATTTTAGAAAATACCTGCATGCATTGGCCAAGAAATCAAAATAATATCGAAAGAAGTATTCGTTGAAAATGAAGGATTTTTAATATTAAATAAATTAAACTTGATTTTGAATGGCAATTTTCAAATGGATCCAGCTATAATTTAAAATAAAGAGAAGCTTTTCTACTTTCAAAAATTTATTGAGCGTCAGAAGTAATAATTTCTACAATTAAACCCTTAGAACAACATTTAATGATCTACTGTTTTTATGAATAGATTTTAGTTATTTTGAAACGTATACAAAATTACAATTTAATTTTTAAATACTTACATGATATTATATATTGCGTAAAGAAAGTATGTTTATTTTAGTTTTAAGCCAAATTTCTTTGTAAAATATGTTGATAAACGTGTAACATATCAAGAAAATATAGTTTTCTTTAGTGCTTTTTTCGTGTTTTTATGCTTTTTTTCTCTAAATTTTGTGCCTTTTAATGCTTTTTTAGTGCTTTTTTCGTGTTTTTATGCTTTTTTCCTGTTTTTATGCTTTTTTAATGCTTTTTTTCTCTAAATTTTGTGCCTTTCTAAGTGCTTTTTTTTCACATTTTTTAAGCTTTTTTATCCGCTCTCTACTAATAATAAGACCATTGCCCTTTTAGTATGGCACGTAGACCATTTAATTATTATTATGTTGTAGATATAACTGAATTCAACAGGACGAGATGTTGAAAAAGAAGAAAAAAGATATAACAATTTCCTGTTGCTACTGTATATGTACTAAAACAAAACAAAAAATGAATGCACTAACCTTATTAATCAATCAATTTATTAGATGGGGTATTTATATCAGAATGCTTGTTGTTTTACAGAAAATAATCTAGCAGCATTAGATTCAACAATTATTAGTAAAAACAAAAAATATTGTGATGCAAAAATATTAATTATTTTTAGGTAATGTTTTAATTATTAACTGTAAAATACTTAAATGTTATGTCCTTCTATCATATTTACGTATATTTAGAAAACATGCGAAACTGATAGTACTAATATTTAAAAAATGCACTTACCATTATACAAAACTGTTTCTATATACATACATAATATAAACTTTCATGTTTATTCTTTTCGTTTGATATTTAAAATAAAAAATAAAGTCTTAGTTTTTTGATGCAGAAAATATTTATCATCACTAAGATTTGAGCTGCGCCCAAAATTATCTAATATAAGTTGCAAATTATATGATTAAATAATACGTTATTGGAATTTCGAATCTTTAAACATTACATCACCTATTTGACTCTTTATTTAACATGATACCTTTAATAAATTCCATAAATTCTATAGAATTGTCAAAATGAAATATAAATATATATTATAAAATCCATAAATATAAGCAACTTAAGATTTTTTGAAATACATAATCTAATAACTTTGCTATGTTAAAATTTATTTTACACTGTATTTTACATACTTTGTATTCTTAAGTACTAGATATTTCTATAACATTTACATTCACATAATAAATGTGGAGTAATAAATTCTGGATCAATTATAGTATAGAATTAATTATTTACAAAAAAATCCTTACAGTGACAACATTATAACTTGATTAACATACACCGTTATGTAAAACATAATTTAACTTAATGCAAGTTAATTAACTCTGAAAATAATTACACAAGATTGTGTGTACCATTTACTGTGTGAGGCTGTCCCCGATGTTCATGAATGATAAAACACTTACGTTTCACTTTCCCAGATGTTAACCAACGGTTGAGGACTTTGCCAATGACTTTTTCATTTTCATATACATAAGCGGTGTCGATGTGGCGGTAACCAGCTTCCAGTGCCGCTTCTAGAGCAGCTTCCAATTCATCGTCCTTAGCCTGCAAATAAAATTTAAGTATTATAATTTTTTGATTCACCATTTTGTACTTCATTAAACATTAAAGAAAATATTTCAGATATATATAGATATATGGATACATATGTAATTATTTATTTTTTATTTTTTACTATATAGGGAAAGTATTATTTTCGTGCAAATATTTTGAATTTTTTAAAACTAAAATATCCAGGTCCCCTGAGAAAATTTCACTAATTTCTGGACAATAAGTTTATGTGTCTGAGTGGCTGTGTATCTGTATGGTTTTTGATATTCTTGAATGTTCTGATAAGCTTTTAGGGTTTCAAATTCCTCTTAAATATTAAAGACTTTCTATACTTTTAAATATATTTAGAAAAGAGAAAAATTAAGTTCTTTAAACGGTTCAATTTATAATTCCTAAAATGTTTCAAAACTTTCTAAACTTTTTCAAGTTTTGAAATTTATCTACCTTTCTAATTCTTACTACGTTTTGTTAAATTTTTGAATTTTTAATAGTTATTTAAGGTACAAGTGTAAAAAGTGATGCTTTAACTTTTTACACGTGTGCCTTACAAAATTTTATCTTCGATCGTAAAGGATTTCAAAGAATATATTCTTATAAGTAATATTTTAATGTAATTTCAATAATTCAATTAATGAAAACATATTTTACCCGCAGTGCACTAATGAAAGCGTTACTTAGCAACCAGTAAACAAGTTGCACAAATGTCAGCCGCCATTATTATTTATGGAAAAAATGTTCGCTTTATTGTAATCGCTTCGACTTGCATTAAATAAAATCTTCAGAGTTCTTAAATCTGCCATTTGGTTTGTATTATATATTTTATTTATAGTTTATTAGTTATTTGTATCAATTGATAAAAAATTCAGTTTTTCGTCGAAAATTTGTGTTATGCATTCATCTGTCAAATTTGACATTTCCGTGCAATAAAAACAGTTTGACATTACTGTGCAATAAAAACGTAAAAAAGCACTAGTGCTTTAAAACGCCACTTTTACAATGAAAAATGATGCAAAAAGCGTCTACTTTCTGTACGATCGTAGATAAAAGTTATTTGTAAAGTTCGGAAATTTTTAGTTCTCATAATTCCCATTTTAAAAATTATTATATATACAACATCTTTATTACAGTAACATTATTTACAAAAATATATATATACATTATGATAAGTGTTAGTTTGTCACTGTCTGGGCTATCGACCGTAGGTCTTTCTGCCCTGTCATAAAGAAATTTAAAAAATATATAAAAATTGAAGCTAGTTAACTTAGTTAGTTAATTTAACTGTCCGGATGATGCGATCTAATGAATTGATGAAGAGTGTTTGTGGGGTGTTTGTATTTTGAGGGGATATTGGGATTGCGGGGAATACAAAATTTGTCAAGGAGGGTTAGGTTGAAAGGTTTAGTAGCAAATTTTGTGCTGATGGCTAATGTACGTTGGGTGATAGGAATTATTTGGGTGGATTCGTAGAGTAGGTTATTGGACGGGTTATGAAGAGGATTATTTGGATGTCTGATTTTGGTAAGGGTTCGGAGTGCGGATCTTTCGGCGACTTGGATATGATGTAGGGTAGAAGGACGACATTGGGTAAGAAGGATTGAGCCATAGTCTAACAAGGGACGGAAAATCGATTTATAAATGCGGACAGCAGTTTTAGTGGTAATGCCTTGGTTTCTGTAAGTCAAAGCTCGGAAATGCCGGGCCCTGGTTTTGACTTTGGCTTTGATGAATAGGGCATGTTGTTTAAAGGATAGTTTGTGGTCGAATAGGATTCCTAGGTATTTGCAGGCGTGAGAGGGTGGGCTTTCGGTTTGATGGTTTTTAATTTTGGGAGAGGATGTAAAAAATTATTATTATCCAAAATTAAAAAAAATCGAATTCGAAAAGTAAACGTTATTATGAATTCTAAAAATGCCTCAGTCCTATAAAATGAATTCCAGACTGCAAATTTTACCTCACTTACAAGTTTTTTAAATCAGAATTAGAAAAATAATTTTGTCGTTATAAATTTGCATATTTTTTAGAGTTTTATAAATTTTCCATTTTTTTTAAACTAAGTGTGGATTTTATTACCCATCGTTTTTTATATTCAGTGTTTATTGGATGTTTTGAAACTCAGAATATTCAATTTAAAAATCCACTTTTTTTAGTTATATTTAAATTTAAAATAATTCTAGAATATTACTTTTTCACAAATTCTGAAAATTGCTAGTTACCTTCTGATTTGCAGAAAATTGTAAATTAAATATGTAACCGTTTGCATAATTTTGAACATTCAAAAAATTTGTATATTTCTAGATTAAAAAATAATTAAAGCTTTGAAATTTCTCCTTTTTTGGTTCGAAAAATTTATATTTTTTGAAGTAATTTATGATTTAGTTTAGGATGTCTTTAGTTATTTCAAAAACTGCCACCTTCCAAACATTTTGAATTTAAATTATATTGAGCGTTTATAAACTTCTTTAGTTGATGATTTCTAATATTATAAAGTAAAGAACAATGGAAAATGTTCTTCTTTAATTTAAAATATTGGAATTTCAAAAAAAAATATATTTTCTAAAACTGTCTAAAATTTTAAATTGTTTAGAGTCGTCTGTCAAAGGATAAAATGTGAGGCTAGCCTTTTCTTTCCAACATGGCCAATGCAAGGAACATTTTGAGGTTATTTAATCTACAACAACTAAATTCCGCTGTGTCACAGTGGGAATAGATCAGTTTTTTATCGAAGATATTTCGGCACTGTTTCCGCTGCAGCAGTAACACTAAGGTAGAAAAACAATCTCGAATTCTAAAACCACCACAAACGAACTGTCCACACTAGTGGTGTGTTATGTCATAACAAAAGACTACTTAGATATTAACTTGTTTACGATGGAGGCTTTTCTACTTCGTTATACATAATTTATAATAAATTAAACTCATTTTTTACTTTGTATAACTGAATTTTTATATAGACATATTTAGATATTAGGTATTAGGGTATTAGAAATGTCCCAAGTTCAGAAATTAAGAAGACAGACTACAAATTAGCAATACCAGTAAACAGTAAATAAAAACCCTTATGCTAGTAAAAAGTGTCAAAGTATTTCAGAAGCTTATTAGATTTTTGGAAATGATGTTAAAAGAAAGCAACATAATAGATTCGGTGCCACCTTTGAACAAAGGGGAGTAGTGGAGTTGGGGCCTCAAGGATTTAGCCAGAGAGGTAGTGCCAATTGACAATAGATCCAGAAAAGCTGTTTAAGTAAATTTTTGGAGATGGTGGATTTTGAGGAGAAGAAAAACATTTTTCTGATAATTTTGGAGAATCTGCTTTTTTTTGAAGTGATACAAAAGGTAGTGGTTAGGATATCATACACGTAAATTTGGTGGATACGTGCCCAAAATGTAACGGTGTCAGTTGCGAACCAGGAACAAAGCGACCCTCTGCATCTACTGTGATAGTATTGATTTCAAAAGCGCCGTGAGACTTGTATTATGAGATTAACCTGTAGGTACCGTGAGAGCACCAGGATATTTATTAAACACAAACGCACTAAATGTAAAGGAAAAGGATCAACAATGCAAAAGGAAAAAAGTCACTGTACCTGTTCCAGCAGGTATCGGAAATGGACAAATTGTAAAGATGCCGCTTGTCGCAAAGATCTGTTTGTCACAATGAAGGTAGAATAATCAGATTATTTCTAGAGGGGTGACTGAGGTGTGTATATAGAAGCCAAAATTTCAATAGCACAAGCAATTTGGGTAGATCTATTAAAATCCAGGGATTGCATAAAGATGAAATAATTCAGATAATGCCTGGAACATCCTTGCATACCAGGATTAGTCTGAGAATGAGGTATTAAACATCATTAACGAACATCCTCGCATAGCAGGATTAGTCTGAGAATGAAGTATTAAACATCATTAACGAAAGAATAGAAAGCGCTGCTAAAGGCTTATACAGAATTCAAAAAAGATACACCAGGGACTGTATAAAAATAAAATCATAAATATAATGCCTGGAAAATTCTCACATACCAGAATTAGGCTATCTGAGAAAGAGAAATGGAAAATCGCAGGCTTGTACAGAATTAGAAAAAGATACACCTGGTCATATTTGAGGCTACGCTCAAAAAAGATGGCAGTTATAAGACGTGCTGGACGTCAGCCACTTGTTAGTGGCTGCTAAAAGACTGAAGAAGTCCAACTGGAGCCATACGCCGCCGTAAGATGCTAAAAATAAGGAGAGGGAAAGAAACGTAGTTTTTTTTTTGTTTTGTTTTAAATTTTATTATGATTAAAAATAGATTTTCGTAAGTCTCAAAAATATCAAATTATCTAAAATTTTAAAAGCAGTTTTATTTACTCTTTAATAAAAAATCTAAAACGTTCTTTTCTTAAATTATAGAAAGTTTGTACTAATACAAATCATTAAAAGTTGTTTTTCATATTTTGACTTCTAAATAATTAGAAAATATTAAAGGAAATTTCCACACTATACTTTCTTCTAAAATATTTTTAAACTTCTCTTCTATATTGATAGTTTATAATTGCAATTAATGTATGCCAATTGGCCTTAAACAAGTTTTAATCCATTAATTTCCTTTCAATTTTTTTTGTAACATGTACCTAAAATATTTCTTTTATAATCACAACAATAAGTTAAGGCTTAAACTAATCTATAATCTAATAATAATAATAGCATGGAACTATCTGAAGTAATTCGTATGATCCTTTTAATAATAGTTTAGTACAATTTAAATAATTATCTATGGCAAAGAATAGACTTTTATATTAAACGATTATAATTTGTTTCCAAAATGTATTTAATTTCCACTTACTATTCATATAATACCGAAGTCGATAACGATTTCATTACAAGATAATTTATTAAAAAGTAGTTATATAACCACAACCACAGCCACAAGCCTAAAAAAATTCTCTCTAATGACCCAAAGCTATATCCAAAAATAATGAAAAAGGAGGATGGCAGTTATACTGACAAACTTGTACAGTCAATGGGTATACTCTTAAAAGCATATTTTCCTGACTACAAAAACATTGAAGACAAGGAATATTAGATTGGAATGAAGATTAGCAGTAGATTCATAACATTCAAAAGAAGAATGGAGCATAGAATTCAACATAACAACATGACCCAAGATAACCTGGGCCATTCAAACATTCTCACCATTTAAGTCTTTAGAAATGAATGTAGTTTACCCAGGCCTACTTATATGGGGACTATAACATATTTTTCAACACTTGGTGACTCTGTTTAAGGTCTGCATAAGTTTTAGATATGATCCCCAAAACTGGAGAAAAGTGAAGGTGGTATTTATACCCAAGCCAACCAGCCGTGCTAAATCATTAAAACTGATAAGCCTCACATCGTTTATGATGAAAACATTTGAGAAGCTTTCTAATCGGTGCATCAGGGATCTGATTCTAAAGACGAATCCTCTTCCGGAAAATCAACACGCTCAAGCGAATCAGCACAGTAGTGTGATTATTGAGGAGGCATTGGTAAATAAAATGTCGGCATTAAGAATATTTATCGACATAAAAGGAGCTTTTGACTAAGCCTCTTACAACAAGCTTCGTCAGTAGTCGGCACTGCAGCCGCAGTGAATTGATAAAACAGATGCTAAGCAAAAATCTCTAAAGCAATGGAGACCCGTGGCTGTTCATAAGGACCATCGTGAAAGATAACTTCTTAAGGAAACTAAATGAATCTGCCTTCCCAAACATAGGATACGCAGATGACAATTCTGCTTAAAGGTCGTTATGAAGGTGTAATCGGTAAACTAATGCAGAATGAGCTCTATTAAATTAACGCCAATAAATATAATTAAAATTGGATTTTTAAGATTTTTTCATTTAATGTTAAACCAGTAAAGGTAGAAAATCATTGAACGATACCTGATATAATTGCAAATACTGCCCCTATAAATAAGACTTAATGGCTACAACATATTATGTAAAGGGTTTTCCAATAAGAGGTTTCATTTTGAATAGCCCTCAATCTAGACAGATGTTACTTTTGCAGCTGTCATATTTTGATATTTGACAAGTAAAAACTACGTTAGTAAAAATGCAACGATACACGCTTCAACAACGCATTGAAATTATAAAAATTCACTACAGAAATGGTGAAAATTTTGCAGTCACAGTTCGCCAAACTAAAGCACTTTTGGGTCGTCGTGAAACACCTTCTCGGCCAGCAATAGTAAAACTGGTTAAAACATTGAGCTGTTGGGACATCTTAGTGAAGTGAAGAATCAAAACTGTGTGCGTCGCTTAAGAACAATTGAGAATATTACTACTGTAGTCAATAGGGTTAACGAAAATTCAGGTTTGTCGATTCCTCGTCGATGTTTGGAATTAGACATTCCAAAAACGACATTACACCGTATTTTGCATAAATACTTAGATTTGAAGGCTTTTAAAGTTCAGTTTACACAAGAACTCAAGCTGGTCGATCACCAGCAACGTCGTATCTTTGCTGATTGGGTCCTTGAAATACATCAAAATGATCCGGATTTTCACCGAAAAATCATCTTCAGTGATGAGGCCCATTTTTACCTCGGAGGCTACGTGAATAAGCAGAATTGCCGCATTTGGGGCTCGAAAAATCCAAGAATTCTTATTGAAAAGCCTCTCCATCCTCAACGTGTCACTGTTTGGTGCGGTTTTTGGACTGGCGGTGTGATTGGACTTTACTTATTCGAAAATGAGGCTGGTGCCACTGTTACGGTGAATGGATTGCGCTATCGAGCTATGATTAATGATTTTTTATGGCCGCAATTGGAAGATATTGATGTGGACAACCTTTATTTTCAACAAGACGGTACTACGTGCCACACAAGCCACGAAATAATCACAATTTTGCAAGAAAAGTTTCCTGGTCGTGTTATTTCGCAGAGGTGATCACAATTGGCCCCAGAGATCTTGTGACTTAACACCTTTAGACTTTTTTCTTTCAGGCCAGGTGAAAGATAAGGTCTATGCCAATGCTCCACAATCGATTCAAGACCTTAAAGATAGAATTCGTGAAGTTATCGAGGACATACAGCCGCAAAAGTACGAATTGGTCATTGAAAATTTCATGAAAAGGATATGGTGCTGCAACCGTAGTCGTGGCGGCCATTTGGCTGATATCATTTTCCATCGTTAATGGCATATCTTTCTCTTTACAATGAAATAAATATCCATTGATTTCTTTTAAAATATACTCGTTTTTTTTGCGTTTAGGCAGTATCGGAGAGTAATTAGGAGATCATGGAGACTAACACCCAGAATCACCAAGTGACTGTACACTGCATCAGATGTATCGTTTCCTAGGGTTAAACTCAAAAATGTAACAAGTAAGCTACAGCACATTCAACATCTATGTATGAGAATTACTGACGTCATGCTCAACACACTTTAGCAAAAGAGGCGTTATTGTTTCTCCCCAAATTACATATAGGCATATAGGCCTGACCACACGTTATAAACCTCTGAGGCTGTAGAAGCTACAATTCACATATTAATGGATGTAGAAAAAACAAGAAGGGAACAGGTGCAGGCGTATATTGTGCTGAACTGAATCTGGAACTAAAAATACTATTGGAGGAACACTATACGATCTCACAAGGTTACTAGTTAGTAGTAGGTAAACAGGTGCAGGCGTATATTGTGCTGAACTGAATCTGGAACTAAAAATACCCTTGGAGGAACACTACGATCTCACAAGGATACTAGTTAGTGTCCAAAAATAAAAATAAATTATTTTTATCTTGCTTTTTTAACACAACTTGGCAATCTAATGACCAAATTAATATGGTACTAGAGACGGCATCTATAAATAACATAATTTCCTTATTTTGGGTCAAGGCACAATCAAACACGAAAGGGAAAGATAGGGCGGATACTCTAGCAAAACAGGGAGCATTTTTGGAAACCGACAAGAGGAATATGCCCCTATCTAAAAGCAATCTCTCAAAGATACTACAAGACGTAGTAGCAGCACACAAAACAAGGTAGAACACGTTTCCACTTGTGCTCATTCTAGAAATACAATACGAACACCCAACGCTAAAGTTTCCCAATATTATGTTCTATCTGAGTCACACCTAAAATCACCGACTGGCATTCTAACTGAATACTGTGAGTTAAAGAAACACCTCTATTAATTAGGAGTCGCTGAAGATCCCAATTACAGAAGGTGCAACGAGGAAGCAGAGTTGGCGGAGTATATTTTGTTATACTGTCCCACTTTGGCAACATTTAGATCAAACCTCCACCAAAATCCTCAACTTTATCAAAAGGGTAAAGAATTTTCCCATCACTAGCCGACCTAGAAGGCCTGTTTCCTGTTGCAAAATACTCGATATTAACAAAGGTAGAGTGGCTGACGAGTTCGCCCATCACTGGATCTGTATAATGGCCCCAATAATGTCCCCTCCCTTTTATACATATCATTATCCGTAGTTATATTTGCTAAACATTTACTTTAAAAGTAAACTATTTAAATATACGCTTGCAAATGCTTCCCAATAACTTATTTACTCAAGGTAATTTAAAATGAAGTATTTTTTGTAGGTAAATTTATCTTTAATTACATTCTATTTATGTGGGGCACACGCGTAAAATTTATCTATTAATGAGTTCAAAACACGACCTTACTATAAAATTTATACTCAGACTTTATAACCCGTTTTATGAAGGGTTATTCCGCAAACGAAATTAAATTTAACATATATGAAATTTCTTAATACGGTTTGACATAATCATTATGATGGTTGCGACCGTTAATGGGAGGCAATCCACGATATTAATTAAAACACACATAATTGTTATTCAAACTAAATATGATGTATAAGTTATTTTTACACTTACATAACTATAATCTACAAATAATATTGTTCACAAATGCTAAATTAATAAAATATTAATCAACAGCTGACTTTATTGGACATTGTTAACGGTGGAGGTTTCTACTTTGTTATATATCATTCTTCACAAATGAAACAAATTTTTACTTTGTTTGCATAATTGGAACTTTATTTAGTGACTATAGTTTCGACAATTTCAACTTGTCATTTACTATAGTCACTAAATAAAGTTCCAGTTGTACAAACAAATTACAAAAGTATTATATTTGTGAATAATTGGACATTATTTATAAATTTATGAACTTTGGTAAAAATAAAATCTAGTTGATGAAAAATGTATAGATTCAACCCTTTATACAATAAAAATACTCAATGACTTGTATAAATTTAAATCCAGTTATATATACAAGTCATTAAGTATTTGTATTGTATACTAAAATGTATAACATAACAGGCATCTACATCCTTTATAATTAAAGCTTGGTTGTAGCAGAAATAAAATAATTTAATTGATATTTTTAAATACATTCTGAAATATACTTAAATACTGCTTTTCTACATATTATTTATTTTTATATTATTCGATAATTTACTATGAATATTTATCTCAACATATAAAACTCAATTACAATAAGTTAATTACTTCCTAATCTGTTTCCATTCTAAATGTAAATCTAATTGAGTCGCGCTGTCCAAGCAGTAAATCTTGCAAACTTTCTTGGTAAGACCTTTAGGGAGTTTATGGTGATTATCTAAGAAATCCTCAAGATCAGATATAAGAAGAGTCAAAACCTTCGTCGGCCATCCTTTAGTTTATTACCGGCAATTTCGATTATCTCCAACTTTGCACTGTTGCAAACGTTTATCTTTCCTAATCGCCCGCAGGAAAATAAAATAATAAAATCTGCCATACTTTCTGCAGACATAGATTAAATTTTGCTGAAGTATTATGTGTTAAATACGTGTAAGAATAAATTTTATAAAACATAAAAATTAATTTACTTTTTGGAATTTATTCGCAAACTAACTTAGGAAAATCGTAGTGGTTTCATATCTGGTAAATTAAATAAATCAATATTGGCTTCCCTATAAAGTTTCCGCGAAATATTCTGTTCAATGCATATTACGGCATATTCCATTGTTATCTACTCTATGGAAAGCTAATTTGGGGCTGGCAACTTGCAGACTATATAAGTTATGAGAACATATATTTTATATGGTGATCTTTTCATGTCAAGGTTTTATTTTTAGCACTAAGAACGATTTTAATTGAAAATATTCAGAATAAATTAAATAAATGATATATTTTATTTAAAAACCTCTTACATAGTCGTATAATTTATGAGTTCAAGTTAACTTGTTAATTGGTGATTCATAATTAGTACTTAGTGACAGTGATGTGCGATAAATTGTACTTTTTTCTACGATGACATCGAAATATACACTATGTAAATGTTAATAGGTGTGATGTGAGCTTCTTGATTTCATATTTATGCACATATAATAATGTTTAATTAAATGGGTTTGTTATTATTTATTAAGGTACAAACACTATCTACTTTCTTGTTATTTAAAAAAGCATACATTTCGATTTCTCATTATTTCAAATAATTAATTTATTTTATTTATTTATTTATTACTTTCTCAGACATGCTTTATAAATGTAATTCAAAATACATAAAATAGTAAACAAAACTATACAAATAATTTCGACAGACGGAGTTTTCTCTTGAAGAATGTTCTTTCACTCTAACCTGTCGGTGCTCTCCTTCACTACATCATTATAGATGAACTTAGCTTCATATACATATATTAAAGGAATAAATGCTTATTTCTTCTAATAAAAGGGTAAATATAGAAAATATTGTAACATTGACATAATGTTTACTTTATGAGATTAAAATATAACTGCAACCATTTACTTTTCTACAATACATGAAGAAAACTTGATTCAATTTTTGTTAGTTACACAAAAGTCTTTCCATAAGCCATAACTTTGTGATACATCTTGAATCAGGAACTTCATCAGATGATAAATGAACTATACTTTGTTCGATAGGGTGGACCATACCATTCTAATTAAAAAACTGGAAGCTTTACATTGCAATGATAGTATCGTACAACGGATCAGAAGTTACTTGTCGGATAGATCGCAATGCGTCAAAATAGATAATTGTATTTCTCATGATATCGATGTAATATCTGGTGTGCCGCAAGGCTCCCATATTGGTCCAATTCTTTTCAATTTCTTCATTAACTATATCTTTGCAGCAATACAGCATAGCCAGTTTTTATTGTACGCGAACGACTTGAAGATGTTTGCTACTATTAAAACCTTTTCCGATTGTCATAAGCTCCAAGAAGATTTGGACAGGGTGGGCTTATGGTGTGCATATAACATATCTAAATGCGAAGTTGTCTCGTTTTGTAAAGCTAGGAATACAATTACATACGATTACAAGTTGAACCTTATCGAACTGATCAGATTAAGCGAAATTAAAGATCTGGGAGTTGCTTTCAATACATCTCTCTCCTTTAAGAGTCACATTTTAAACAACACTCAAAACGCTTCTAAGTTATTAGGATTTATCAATAGAAACTCCAAAGAGTTGTCGTTATACTCATATAAAACACTTTACTGCTCTCTGGTTAGACAGAATTTAGAATACGCTTCTCAAATCTGGTGGCCTCACCAAAGTTATTTAATCAACAAACTTGAGTCGGTTGAAAGGCGCTTTTTAAGAACCTTAGCTTATAGATCTGGCTTGGTCAATCGTACCTCTCAAGATCTTGATGCTTTGAGATGCATCTTTAGTATGCGTTCCTTAGACGTTAGAAGTTGTGTTACGGAATGTGTACACTCTATAAAATTTTAACCAGTAGATTTGATTGCCCTTATCTCTTATCACAACTTAATTTATGGTTCCAGTCACATGGTGCTGTTACTAGACAGATGAAACTGTTCAGATTAAACTTTCACAATTCAGTTTACGCCTACTCTAGCCCCCTTCCAAGATTCATGCGTGTAGCTAATAAATTACAAGGCTTTCGTTATTTTATTCGTTTCTGAATAAATAAATAAATAAATAAATAAATAAATATAACACACGGGTTCTTCTTCTGTGTAGTGGCTTTCCGGTGGGTTATGGCACTTACACATCCTCTTACTTTTAAAGTTCAAGCTCAATTAGGTGCAGATGAAAAGTAAGTTCAGTGTTTAGCACTTGTATGTATGTTTTAAGGGAATGTCTTTTATCGAACCAAAATTTCGCTTCTTCTTTCAGTCAGATTTTCCTTTTGTGGTAACGGCTTTTTCTTCACTGATGGTGTTGGTTTAATTTTGGCTGTTTATAGGGGAAGTATTGTTTTCCTACGTAAAAAATGTCAATGGGTGCTGTATCTCAAAAACGAAAGATCCTATTGAGATGAAACTTTAAACTTAAGATTTTATCGTTAAAAACTGGATGTTTACTCAAGGCGATTTTTGATGGTATTTCTCTAAATATGAAAATTTAAAAAAAAACGGTAAAAAGTTAAAGAAAATGAGAAATTGAACAAGTTTTGAGAAAATATATTTTTTATGAAATTCTTAACTTTTAAGAAAAAAAAATTGAAAATTTTGACATTTCTAAGAAACTATTTTAGTTACTTGAAATTTATATAACAAATAATTGTAGAGAATTTAAAACTGAATAATTTATTGAAAATAGCGTTTTGCGTAAACCTTATAGTTTTCCAGAAATATATAGGGAAAGTGCTATGATGGCCACATCACCATTTGTTTGTTAATGGCCTTGTAAAGACAATGGCGTCACAAGACGATCGTAAATTTATCTATAGTCCAAATGAAACAAACAAGCAAAATATATGATATGCTATAATAAATGTGCTGAGTGCAAGGCTACATTTCATTCAGGCTGGTTCTCCAAAGAAAAGAACAGGATCTTTCTCCAAAACAATTAAGGTTTGCTGAGAAGAAATTTTTACTTACTAGTGAGGTTAGAACATCTCTACAGGCAAGATCCAATCATGACGGTGAAATTGCTTACAGATTTTTCAAATAACATTATTACTGATTTTACCTGCGAATAATTAAATTCAAGACATTCTGAGAAATACAGTTCTTTTAAGATCTCAATTCCACTAAGCAAATTAAATCAAATACAAAACCAAGACTCATGGATTATAGGTGTTTGTATTGTATCTCGATTATTATTATTGGTCGCCATGATTGTTACTGCAATATGCATGTCAATTTGACTTACATAACTTCAAGTATAACCAAGTGAACAGAAAACTCAAATTGTTAAATAGTTCTATGGATGTCATTTCATTAATGAAATTGCAAATAATTTATTTGTTTTGGCATACGATGTGACAGTAAACACCAGTTCGATCTTCCGTGTTATACATATGTTTGAGGAAACTGGTTCTCTAAATCCACCATGTAAGTGTTCAAAAGAACGGAGGCCTCAAAGTGAAGTGCGGGAAATTATGGATTATAAAATAATCATAGAAAATGTCACGTTATCAACAAGAGTTCTTGTAAAAAAATCCAGAAACATATCAGAAGTGCATAGACTACTTAAAAGGAATGATTTTATGTCTTTCAAAGGTAAAACAACACAAAAGGTTTTCGCGGATGACCATGGTCGTCGAATATAATTTTGTGAAGATGTGATGGATAGAGTAATCAATAATTACGAATTTCTTGAAACATTCTGTTTAGTGAGGAATCGACTTTCCCGTTACATGGTCGTCATAATCATTTAGTAGTGAGATACTGGTCCCAAGAAAAAAAGCAAAAAGAACTTAACGTTTAGACCGGCATTCTGGGGGACACAATTATAGGACCATTTTAATTGAGGGGAATATAAATTGCCAAAAGTATTTGGAACTGCTTGAGAATCAAATTTGAATCAAATATTTCCCCGTCGCATTATTAGCACCAAAGGGAACATAAAATGGCCGCCAAGATCTCATGATTTATCCCCAAAGAATTTTTCTTTGGAACCATATAAAGCACACCCATCAGCATCAAAGAGACAACAACGTGGGTGACCTCAGATTAAAAATTATTCAAGCCACTCAAAATATTGCTGCTGTCACATTAAAAGATTGTCTGGGATATTGTTTGGCTCCACAAGGAGATTTTTTTGAACATTTAATAAGATAAAAATTGTAGTTATTTTTTATTCGTTACGTTAAAATTGTGTTTGTTAAAATAGTAATATTAAAATATCGTGTAAATATGATTCCCTATTTTAATACAAATTAGAAATTACTGATTATTTCCCGTTGGTCAGACCATTAAAATATGTAACTCAGATGTGCAAAAAACGAGAAGAGATTAGGAACACAGCGTCCAGAACAATAAAACAATCAAGAATATATAAAAAGAATACAAACAAATATACAATCACCGACTCAAAATGCAATTAATAAACACATCGATTGACCTTTTAAATAAATTAATGGCAGACAACAACAATTGCCAAATATTATCAATAACGAAACATTGGAAAACTGGCGAAGAACTGATGTTTCTACATTAACAGCTACTATTTACCAACAAAGTTCTGTAGAAGTAAAAATTCGCATGGCGCGGTAAAATGATATTCGGACATCTTTGGGTGAAGATTTAAATTCTCTGGTGGTAGCAAACACATTCGAATGTACAGCGGTGAATATTACATTCAACGGAAGAAAAATCGTAGCAATCGCAATTTACAGGCATCTAACTGAGGATGTAGAAATGTTTTTCCAAAACTTGAATGCAATTTTAAACAAAATAATTGAAGAGGTAGTCTACTATATGATTGTAGGTGATTTTAATATAAACTTACTAAGTAATAGTGAAGCTGAGATAAATTGTATTTATTTGTTTACCAGATGACTCCAAACCATTTATCGAAGATTACATAAGTTAAACTGATACTACAAATACATATTTAGACAAAATTATTAGTAATATACCAAACAATATTCTAAATTATCATACAACTATATTTGGCCATTTTGGATAAAGTCCTATTTTTTGTTTTGTTTTCCATGATTGCATAGATCATTGCATATAACTACTTGGGATTTGTGTTTAATTCAAATAGATCATTTATTTAAATATTTAATAAAAGTGCACCTAAAATACTCCCTTGTGGCATCCCGCTAACAATGTCTAAAGCCATAGAGTGTGTAATGCCGGTTTCACATCTAACCTGAACAATTTGTTTTCTTTCACTTATGTAGGATTTTAGCCATTCATAGGCAACGCCCCTAATTCCAATTTGTTGTACTTTGTTAGAAGAATATAATATTCTTCTAACAAAGTACAGCCAAAGACCTTAGACATATCGAGAAGGACACCACAAGTTAAGTGAATTTCTTCGATTGAGGAATATAAGAATGTAGTGAAGTCATGGAGCACCGTTTTACAATTTTTGTTGCTTGAGAGCCCATGTTGGTATTTCAATAATATTTTATGTTTATATGGAAATAATCTTAATTGTTTTATTACAACATATTTATAAATTTTAGAAAAAGTAGATATTAGACTGATTCCTCTATAATTAATTTCATTTTCTAGGTCTCTGTTCTTAAATAATGGCACAACCTTAATCAGCTTTAGTTTGTTCGGAAAAAATCCGGACTATACATTATATACACTTTTTAACGATAAACGGCGATATTTATGCAAGATGGTTGGAAAAGCCTGTATTATGTTTGGTTTTTGATGACGTAAGTATAGTTTGTTATTATATTATCTATACAAGAGTTGCCACGGTTAAATATACGTGTATATTCCTTAAATAGAAATACGCTACCATATGATTTATTTCATTAAATCTACATATATTAAAATTACCTGAAACAAAATATTGGTCACTATTTGATGTTAAAATTTGAAACTGATCTAATTTTTCAAAAAAATATATTTATTTCTAAACTATCTATAAATGATAACAATTGTCACTTTTGTTGTATGAAATATTATTGCTGTATACTCGAAAGCATTTATCAAGGCTAAGTTATTGATATCTGAACGATCAGAATATTTACGTATGACTATAAATAGCAAGACCGCCGTTAATTTGAGTTACGCGACAAACATGAGATACTAACTTATAATTTAAAATATTTAGAGTCTCTATTTGTTCCACAGTTTGCCAGGGTTCTGATAAACATAAAATGTGGATATTGGGATTTTTTAGAAACAGCTCAAGTTCATTTAAACAGTTCCGCATAGTCTGAATATTCAGGTGCATTAAATTTATTTTGTGCTTGTAATGTTTTTCTTGCAAATCCAATGAAAAAAAGGGTTGATGTGTATTCCTCGGGGCTATATAGATCGGTCTTTCGGTCTTTGTATATCACTTGTCGGTACTCCAACTTTAAAGGACGAATATTTCGCAGGATGTCTTGATTCAAGTCTTTCAAAGTTTTTAAAGTTATTATCTTTTTGCATATTATGTAACAAAGAGGTAATGTCTCTGTTTACTGCAGTATTACAACCCACGCTTTTCAAGTGTTTATTTGATATTTGGCTTGCCTTCCGTTTTCGAAACTCGACCATGCAGTTGTCACATAAACACTTGAAATTCTTGATTTTCGGAATGCTTGCTGCGGTTCCTTTTATTCCACACGACACGTGTAATTTTAAATCACAAATAAACAGATTATACGGTCGCCAGAGCAAAGGAAAATACAAGAAGAAAGAATGGAAAATAAAATCAAATTGTGGAACAATACAGAGACAGGCGACAAGAAAATAGAAAAAGAAGATATGGAGGAATTGAAAGGAATGATGAAGGAGATAATGGCAGGGATGAAAAAAATGCAGAAGAATTAAAAGAAGAAATAAAAGAAATAGAGCGGGAGATGAAGAGGAAAGAGGAAAATTGGGAGCAAGGTAAAAAAGACATGGAAAAGAGATACGAAAAATTAGAGAATAGAATAGAAAATATGGAGAAAGATAAGAGAAGAAACAACATCGAATTATCGAATTAAAAATAAATTGGAAAAAGGAAAAGGAGTCGAGGTAATAGTAGCGAAAATTGAATCTAGCGAGAAAAAAGAAGAAATAATGAAAGCCAATAGCAGTAAATTGAAAAACAAATATATATATATATATATATATATATATATATATATATATATAGACAACGATATGTCCGCAACATAGAGAAAAGTACAAAGACAAATTAGAAGTATAGCCAGAGAGGAAAGGGACAACGGGGACAAAAGGACAGAATAAGGGCTACAGGAAAATAATATTAATAATTGGGGAACAATTCAACTGGAATGAGCAAGAGAAGGGTTTAGTAGCGGTAAATAGACCAAAAAACCAGATGTAAATAAAATAAGGAAAACACAAACAGAGATTGAAACAAATGCAAGAGACCCAAAAAGTATTAAAAAAATAACAAAAAAGATAAATACAGAATATGGAGATTAGCAACTTATATAAGGACTATACAAAGAGGAAGAGCTGGAAAAGTTCGAAAGAATGGATGCAGAGATACTCGCAATAACAGAGATAAAAAGAAAAGGAAAAGGAATATACACAATTAATAACAAACACAAAATAATATACATATAGTGGGATAGAAAAGAATAAAAGGGCAGCTGAAGAAGTAGGTTGCATTATACACACAGCCATAGAACACCAAATAGAAACATGACAAGAAATATCGCCAAGAATATTAACAGTAACATTAAAAGGAAACAACAGAGCCAGAAAAATAATTATAGTATATGGACCAAATGAAGATGATTCAGCGAGCAACAAAGAAGCTTTCTAGGAACAGCTCAACGAAACAATCGAAGCGGCTACTAGAGATGTGTATGTAGCAGGAGACTTCAACAGCAGAATCGGCAAAGTCGTAAAAGACGCCGATACGATGAGAGGAAAATATGGAGAAGACGTAATAAACGATAATGGGAGAAGAATATTAGATTATTGTAGAATGAACAATCTAGTAATAGCAAATACATTATTCAAACACAAGGAGATTCACAAATACACCAGATAAGTAGTAAATAGGAACGAAAACTCTATTATAGATTATGTAGTGACAGCACAAAGGAGAAGAGCAAAATAATAGATCGTAAAGAGAAGCTTCAAAATAGGAAGTGATCACTAGATAGTAGTAACTACACTTAAGAAGGGCTATCAAGATAAAGAAAAAGAAAAACCGCTACCAACTAAAGCAATAAACTACAACAAGATAAGATCATATAAACGAAGGAATCAAGAAACAGCAAAGAGGTAATGTCTCTGTTTACTGCAGTATTACAACCCACGCTTTTCAAGTGTTTATTTGATATTTGGCTTGCCTTCCGTTTTCCGAAACTCGACCATGCAGTTGTCACATAGACACTTGAAATTCTTGATTTTCGGAATGCTTGCTGCGGTTCCTTTTATTCCACACGACACGTGTAATTTTAAATCACAAATAAACAGATTCTACGGTCGCCAGAGCAAAGGAAAATACAAGAAGAAAGAATGGAAAATAAAATCAAATTGTGGAACAATACAGAGATAGGCGACAAGAAAATAGAAAAAGAAGATATGGAGGAATTGAAAGGAATGATGAAGGAGATAATGGCATATAAACGAAGGAATCAAGAAACAGCAATACGATATAAGGAGATAGTAGAGGATAAGCTAGTAGTGGTAAAAGGAAGCAACAATGTAGAAGAAATATGGAATAACTTAAAAAGAAGTATGCTTGAGGCGGCACAAGTTGTGGGATTAAGAAGAGTACAAACAAGAAACAACAGACAGCTTGGTAGTCAGAGCACATACACGAAAAGATACAAGAAAAGAAAAAGGCATGGCAAAGGTACTTAAATGACAAAAACAATAATTACTACGAAAGATACAAAGATAAGAGGAAAGTAGTAAAAGACGAGGAATTGGGAAAAGTTCAGTGAGACAATAGAGAAGAACGCAAAGGAAAAAAGAGTTATTCTATAAATCATAAAAGGTTGCAGGAAATAAAAGGGGCAAGAAGAGAGATACATTCAAGATTAACACGGAATAATGCTGAAGGAAAAGAAAGAATTAATAGAAATATGGAAAGAATATTTTCAAGACTTACTAGATACAAATAACGACAATGAGCAAGAGACACAAAACAGCGATAAAAGTAACACAGAAACATTAACGGAAATAAAATACTGTAAATAATAAGGGAACTGAAAACAGGAAAAGCACCAGAACACGACCAGATAACCTCAGAAATGATTAAGCAATTGGAACCTATAAGTAAAGATAAACTACTAATATTACTGAACAAAATATGGGAGACAAATAACATAACAAAATATTGAGAAACAACTCTAATTGTTCCAATATACAAGAAAGGCGACATAACTAAATGCACCAACTATAGAGGTATAACACTAATAAGCATAGGATTGAAAATATTAGAAAAAACAATCAACAAGAGGATAATAGCAAAAATAGAACACACGCTAGAAGAATCAAAACGCGGTTTTAGAAAAGAAAAATCCACACAAGACAACATCTTTACAATAAAAAAAGTCACAGAAAAAAAAGGATTTATATACCTAGAAAAAGCATTTGACATGATACCAAGAAAGAATGTGTGAAGAATACTTGACAAAAGAGATATAGAAAACAAGACAGTCAAATTAATACAGAACATATGTAACAACAACAGTAATGCGGTAATATACAAAGGGAAAATATCAAAAACATTCAACGATTAATAGTAATAACAGAAAATGAGAGAAATATGCAGCACAACCTGAACGCATGGAATAAACATCTTAAAAAATATGACATGAACTACAACAAAACAAAGGTAATGATAGTAGGAAAACTGAAAGAAGACATAAATATAAAGATAGAACAACATTTGATAGAACAAGTGGAGCAATTTAAATACCTAGGAGTAGAAATCACAGAAGATGGAAAAATGGGGAACGAATTAAGCAACAGAATAAACAACACAATAAAAATTTACTATGCAACATAATATACTTAATAACCAAAAGAGATAACTAGAAAGACAAAAATTAGTAGAACACTTACTCGGGGCCATATTTATTATTATACTCAACAAGAAACACTTATTAGCTATGTAGGTGATAACAATATATTATTAAGAGACTCCAACTTTACAAATCTTCTCGCTCTAGCCAACATAGCCCTATGAAGTACGTAAGAATTGCCAAATATAAATAATCTTTATCTCAACAAAGATAAAACATAGTGCATGATTTTCGGTACGAAAATATACGATAAACGAATATTATTCGTATTTTTAGATGTAACTACACACGGTAGCACATATGGTTTTGGCTTTTCTTATTTATGTATTTACTGTAAATATTTTGCTTTTACTTTGTATATCCTAAGAAATAAATATTATTATTATTATTATTATAAAGGCTGAAACTATAGTTACTGAATAAATCTCGTATGTGATATTAACAAAGTTTAGTTTATTTATCATCTAAAGAAGTTCCTCTTTCATATTCGTTTAACAATATTGCTCATATTTTAACACCGATATTGTGTTCAGTTTCTTATGGTCATATATAAAAACAAATTCAAGCATACAATAATTATAATATACTGGTGACAACAAGTATCCAAATTATTTCCTTGATATACCTGTGTACCAGAAATAAAATTAATGATCTTAATCGATAAAAACATGTTATTTTTATTATTCTGTTTATTCCGTTTTCGACTGGTTTTGAATATTGGTCTTTTTCAAGGAGATTTGTTGCATAAAATAAGAACAATGGAATGAAGCCTTTAATTGTATCGCTACAGGTTGATAAAGAAGAATTTATTCAATTACACATAAAAGATATCTCAACTATTACACTAATTCAGTAATATTTTCTTTCCATTTATATCCAAAACAGGAGGTTGGATGTGGGCCAGTAAACAAGAATCTTGACAAGTTCAAGGTAAAATTTGTTCTCACGTCTTAATGAGATTATGTGGATCTACAGGTATTTTATAAATTCTCAAGGTTTTCCTACAATGTATGTTAATAAATATATTTATTTTTGAGTCCAAATTAATTATATAAAATAATAATATAGTGAATAAACTAACGTTCAATAAATTTAATTTGTGGTTGTTTATTTATTGAGGTAGGAGCCTTAGATAATTATGTTAATATTTAATTTTTATGTCTATAATTGGCCAATAGTTCTCGTGAATTAGTTTACAATTGAAGTTTAGTTTAAATGAGATTTTATTTAACGAAGCCTATTGTATTGCAAAGGAAAGAAAAGATGTAGCAAATACACAAAACCGACACAAACGTTGGTTCCCACTAATTCTTATGTAAATTAATCTGTTGAATCTTTCTTTAAAATATACGTTGTTTATCTAATAGAATAAAGACTACAACAAATATTAATAATTTTAAAAAAGTTTAAAAATTAAAAAAAAAATAGTATGTAACTATATATTTGTTGAATTTGATTCTCGTTTATCACGTGGTGAAACATTTTTAATATGCCTTTCTATAAACAAACCTTAATGTGACTATATAGTTAATTTTATGGAAAATGAAGGTTAAACAATTAATTTTGAATTTGTAAAACAGAACTCAAAACAGAAAATTCCTTCTTCAATATATTTTTTGTATATCTCTTCTAATTTTATAAATAAAATGAGCTTAAAGCAATAAAGGCAAAAATGATAATATGAAGAAAATAATTTTAGCCTCTTATATTGTAAGAAAAAACAAACAAAATTAATCTACCTAGCTTATACTGTTTTATCTTAACAAATTATAAAGGTAGGTGTGTTTATAATTCAACAGTTATTATTTTGCCTAACTGCATCTGAATAATATTCCGCAAATTAAATAATTTAGTTTTATTTTATTTAATATTAGTTAATAAATTTATGGAGCTGGTGGGAAGCATTTTTTACTTAACAGTTTCCACTAACATACACAATAAGCTATAAATAAGGTTTTGCATTGTAGAAGGTGAGTAGAGAGCAAATTTTCTTTTTATTGGTGTGTTTCGACTAAGTAACTTTGATAATTATCAGTGAAGATTTTTAGAACTGAAATGATAATAATACGCACTTTCATTAATTTCACGAAAAAATCTAAAAATTGCAATACACACTATATATCTAATTTTCTCCTAAGCTGTCGTTTTAATTTTAAATAATAACTCAATGATTCCCCCAATTGTCCATTTCGAAAGATAATAAGCCAATTTTTAAAATAGCTGAAGAACAATTTTATTAATACTGTTTAGGTTTTACAATAGAAACATGTTTTAATAATAAGACTTCCTTTGTTTAATTTACTTTACAAATAATTTTTGCATTTCATGATAATGAATTATACAACCGCATATTATTAGTCATTTCAATTGCAAACCGCACAGACTCAAGGTTACATTCAGGCGGATTACTGGCGAGATAAAAATGAAAAACAATAAACAACTCACTTGCCATGTACCAAAACCAAGTGCGGGAACCTTCAGCCCGTTTTGTAGTTGATAGTAAATTTCGCCACTCATTTTGAACACCACTCGCACCAATTCAAAATACGTTTGACTGCGACGAGGATCTGTCAGCTTATGACCGGTTATTTTACCGGCACTGCAGTGCAACACAAGTACGAAACCTTGACTTTCTCTTCCTATGGTTATTTTAATACATCTCTGATCGTGTACTTTCTATATCTACTCACTTTATTGCATTAAATATGCTTATCTTATTTACTTTTGTTTGGACAAGAAATGTTTACATTCAAGTTGTTACTATAGTTTCGCCCTAGTTTAAAAATTAGTACGGTTGAAATCATAGTTGCATTGTATAGAAATTACTGTTAATTTCAATAAATAAATATAATAATAAAATCGATATATGGAGCTGTTATTTGTTTGCTTTCGTCTGGTAGAATTGTTAAATAAATTATTTCAACTTCTTTGTTGCAACATTGCCTATAATTAAAGAGTAACATATTTTATGCTTTATAATAATTTTAATTATATAGTAAATATTTTTTAATAGGACAAACTGGTACAAAACATGATTTTAAGCATTAAAATAATTTAAAAATAACATACTTTTGAATACTGCAATTTTGAAATTTTGGAGTATTAAATTGACACAAAAATATATAATTTATTTTGTTAAAAATATGTTGTACAGTTTATTACATACTGGATATAAGATAAAAATAAATTTACATTTAAAAAATTAATTTTAGAATTATAAAAAGAGAAATGCAAATATAGCGTTTTTATTTTTCTCAAAAATGTTTCAATCATGTTCGAAACAAACAATAAATTTGTAGAACAAGGGTAAATTTTTAATTACAAATAAGGAAATTTACAATTTACAATAATCACACATTAGAAGTTATTTTACATTTTTGCATTTTTTTATGGTTTATGTATTTAAATTATACTCTGATTAATAGCATCGTTTATTTATTTATGGAAATTCCTTTATACAATAAATTTACATTTAATTCATTCATTATATGAATAATTATATTACATAAAGATTTAAATCCGAACAAACAGTAATAAAATGGAAAATTATACATAAAAAAGAAATTAAAATAAATGCATGAGATTAATTAAATCTTCTTTTAAATTGTTCAAATGTTAGTGCAAATAACGTTAAGTGAGTATATGTGCTAATTTAAGAGCACATAAGACGACACATTACTATTATTATTAAACATCCCAAATTGGGGGGAATAAAGATACAGCCGAAAGATGGGCTTGCATATGATTTGAGGACCACGAGGAATAAAGAAATTTAATTTTCCTAATAGTTTTCTACAATTTATTAGCCTATTTATCCACTTATATAAGAATAACATATACAAAAACATCTTCCTATATGCTAAGGATTTAATGTTTAATTCAAATAGCATATCATTACGGCTATAAATACGACGTCTCCTAAAAGTCATTAGTTTTAAAAACCTTCCCTGTACTGCCTCCAATTTTTGAAAAAAAAAATAGTAGTGTTTGGAGACCATATACCTGTAGAAGAGGCATTCTAGGTGAGGTGGAACTAATGTCAAATCTAATAATTTTATGGTAGTAATTTTAAAGTCGATTAAAAATCGATCGATAAACGACCAATTACAAATATCTAAAATATGTTTTGCGAAATCTGGTTTGATTGTCAAAATTTCAGATATTTGCATTCATCGATGATAGTATTTGGAGCTAGTACCAGATCTTTAATTTTTATTTAAATTTAATTCTAAATAATTATGTTTACACCATAAAACTAAACCTTTAAGATCATCTTGAAGTTGGTCTTGACCAACCAGAACTTATACTACTATACATCTTTAGATCATCAGCATATAAAAACAAATTACTGTTTTCGATGTACAAGCCTATATCATTAATAAAAAGTGAAAATAAAATTAGTCCACAATGCGAGCCCTATGACACATGAAGTGATACCTGTATATCGTTAGAAGTATATTTTTTGTGGGCACACGTTGAGTTCTATCAACCAAGTAAGCTCCCTTTCATCAAAACCCCTTTATTCTGATTTATGCAACTATATACTGGGCTGTACTATCTCGAATGCTTTAGAGAGTTCTTTAGTGCATTCGATAAAAATTAACTTAGACACTAAAATTCCGTATATTTTCTCTGCTCGTTTTTATAAATGGGTACAATAAATGTGTTTTCAAAATAATGCGGAAATATACCAGAAGATAATATAATAGACTAGAGAATATAGTATGTATAGGCTTCCTCAACGTGTACACCCATCTCTTTAAGAAAATATGCAAAAATACCATCAGGATCTGTACTACGAGGCTCTGAGAGAGACGTTAAACAATTAAAAACCTCTGTAAGGGTAAAATTGAGACTGATCGAATCAATAGTTTTATCTCCTTGAAAAATTGAAACAAATTGAAACGGATTCATATATGCTGAAGCAAAATGAAACTCAAATAAATTAGCCTTAGTATCAGTACTACCACTTATATTATTTTCTACATATATTTGCTTTGGAAATCTATTTGTTTTGCGGAAAATATTTATGTAATCCCAAAAATGCTTCGGGTCGTTATTAATTTAATTTATATATATTATATAATATTTTATTATATATTTATTTATATAATATTCTATTCTAATCCGCACATTAATATCTCCTTTTTCAAAATATTTCATAATCGGAGAATGGACCTTATTCATCTTGATGCATTTATCCATTCATGCGACAATATGATCCATTTCTTCTCGGCTTCTGAGTGTATAACCCAGACCACCGATAGTACTCAGTCCGGTCCACTGTCTTATGTTCCTGAGCCACTACATCTTGTTTCTTCCTATTCCTCGTTTTCCTTCAATCTTGCCTTCTGTGATTACTTGAAGGACATAATATTTCTGATTCCGCAAGATATTTCCCAGATATGCTACTTTTCTTCTTTTCATTGCAGTCAAAACTTGATGATACCTACCTAATTGCACCAAAAAGGAATACATTTTTGTAATTTATTTTTTAGCAACAGAGTCACTATATTTAAAACATACACTGATAACAATTTCACAAGGCTGAAATTGTTATCAATGTATATTATATTTACTGTGACCAAAAAAATTACTTTTTCTCTTTTAATAAAACTATTTATAAGAGATGTTTAGTACAGATGCTTTTAGTTTTCTTGTTTCGGTTGACTGTATTAAGGTTAAAAAAATGCCTGGAATCCGAAGACGACCATAATATCACCATTTGAGCGATTTGGGCGGGGGTCGATTGTTGCTTATCGAGATGTCGATATGTCCTAACGCGAAATTGCCCTCTGTATTAATTGCACTGCAACGACTGTAATGCGTGTGTGCCAGGTATGAACAGTAGAAAGTAGAGGAGCAAAAAGAAGACCAATTAGTCAACCAAGGAGTACTACAGAACGTCAAGATCGACGCTTAAGATAAATAGCCTTGAGTCAAATCGGTGATCAATGGTTTGGAGAAGAAGGTAGGCTAGACTTGGCAAGAAAATGGTGGAACAATCTCCATCAAAGAAACCTCATGTGACAGCAGTGTCATCAAGGCAACAGTAGGCAAGAGTGGAAGATCATATTTATATGAACTCGAGCCTTTCCATGTGCAATCAAAATTTTTGTAAGAAAGTATTTTTATATATGAATTTTGAATTATATTTTGTAAGTACAATGGACAAATAAATACTATCTATCTATCTATCTATCTATGTGTGTATATCGCCGCATTCAATCTTTTGAGACTTATTCAGCGATGAATCACGATTTGCGGATAATTCGACCATCTCATTTTGTCGAAGGCCAATTGTCTACAGGAGTTTATACAGCAAAGGGGTTGCCAAACACATTATTAATTTTTTGGATTATTTGTTAATAAAAATTTCTTGAAAATGTGATCATTTAATTCGTGATGTTAGGCTACCATATTGGCAAAAAAGTTAAATAAATAAATCCTTCTAGGTGTAAAGCTTCTAATGTCATTGAGAATATTTTGCATAAGCAATGATCTTCTATTTACTTAATTTACCATTAAATCATTTTGGGTACTTGAATGATCTAACCAATTTAACAGGAAGTGAAAACAGAATACAAAACATTATTAAAAGTAATAATATTTTTATCTAAACATTCACTAAAGAAAACATGATCCCAATTAACACACATTAAATACTCATTAATATCACCACAATTTGCTGATTTAACATCAAATATCCGTTTTACATTTACACTAGTGAATTCTAACGAAGAAATTGGAACATATAACATATATGGAATGTGTAGGATACTTGGGTTACACAAAACATCACTAACACAGTTTACACTTATCCTAGAAAAGTTGGAAATACCAATTCAAGTAGATCAATTCTGTCATTCAGAATTGAATTCGCTTGGAATAGGTTGTGAAAATTTAACACATTTACAAGAACATCAACTGGATGACTATTATTTCGTTCGGTCAAAATATTATCTCCGGAGCTTTTCCATACAACATTAGGGAGACTATAGTCTCTTAAAAAAATATATTCAAACATTGGGTTGGAGATGCAGGTAGTTTAAGTACATCTGCGTGGGAAATATAATTTGAGATACAAGATTCAGGTGGAATATAGTTGTATATTAAGCCAATAATAAAGTTTTCATTTATTTTTAGAAAATGTGTTGAAACGACTCAGCTCTTCAAGTTATTGCATAGAGTAATTAAAATTTCACCTCCCCTGACTTTGCTTTTATTACCTACGATATATATAAATATCAAAAGTGCTTAACCCAAATTCAGCATTCCTAACAATCTCATCTAACCAAGTCTCAACAAGTATGATGACATTATAAATAGATAAATTAACATTAACATAAATAATTAATTTTAGTTTTCATGCCACAAATGTTTTGAAAATATATACGTTTTTAAGTTTTCTCTGTCTTTCCAATTCACCCCTTAAATGTTTCAAATGATCGGATTGCATTTGAATAATATCATTGTTAAATCTAATATTACTAGTGTCTGTGGCACGAGTCACTTTCAATAATCAAGTGCCTCTTTATTAGCGGATAAAGTCACTTTGAATGGCTCTGGCCTATTGCCATGGCTCAAATTGTAATGGGTTTTCCAAAATTAACGCAAGATTTCAATTTGCCATCATTTGCGCAGTAGATTGATGGCAGCCCTCAAATAAAAACCATTTGAGAGCCAAGAGTTTAGGGTTACTAAAAATGGAGCATTACATGATACAGCAATGTGTATTTATTATTGAACAATATTTTAAAAGTAATGAAAGTTTGGCGGTCACAGTTCGAAAATTTCATACAAAATATGGTCGGAATAGTGTTTTAAATTCTTCAACTGTGCAGAGAGTAATTGAAAAATTTAGGGAGACTGGCTCAGTTGAAGACTCTAAACATATTGGTGCGTAAGAGTTTTGGTGAAAATTCCAGAAAATCAATTCGGCGTCGTGGTCAAGAATTGCAAATTTCAAGAAGCTCTCTATAGCGTATACTCACAAAATATGTCTCTCCATGCTTACAAAATTCAGTTAACACAACAACTGAAGCAAAAAGAGCTCGTTTAATGGATCACTAAACAGCAAAAAGTGGATACTAATTTTTAGAGCAAAATCATCCTAAGGGATGAAGCACATTTTCACATTGAGGATTTTGTTAATCGGCAAAATTGCCGTGTTTAGGGTTCAGAAAACCCACATATCTAAAAACAAATGCAGCCACAACGCGTCAGTGTTTGGTACGGTTTTTAGAGCGGAGGAATCATTGGATCATACTTTACAAAATAGTTAATGTTATACAAACAAAGTTAAACGTTTTTTATTTGTCAAAGAAATTTATTTAATAAAGGGCATAAGTGAATGCAACAACCTGTTGATAAAAATGATAAAAATGATCCATTTGTCAAACGTATTATCCTTGGCATGCGAAATGGATAGTTTACGACAACGTCGTACAAAAATGATCATGGTGTAAGCCCGGGGAAAAAGCTGCAACCACTTCGAAAGCAAATATTCATCATAAGAAGAATTTACTTTCAATTTAATGTATTTTAAGCTGCTACCACAGAACCAAATCATCAATAAGGCTGTACTGTCTCTAATTGGACAAATAGAATAAAGCCATCAGCGAAAAGCTGCTGAAATTGGCAAATCGTAAGAGGATTGTGTTCCACCATGACAATACGAGACCACATACTTAGTGATCCTCAAAAGTTGCCGAAGCTTGGATGGGATTTAATGAACCATCTTCTGCTTAAATTTTTGATAAGAAAGGCCAGAAGTTTTGTGTGCATCATGTCACCCGAAAGATTGAAAAATGTTATCGAAAAGAATGGTGAATACATAACTGAATAAAATTATTTCTTTCTAAAAAAAATCGACTTTGAGTATTATCTCAAAAAACGGAAATAACTTAAGACTCAATTTATTCAGTGTTCAACTTAAGACTCAGCCTAATAGTTAGTAATAAAAACAGTCCTTTACGTTGTAGAAAATTAACTAATAATTAGAAAAAACACGAAAATAGTCCGTAAAATCTACAACAAATGAGATTAAGACTACAAGAACAAACCACTTTTGAAACAACTACTTCTCTAGCTAATACTTCGACAGACATTGAATGATACAAAAGTAATTTGCGTGTTACAAAATAGAAAAGCTATCAAAGCAACACGAACGTATTTCTTTCTGAAAAATGAACTAAAAATGATTGAATGTACGTTAATTAATTTGTAAGTGACTATATTATGATAAATTTGAAAATAGAAATGATTTTAGGTTGATGTTATTAGCTAATAGTTAGTTACCTAACTGTGTCTTTTCTCTTTTCATTTTATCTAGAATTTAAATGGTTTCAAATAGTGTCCATTTTTATAACTTCCTAATAATCTAAAAATTGTTGTATTTACTTGTTTGAGCCTTTTGGTAAAAACAAATAGAATCCCAAACATTATCATGATGAAAATACAATTGTTTGATGATTTAGTAAACCAATATATTTTCATATATAAAATTTAGGTTACTTCATAAACTTCAACCATAATTTATTTAATTTTCAATTAATTTTTTTATTAAATTTGATTATACATTATTTTCTAATGATGTTTGATGATTTGATAAAAGAACAATTTTTTATTCATAGAAAAATAGGTTCCCTTATAACAAGTAATCATTATTTTATTAATGTTGAGTCAAAATTGATGTACTCAATTACCATCTTTCTATCTAGTTTTGTCACAAGTAAAATGACAAGAACTACAGTTTTTATCGGAAAATCATGTACTAAAAATGTGTTGCTTAGCAACTTAGCTTAGTGAGAATTTAATTCATCGTCAAACAGCTCTATTTGTGGATACGTTTGTTTTTTGTGCCGTATCTAGAAGGACAGTTTTTTATTTCGAGAAACAACTGAAACTAGTAGTCCTTATCTTGATGCTATACAACCCTGATATTCATTTAGAAACACCCGGTATTTATACAATAATACATTTGATTTTATAGCATGCAGTTCATTATTTGTTAACTTAAAAAATTAACACATAAATATATGAAAATATACAATCATATTTGTTAAACAAATATATTTAAAAATAATGCACATGCATTTAAATGTTTTATTAAAAACATTGAAATATTCTAAAATATAATGAGGAGTCAGATGATAAAAGTGTGTACGCAAATATTATTTTGATCAAAATAAAACATAAATATTTACAGTAAAATTTAAACAAAATATCAAATTAATTAAAAAAACAAAAACAGATAAACGTATCCATAAAAAAAACCTGTTAAGGGGTTTAACATGTACAGAAATATTACAATCTAATAAAATATAATTTTATAAAACCGTTGTAACAGCAAAATTAAAATTTGTAAAAGAAACAAACAAAAATTGATATAATATAAGCAAGATATAATATTTATCCCCGCTCCTATACAAATCGCTCAACAATCCTTTCAATCCAGCTTTGACTGGATTAGTGTACTAAGTGGCGAATCAAAATTAATCCTTCAAACCCCCAAAATATTCATCCCTTATCACAAAATCACACCAAAAAGCCCCATGATCATAATCAATAATACTATTATTTATTCCACCTGCACTATACGTTTGTAATAACAAGCTGTTAGTCGAAACTATTGTCACGTGTATTTTTATGTAAAGTGGCAAAACAGTCATTCTGTCTCTTTTAATAATAAAATTATCCACTCCAACGATTCTAATAAGTGTATGGCAGTTTTGAAAAATTTTCACCATAGAGGGACCTGGTAGTGATCGGATTAAACAATAATTCGTAGCAACAAGAAATAATTCGTCAACATCAAACAAACGATGCTACACTAGGAGAAGTTGAGGCAACAACGCTTAAACTGGAACAAGCAGAAGAATCAAAGCGACTAACACTGTTAACAAATACACAAGTGAGTCCTAACACGAATCACGTACAACAACAGAACAAAAACTATCAACAACAACAGTTTTCACAGAAAAGCATTTCCCAAAATCGTACAAAATGTATGTTTTGCGGCAACGAACGACATTCAAACAAAAAAGATGGTCCTGCGAATGGAAAAAAGTGCAACGCGTGTGGATGATTAAATAATTTTGCAAGTGTATGTATTGCGACCGGACGTGGAACTCAATTCGGACATTCAAACGTACAAAACAAAAACACTAAACAGACAGTTTAAATCAAATAACAAAAGGTATGTGCATGAAAATAATACAGACGTGAACGATACGGATTCATCAACAAACACAACAAGCATTCGGTGTATAAATACTCCAAAAAAGGTACTACTTTCAGTTACATTAAATGGAAAGCATATTGACATGCTGTACGATCCAGGTGCAGCATATTCAGTGATTGGCAGAAGACTATGAACACAAATTGGTTCAACAAAATTGAAAACTACACGTAACTTGATTGCATACACAGATCTTGAAATAAAAAAAAACCCTTGGTATAACTGAAGTTAGCATTGAAGCATTTAACAAAAATCAAATTCTAAAGGCGTATGTAGTTGATGGGAACGATTTTCCATTGTTTGGTTTAGATTGGTGTCTAAAATTTAAATTGCCAATGCCAACAGGAGCAAAAATATGTCATACTAAGGAAAATATGGTAAAAATGGAACAACTAGACGATGCCGAGATCCAACAAATTCTCAAAAATCATCAAGAACTTTTTAATGGAAAGCTAGGTTCAATAAACCGACACAGTGTAAAGATTCATATTGACCCACAGGTAACACCTAAGGCTTTTCGACCCCGATCGGAACCTATCGCATTACAGGAACAAGTAGAGGCAGAACTCAAACGTTTACAAACAGAGGGTATTCTCGAACCAGTAGACATGATAACTCAGAGTGTAGAATGGGCAACACCCATTGTAATAGCGGTTAAATCAAATGGCAATGTACGAATTTGTGGCGATTTTCGTGTAACTATCACTCCACATCTACAATGAGACGATTACCTGATTCCTCTTTTTGAAGACATAATGTCTAAACCAGCAGGTGGTCAACAATTTACAAAAATACAACTCAACGTGCATCCAGAATCGAAAAAGTACTTGGTCATATCAACACATAAGGGATATTTCAGTTACAAAAGGTTACTTTTTTGAATAACTTTCGCTCCATCATACTTTTAACGAACAATGGATATTATACTATCGGCAATTGATGGAACAATTTGTTATCTTGATGATATTCTCATAACAGCTCCAAATATAACAGAACACATACAACGAGTACAACAAGTATTAAAACGATTAATGAACGTAGGAATTAAAATACATCAATCAAAATGTGCTTGGTTACAAGACAGAGTAGTTTTCTCAGGACATCGAATCGATAAGGAAGGACTGCATCCAACGGATGAACACATTAAAGCAATAAATGAAATACCAACTCCAACAAACGTTAACTTCGTGATACATCTTAGAAAATTAAACAAAAACGTTTACTTTGTTGATATCAAACTTTATTTTTAAGTGACTCGTGTTTCGATCATTTTCAAACTTAAAACTTTAACGTTTTTGTCTAAGTAACTGAATTACGATCATCTTTAGGATCTATTAATTATTATAGCAAATTCATACCGAATCTTCAAGTAAAATGCGTTCCTTTACATCGATTACTTAAGAAAGAAGTACAGTGGAATTGGATTAAGCAAGATAACGAAATTTTCACAACACTCAAGAAACAACTAACATCTACGAATACATTAGTACATTAAGACCCATCAATGGAAATATACCTTACAACATACGCTTCAGAAAAAGGCTTAGGAGCAGTATTATTTCACAAGGACGGCAATAATGTGTTAAGGCCAATATACCATAATTCCAGAACTCTGACTGATGTCGAATTCATGTATGCAACAATTGATAAGGAAGCACTTGCTATCATATTTGCGGTAACAAAATTTCATCAATATCTTTATGGCAAACATTTCACTTTATTAACAGATCATAAACCATTAGAAAGAATATTTAGTGAACAACGGAATACACCCAAAATAGCAAGTAACAGACTTCTTAGATGGGCTATGATTTTAAACAATTACGATTATACAATTTCACATCATCCAGAAAAAGATAACCCTCCAGTAGACGTATTATCAAGATTGCCACTTAATGATATCGAGTTGACAGAGAACGAACAAGTAGGTTTACCAAGATAAGGACACTTACTCAACTTAAGATTAAATAAATTGCCAATATCAAAACGAACTACGCATGATAAAACAGCAAGTTTGGCCAGATAAAAGGTATTTAAGGCCCGAACTTTTACCATTTTTTGAGACATTCTTGCCATTGATTGCATAGGCAAGAATGAGTGTGTATTGGTTGAACATTAAAAAGGACTTTATCGAGTATTCTCAAAAATGTACATCATGCCAAAGTTCCAAACAAAATAAAACAGAAGTACCACTTTATCCATGGTTTGCTCCACCAATCTCATGGTCACGTATTCATATCGATTTCGTAGGACCTTTTGAAAACAAAATGTTTTTAATTGTAATAGATGCATTTACGCGATGGTTGGAAGTTATACCCATGAAAAGTATAACTACCGAGAAAACAATAAAATCACTACGTGGTGCATTCGCTAGACTAAGAATTCCGAAATGTATTGTATCAGACAATGGACCTCAGTTAACGTCAAACGATTTTGAAAACTTTTATAAAACTAACGGCATAAAACATATAAAAGTAACCCCGTACCATCCAAAATCAAACGGCATAGCTGAACGAGCAGTAAAGACATTCAAAAACCAATGAACGCAAGTAGTAAAGAAGATGACTTTAATCTAAGAATAAATCAATTCTTACTAACTCATCGAAATACAATATTGTCGATCGTTACGAACAGTATTCGATAATATCAAATCTGATGTGTCAAGAAACCAAGAATATGAAACACCTAAACAGAAACTTTATCATGACAAGAAATCTAAAGAAGCAACACTTGAAGTCGGACTATGGGTAAATAATCCAATAGGTAGAGGATCAACACCTGAGATAATAAAATCACAAAATGCAATCTATTCGTACTTGGAAGAGATAAATAATCAAATAAAACGGAAACGTTCAGATCAAGTGACACCAAGGAAGCATGATGTTAACTCTTTCCAACCGGAAATCTCGAATCCAGTGTTATATTTACCAACTCCATCAACTAACAAATTACCCGACGACTTACCCGACGAAGAACCGATTCAGAAAAACAGGATGTCTGAGCAGTCCGAATCGAAAACAACTAGTCTGAATGTTGAAAACGAAAATCTAATAAAAGCCAGCCCCAGAAGAAATCTCCCACGAAATAGGAAACCACCGAAACGTTTTGAAGCTGGAATTGCTATGGGAGGAATGTTGTATGTTGGGCTGTCGTAGAAAACAGGGTTGTCAAACAGAACAATAGCAGTGACGTTTTTGTAATTTAGAAGTTCACTAATAAAGTTCCCAGTTCTCCAGTTTTATACATCCGTCATTACCTCAAACACAACTCACACACGTAACCATACTACAGGCACGTCTACAAATCGCATATAGAATAGAATAGAAATCTGTATAGTTAAGGTTATGCTTGATCTGGTTGATAAAAAATGACTATGAGCAGAAAAATTACTATTAGTAGATTTATCTAAAACTTTCAATTACGTGCCTCGTCGCTAAATGTATGCTTATAATTTGGATCCAAACACTGGTTTATGTCTTATCTTACAAGTAGGTAACAATTGGTGTTTTTAATAGAGACGTCAGAAAAATAGTCATCATGATGTACCACAAGGGTCGATATTTGAATCATTACTATTTTTAAACTACGTTAATAATTTTGCGAATTATAAGAATTAAGCAGATGCAGTTAAGTTTGCGGATTTCACCACATTATTATCTACAGCAAGTGATCTAGATACTGTGATAGGTATTTATTCTGAAACAAAGACAAATACCATTTATTAATCACGAAATCAGAAAATCAATTGTTTACACTTTAACACTTCATAGACTCTAGAACAAATTCAAGCTAGTTGGAAGAGGTACCACAGAGGGACAGCAATCACCTTATTTTATAGATATCTAAACACTTTCAGAACTTTATTTAATAACGGGGTTGTATCACTTAGTATTTATTTATTATATGTTTATTTATTTTGATTTTTAAATAATTTTCATTCATTCTGTTGCTTTCTACGGATATTATTTTATCAATTTTGAATTAAGCTGAATCGATATTACGTAGCACAATACCAACCCACACAGGATATAATTTAAATAATTCCTTTACATTATTTCCGGCGTAAATAACAAACCAAGCTTGTATATTTTATCGAGAAAATAGATGATTATTATTTTATAAAACCTGCAGTTGAAACATTAGGAAATGCCGCTAAAACAAAGAAGTATCAAGCTCAGAAAGGAAAATAAACAATGTTATTTTATATAATTTAATGCATAAGAATTTAATTAAAAAAAGCATTTTTTATGATTTTAGTAGATAGACTGTATTATTAATAAAACCTATTCAAGTTTTTTAAATAATTGTACAAAATTACTATTCAAAATGTATTCAGAAAACTGAAATATTTTTCATTTGCATTTGCATTAGGAATCGTGTTTAAAAGTCAAGCTGATTAATTGTGACATTGGCCTCTGTATCGTTTGAAAAATGTTTATTTTCAGACATTAGTTCAGAAATTAATAAACAAAATAATTTTGGCATATATATATAGTAGAGAAGGGATTCTTTTTTAGTTTAAATCTACTAAATTGAACCTTCATATATGCAAAAATTGTATAAATATATTATAAGAGAAATAAAGTAATCGATAACTATGGCGTAACAAAAGCCGTGAAATCTTTACACGGTTATGCACAATGCTTCAGTAATGACCTACATTTTTCTTTTAAATGAATTACCATTTACGTAGAAAAAAGTATGGATTTAATGGATCGTAATATAAGGATAGAATTTAATTTAAAATTAGAATGGCATTGACGTAAGAAAAACTTGGTAATTTAACATATATTTACAAATTATATTTGCTTGATCGAATTCTTTTTCAAGGATTAAGATGAAATCAAGAATAAATATAAAAGTTTTCTATAGAATGGACTTATTCATTCGAATTTTATTTATTATTGTATTGCATATACATATAATGCTCATACATACCCGTATTTAGGGTTGCATACAAAACAGTTAGTAATTAATATATAATATATGTGCAATTCAATTATCATTTCAGTATTAAATTGTATTCAAATTAAAAATAAAATTAGCTGTTTACTTCTTTAATCTATTGTTTTCTAATTTAAAATAATCGTTAAATTTTTTGCTAACAATATTGATTCTGATTACGATTTTATTAGATGAATAATAATATGGATTACTGGGATATTAATAGTTGCACAATGGTGTAAGATAAATTAATGGTGTAACTAAATTATAAAAAATCTATATAAATAATAATTAAAAAAAACTTATTCCCTCAAGTTTACTATTTAAAAATATTCATTTTTAATTAAAAACTATGACATATTTGTAAAACATGTAAATGTATAACAAATAAACATATTATTCATTCGTTTTCTTCGCCTCGGTATTTATGGCGGTTATCTCAGGGACTTAATAATATTTACTTTGATTAAACGAAATGAACCATATAATATTTACATCATTAAAGTAAATAAAATTATGTGCTGCAAAACATATTTACCTCAAAAATTTTGGGATGTATTCCTTATATTTTAATAATCTTATTGCCTGTATATTAGACGTAAATCTTTGGCTCCAGTTATTTGTAAAAAAAAATGTCAAAATTATAGTTAAATAGTTTAAGTATCTTCATTTATTGTTCAAAATATGTATATTTTCCATATTATAATGAGTTATAATAATAATAACAATAATAATGATAAATTTGTTTATTTGTAACTCGAATCAAATACAATTTAAAAAAATAATTATATTATAATTATTAATAATAAACTATGATATCATTTAACTAATTAACTGTGTTTGATGGATATACTCGTCATCGATCAATTTTCGTGACACACATAAATTCGCACTTTTAAAACAGAGCGACAGAGTTAACTATAATATTTTTTTAAGTGTGAATAGTTGTGGGGTGTTAGTTTTTGTCCAGTTAATTGTGTGCTCCGTTTTGAAAGTGTGAATTTCTGTGTCACGAAAATTGATCGATAACGAGTATACTCATCAAACACAGTTAATTGGTTAAGAAAGACATAAACAAACACAAATGAAAAATAAAGAATAGACAACATACGAGTCGATAATAATCTCATTAAACATATCTGAAAAATAGGATGACACTGAAGAACATAAGAAAACGAATGGGAAATTATCTCAAGGACCTAAAAGGTATATCAATCTCATATCAAATAAATACAACTACCTCCGGCTGTTCGCACCATTCTATAGTTAAAATAAGTAGTTTAGAAACTTTTAAGTATCAGATCTTCACCCAAAAATGGCCCAGTCTGATCTGAAATCTAAAGCTTTGTTGTTATTTTGAAACGAAAAATTAAAGTAATTGCCTAGAACATATTCTTTATATGATTTTTTTTTCGGTTTGTTTGATAACACTTCTCCATTTCTTCCTATCGCGAGCTATCTCTTTCCAGTTGTTTACTTCTAGTCTATTTAAATCTTCTTTTATACCATCCATCCACTGGCGTCTGGGTCTCCCTCTTTTTCTTTGTGCTCTGTCCTTCCGAGATTACTTTTTTTATGCACCTTTGATTTGGTATCCTATAGACATGGTCGAGCCATCTTAATCTCTGTGCTCTAATAATGTTTGTGATGAAGGGGTATTGATATTCTTCATTAATTTTACGATTTGTTCTTTTTCTCCAGATTCCATCTTCGTCTTTTACTCCCCCGTAAATTATTCTTAACATTTTCCTTTCCCATCTTTCAAGTTTTTCTGCGTTTGTTTTGTTCAGCATCCATACTTCGCAGCCATATAATACTGCAGCTCGAATTACAGTTTTGTATAATCGTATTTTGGATTTGCTGCTGATCTCTTTTGTCATGAGGGTTTTTCGTAATCTTCCCGTTGTTTGGCTTCCTTTCATTAATCTCTTCTCTATTTCTGTGCCCTCTTCGCTTTTATCTGTTAATGTTACTTTCAGATATTCAAAAGTTTTCACCCTTTCAAGAACGTAATTTTTGTCGTTACTTCCTGTCAGGTGTAAATGCGAGCAGGTTTTTGTTTCCGCTACTCCCATGACCATGCATTTTGTTTTGTCTTCATTTATTGTGAGTTCATACGTCTACGCTTTTCTTTCTAATTCTTTAAATGTTTTTTCCTACTCCATTCTCAATCGTGTTAATAGAACAATGTCATCTGTATATGCTAGAATCTGCAATTTATTTTGATAGATTAACCCATTTGTTTGGAAGGCTGCTTCTCTCATTATGCTATCGAGGACTATGTTAAATAAAGCAATGATAATGGGTCTCCTTGTCTTAAACCTCTGTTTACTGAGAATGGCTTGGATACTGCACATTCAGTCATAACTTTGTTCTTAGTGCTTGCCAGGGACATATGTATTAAATTTATTATTTTTCTCGGAATTTTGAGTTTTTCCATGGCCATATACATCCTATTTCTATCCACAGAGTCGTACGCTTGTCTGTAGCCTACAAACAGCATATGTAGCGCTAAGTTTTGTTCATAGCTGTTGATTTAGATTTGTTTTAAAGTAAACACTTGATCTATAGTTGATCTCCCCTTTTGAAGCTCCCCTGGCATTCCTTTATTATTTTATTCGTAAAAAGTGCAAGTTTTTCTGTTATAATTACAGATATAATTTTGTACGCTACATCAAGTAACGCAGTACCTCTATAGTTTTTACATTCGGATTTATCCCCATTCTTGTGTATTGGACATATGATGGCATTATTCCAACTACTTGGCATTATTTCCTCCCTCTATATTTGTCTTATTAATTTTATTAATTTGTTTTCTAAACATTTGCCTCCATATCTGAATATTTCTGCTTGCATCCCATTTTCCTGCAGTCTTATAATTTTTTTAATTGTTGAATTATGTTCTTTTTGAATTTTCTGTCGGTTTTTCTATTTTCTCTCCCTCTTCCTGTATTTGATCAATCCGTATTGTCGCTGTTTTTATTCAATTCATTATCATTAAGAAGGTCCTGAAAGTATTCTGCCCATCTATCTAATTTCTTGTTTACATCACCAACTAACTCTCCCTCCTTACTTTTACAGTATATTGCCCGTTTTGTTCTTCCTTGGTTGCACTTTGGTTTATTAGATGTTCTTCAATAGACTTTAATTTGTTCTCCCAGAACACTGTTCTTCTTTCTGCACAGGTTTTTGGCCTCCTTTCTACAGTGTTCGTAGCATCGTCTATTCACTTCACTATTTCCCTTAAGCATTTTAGTCCTAGCTTGGTTCTTGCGGTCTAAAACTATTTCACAGTCTGTGTCAAACCATTCCTTGTGCTTATTATTAGTGTTCCTCTTTAGACATTTTTCAGCTACTTCGATTAGTGAGGATTCAATATGCTGCGACTCACATCCTATATTTCTTGCATCAATTACCTTCTCCAAGCATAAATTAAGTTCTCTTCCAAAGCGCATTTTACTTCTTCGTTCTTTATTAGATCTGAATTATATCATTTTATCCTTTTAGTTTACGTCCTTGGTTCCCTTGGTAGCTCTTGAGTCATTTTCACAATAACTAGGTTGTGATCAGAGTTGATATCGGCTCCTCTGTAACTCCTTACATCCTTAACAGATCTCCAGTGCTTACTTTCCATTAATACGTGATCGATTTGATTTTTTACTTTTCCATTTGGGGACGTCCATGTTGTTTAATGGATGTCTTTGTGATCAAAATACGTACTTATTATCTTAAAATTATTTTCCGTCGCCATTTCAATTACTTTTTTTCCATTTTCATTACTCCGTTCGTGTTTACTCTTCATACCTATTAGTGTTGTATACATTTCCTCCTTTCCAATCTTAGCATTCATATCTCCAATGATAACTTTATTTTGGAATGCATTCTAGTATTTTCTGAACTTTCTCGTAAAACTCCATTTTTATTTGAATGTCTCTATCTTCCTTCAATTCCTTTTTTCCTGTTCCCAGATTTCTTCCATAACTTGGCCTTCTCTTGATTTGTTTCTTTCCTGGGTTCTAATGCTAGACTCTTCAGGAATTCTTCTCGGTTCTGTTGATCCTAACGCTTCAATTTTCCTTTGTTCCGGCGATCTCAATACCTTTTTACTATTCCTAAAGATCTCTTGTTGGTTTTCTATTTCTGTATCGTCTCTTTTCCTTGTGTTGCCTAATTTGGTGTCTGTGATCTAATTTTACAGTATTGTATTTTCGATGGTTTATTAGTCCTGATCGTATTTATATCTGTTTTTCTTTGACATATGCAATTTAATTTGTGTATTTTTTTATTATATGTAACCCAACCTACACGTATGGGATTTGTCCGTTTGTTGTTCTTGGGGTTGTATTATATTTTAATTTGAAATTATGTTTGTCTGATTGTTGTATGCAACCTTATCTCCGCTATTTCCAAAGAAACAATTAGACGTCAGAGGTCAAACACAGGTCAACCCTTCGAATGGATAACCTCTATTTAGGCGTAACTTTAGTTATATACAAATATGTCCTCACCTCAAATGCCTTTGTCTTCTTTATACCCTGCACTCGTGCGTATTTAAAATTCGATATATGTCGTTTAATCTGGATTAATATCGGAACCCACCCGCACGTATCAATAGTAAACTAACAACTTTAGATCAAATATGCGTCGTTTCGTTCTATAACTTGTTGCCATTTTGAAGGTAATTTCATTATCCCTCTCTCATAGAATACCTCGTCCCTATTGGCACAAATATTGAGACAGTCGATTTTCACAAGCCTCTCTTGAAGCCAATTTTTCACCAGTAAAAAAACTGTTCAAGAAGAACAGATGTTAATCACTTGTTGCCAGGTTCGGACTATAAGAACCTCCCATTCAAATATTTCAAGCCTTTAAAAAATTGTGATAATTTTCGAATATCTCAATTTGCTCAGGAAATTTTCTGATTCAAAACAGTTGTTTATAATAACTGATAGTTGTTCGGAAATAATAGAGGCAACATATTTCAGTAAGCTTCAGAGAATAACATCCACTCCAGCAGATGATTTAGAGAAAATTTCCAGTAAGAGAGCTTCAACTTCAGAAGTCAAACTTGGTTATATCATCGTTTGGTTTTACTCTTCTATCTGTAAAGTTACGATGGGAACTCTTTCTTTAAGGAAGAATGCAATACACCCTGTCGACAATTTTGATATTTGTTGTATTTTTGTTTCCTTTGAGGAAATTAATATTATTAACTTACAAGAAGAAATACAAATTTTATTAGTAAGATTCTAATGGGCATTCGTTCAAAGTAATAACTGAAAGATTTCTGATTTCTTCTGCAGACCAACATTTTAAAAATACTACCCCGAATAAAAATATGCTAACTTTTAGAATTCTTTAATAATTGTAGATAAGAGATAAGTACTTCATCAGGCAACATTAAATATATAAATATGTAAATTTCCTAAAAATTATCAGGTAGATCATAAAGCGAAACAAGTAAAGGTTTTTTTTCCTCATTGTTGTAGATTCATGAAATGTTTTCGTATTTTAAAATTATTAGACTTTTTATTGTTTGAATATCCTGTTCATCGATTCCTTTTTCTTGGAATATTTTTAAGAGCTCGGTGTGTTTAACTCGATCAAAAGCCTTTTCATAATCTACGGAAACAGCATATATATATATATATATATATATATATATATATATATATATATATATATATATATATTCTCTGGCGGTCTCTGCAATTCTGGAGGAGAACAGTTATAATATACAAGGCCCCACGAAGTTATAGGATCAATTATTGTCAAAAACACTTTAACACTTTAAATAATTGGTTCATCAAACTGATTAGTTTAAATTTCTCACATTTATTTGCGTTTTATTTCTTTGGAATCGGTATAAAAATGGATTTTAGCCAACATTGCGGAATCGCACCAGACTTGTAAATGTTATTAAAAAGGCTTCCAGAGCATCTAAATTCCTCTATTCCTCTATTCTCTAATAATTCTATGACTTTGATTTTGATATGTACATATTTCATCTGGCCCTGTGCTTTTTCAGATTTACTGTTTTATGGCTCTTATTACTTCTTCTTTGAGAATACTAGGTCTCTAGCTATCTGGTTATTTTAAATTCGCGTGCTTCTGTACTTTTGAAAAATTCTTGTATATAGCTTTGCCAATGCGTTTTTAGTTCTTCAGGATATAAGATGATTCGGTTGATTCTATCTGTTATTGTTACATGAGTCTTATTCTTTATTTTCCTATAAACTTCTCCATTTTTTTATATATATTGCGGCATGGTTACTTTTTCTTTGTAGTTGTTATATTTCTTCAAACTTTTTCCTCATCCATTACTGCTTTTGAGTCATATCTACACTAAATAGTAACATATAAATTTTGTAACCAAATTAGATTTATTTTAAAGAACAATATTCAGTATATGTTAAAAATGCCTACTGACACTATGCAGGCATCTTCGCATAAGACAATTAAGAACATTGTTAAAAAATAAGGAAACTATATATATTTTTAAAAAATTTTCTCCTCAAGTTATTAATATGCTCCTAAAAAAATAGTCATATAGGGTGATGTCACTTAATCCAGAAGAGTTTTAACCTTTAATTCCTTTATCGGGAATTGTAACCATATGGTAACATCATTTTCAAAACCTTAAAACTCTGGTTCATGTAGTTATATAGCAAAGAGGGTTATGTTACCGGTTGGTTACAATCTATTGTCGAGGGAGGGGGATATTCTCCGGAGTCTGCGTATTGGTTTGAATAAAAAAATTGCACATCTGGGTTTGTGCGCTACAGTGTAGTGAAATAGCACGGGCAGTTGTATGAATAAATTATTTTTATGGTAAGTATCATTATTTATATTTCATATTTTGTGATATACTCAATAATATAGATATGAATGTGTAATTATAAGTATTGTAGAGGGCAATAAGTAAGTAAATTCAGCGTAGAATGTATACTGAAAATATATGTAACCATATAGTTACATTGCGTATATTATAAAATTTATTATTATTGTTCTAGTTAAAATGAATCCTCTAGAAATAAACCCTATTTCATTTTACGGGAAACGAAAATTCAATCTTCCACCAAATCCTCAAGTCTCAGACACATCAGATACATCTGATGATGAAGATACACAATTGGCAGTGCGAACAAATATAAATCTAATATTTGACACAAGCGAAGAAAGTATTTCCGAATCAGAAGAAGGCCAAGGTGCTATTATTATTATCGATAATATTTCTTTAAAACAGTCTACAAGTGCTGCTCCTGAACCGTTCAATTGTACAAAAGAAGATATAGAGACTAATATAATTGAATATCAAGAGGATATATTTGTTCCATGTAATGAAGAGTTACTCCCGCCTTTAGAATACTTTTGTAAGCTTATACAGCACTCAACAAAGAGTACAAAGCCTAAATACATCTCAATCCGAAATAAGCGACTTTAGATCTATTCTACTGTCTTATAAATTTACCTTCATATGAAGATTATTGGCCAACTGCCTCTCGCATTGAAAAAATTGCTAACATAATGCCTGTAAAGCGCTTCAAGGTTTTGAGACGGTACGTTCATTTCAACAATAACGAAAATTGCACAGAAAATACAAAAGGCAGATATTTTTAAACTTAAGCCGCTTATCGAGAAAAAAAGACAAAATTGCCAAAAATTCTACATTGAGAACGAATACTCTATTGATGAAACTATGATTGCGTATAGAGGAACCCCAGCTGGTAATTTATGCCGGTATATAAAAAGTAAACCTCAAAAATGGGGATATAATTTTTTTGTGCTCGCTGGTGTCTCATGATTCATAGTAGATTTTGTACCTTATCAAGGAGGAACAACATTTAATCAACTAAAGGGAACAAAAAATGAAATAAATAAAGAAGAAGCCGCATTAGGTGTAGGTGCTTCTACTGTTATATAGTTATGCAAATCACTTCCCGACTCCCAGCGCTCGACGGTATATTTCGATAATTATTTCTCAAGTTTACCTTTATTTACTGCAAAAATGAAATGAATATTCTCAGCTTGGGAACAATGCGTACTAATAGAACACCAGGATGTCCAATTGACACTGGCAAAGTTTTGATAAAAAAGTGAATAGGATCCTCAGATTTTAAAGCAATACCGAGAAAGGGTTAATATAGAAATTAATAATTCGGTAGTCAAAAGACCTATACCATGTAGTGTGACGTATTATTGTTTGATGTAATCAAACAACTTTGTAAAATTCGCCTGTAAGTAAATTTACTTCAATTTTCTTAAAATTTTCTGCAAATTTTTGGTAGTAAATCTTGCAAGTAATTTATTGATAAAATTATTTTTCTTCATAAATATAGGTTCAGTACAATTTACATAATCGTTTGGTCGGAACGAAATTGTGTTAATTATATTTAATATAAAGTTATATTTAGTTTTAAATTTTAATTTACTGTGTCCTAAGTCATACCCGTATGAGATTCCTAAATCGTACTGGTACCACTTAAGAAATTAATTTTTTTGTTTTTCCTACTTTAATCTACATACTTCATATGTTAAGTCATAATCATGTTAAGACAGTCAAAGCGAATTTATAATGCATAGAAACAAGAAAATATAAACAAATAATCGGAAGTAGTTATTGGATTCAATTAAGCTCATCGACAATATAACATCCCTAAACCAACGTTACGTCGTCATTTTAAAGGATTAAATTGGGAGGCCTACGAATATAACTGAAAATATGGAGAAGGAGTTGTTTGTACACATTCACAATTTAGAATTAAGCTTTTTTGGGATTACTGCAACTGATCTAAGAAGTATTGTTTAGCGAAAAAAATTAAATTACAAAACAGTTTCAATAAAAAAAAAATTCAGGGAAGAAGTAATACTATAAATTCATGAAGAATTATCCTTGTTTATCTTTACGTACTCCAGAAGCAACATGACCAGGGTCAGAGCTTTCAATAAATAATGTGTTTATGGATTCTTTGATAAATATGAATCCAAATTAGATGAATACAAGTTCACTGCTAACTATATAACGTTGATGAAACAGGATTATCCACTGTTCACAAACCAAAATAATTTCTCAGAAAGGCAAACATCAAGTTGGTGCACCTACAAGTGGTAAAAGGGATTTAACCACTACAAATGTATGCTGTATAAATATAAATGCTGCAGGTGAATACACACCTTCTAGGTTAATATTTAAACGCATGCGGATGAAAAATTCCTTAAAGAAAGGAGCACCTCCGGGTATTGTATTTGGATGCTCTAAAAACGGGTGGATAACGTCAAAACTTGTTGTTCAACGGTTGAAAGATTTCATCAAGTATACAAAGTTGGAGAATAGTAACAATAAGCTAATACTTTAAGACTTCTTCTTTTGGATGGACACACTACCCATACAAAAAATATTGAAGCTATAGAACTAGCTTGCAAGCATGGCATTATATTTTTTTCATTTCCTGCGTTTACAACCCACCGTCTTCACCCCTTGGACCAACCAACGAAGCTTGATCTTCTTGGCTAAAAACAAGTCCTGGTAATACAATTAAACAAACTTCTGTGGTAGAACTATTTGAAATTGCTTATTCAAAATCAGTTCGTATGAATATTGCTTTGAATAGTTTCGAATCTACCGGTATTTGACCATGCAACAATCATACATTTGATGACGTTTTTTACGCTTCTACAGTTGTTATTGAAGACTCTTTATGCACTACTCCATTGGACATCAATAATCAAGAAATAAAAATTTAGCTCTGATTCCTATAATAAACCAAAGCAAAAGGTTCCATAGATGCTCTCCTCTAATCGACTCGTCAGTCAAAATTACGTCCAAAATGAATATAGAAAGCATAAAAAATACGGCAAATAAAAGATAATTAAAAAGGAATTGGCATCCAAAACTAGAAAGAAGAAAAGCGATTGGTATTGTTTTATTTGTGGAGAAGATCGCACGGAAAACATGATACAATGCTTGAAATGCAAATCTTGGGTGCAAGGTGTTTGCGGTGGATTGAACAAAAGAACATACAGATTTGTATGTAATGATTTTACTAATTGAATGCATCTGTAAACATATGAATAAAAATTGAACGCCCAATTATGACTTAGACTATAGGTGGTACGACTTAAGTTATAGGTGGTACGACTTAAGATATAGGTGGTACGGCTTAAGAAACAAGTTGACTTAGTTGTACCGATGTTAGTTTTTAAAGATTTATTTTTTTAACGTGAAAACATATATGGATTTTCTAGTTTCGCTATAACACATAATACTAAAATTAACAGAGGTCTGAATAACACATTTAATTTCTATTTATTTGCTAAATCCAAAGTTTTATACAGTTCTTTTCTTAAGGGGTACGACTTAAGCAACCTCGCCCTATATACTTTAGAAAATATGCTTTTGATAATTAGGTAATATTGACATTTGAAATGTCAAGGTAACAACGATTACTTTGCATGGGGCAGGTACTTTTATTTCAGATGCGACTAGAATAAAAATATTAAATGTCTTAGTGACATAAGCATATTCAATAATATGGTCTCCAAAAATTTGACCTAAATAAGCCAGAAATGGCAAAAATATTACTTCAGTGGCTAGAGTTATCTGATGGGTATTATCACCAGCTGAAAACTACAATGGGTCGAGTGGAAGAACACCAGAAGTCGTGAGCACCGCCTTCAATCTATGCTTTTTTGTACCCTACAATTATTCATTTAAAATGACAAAATTTGGCTCGCACGCCTATTGTTGTTATGGTTGCTATGGTGACTGAAGTCCTAGATGCGCGGTAATAGTTATTTATTGTCACCATGGAAGTAATCAGTAGCGTACCAAAAGCGTAATAACTCGTGTACCACCGGTGGTACCCGCCGGCGCGCGTTAACGTATTAATGTATTTATGTAAATAAAAAAATAAATTACTAAGACCTGTGTAAAACATGTAAAATGTTAATAGCACCAATAAACATTATTATGTAACTTATTTATTTTTTTTAATAGATCTTGTAAAGCAAATAAACTAAACTAAACTAGATTTCTGCCGCCAACTTCATTGTGCACGCGCTATTATACCCACGTCAATATACTAAATATTAGCCTTCTTGTTCTGTTGTAATAAATAGGCATTTATTTAACAATAAAAACTAACTATTAATGGTAGAATATAAATGTGAATTGTTGAATATTAGGACTAGAATAAAAAAATATTTAACGTGTACTCAAAACTGGAATATAATAACTAGTATTTCTGGTTATGGTATGAAAAATAAAGAGTTCAAAATATATTTATATGAAAGTATCTTCAAGTCTTACACTTACGAGTGGTAAGAATAAATTTGTATAAGAAAAATCGAAAAGTCTTAATTCTTAATAGATATTGTAATAAGCATGTGGATATTTGGAAAACGTTTTAAAAAGCCAAAAATCATTTAAAAATAGGTTTGCTAATTGCAAAATAACATTATTTAATTTTTCTCTTTTCCACAAAAAAATGTATTTACTTTTAAAATTGAATAGACAGTTGACTACATAAAATATTATTCCTATACTACTGGGAAATGAATAATATTATTACTAAATAATATATGTCATGTAATTTATGTAATCTAATTAAGTTGTATAACTTATGAATGGCATTTTTTTTAATTAAAAAAGCATAGTCAACATTACTTGGTATCATTGGAGATTTACTCAATTTCTAGCCCCAAACCTAAACGTCACAATATTACAATCATAAATCAGACAGTGATTATTCTAAGGACTACTTAATTTATTTAAACATTATTTAAATAAATTATGTAGAAATTATTCTTCAGTAGTGAAGTGAGTACCAATTCATAAAAGACTTATATTTAATAGAAATATCACAATTGTCTTACATTTTTTTTTAATAAGTAATACTAAAGTATAATTACTATCACAAAAAATGAATAAAGGCATGAAAGGAATCATAATTTGAAATAAATATAAGCAACATATACAACCCAATGTACAAACTTTATTTAATGGCAAACGAAAATATCTATTAAAATATCTTATAAATCATTCACCTCATGAAAAAAATATTAGCAATAAAAGACAAATTAAGATGATTATGATAAGATATGCACGAATCGAACGAAATTATATTTAACTAAACATAGTAAGTCGACAACTGTAGAAAAGTAATAATAATAAACAGTAATGATAACTGATGCACTTACAGTTCCGGTTTTTACAGATCATATTTCGTCATAAGCATTGATCCCTCTTCATACAACATCAAAGTCAAAATTCATCGCAATACTTTGAATATAATAGAATTCAAATGGCATTCGTGTATGCAATTAAACTAATCTATTAAATCAGAATATGAGAACCATTATTTGCATATTAATGTCCTATTAGTATTCGATTACAGCTCCGACGATGATATTTTGAATACTTGACGGCCGTGAGAGGTAATTATACAACAAAAAGCAAGCATGGATCGTTTCTTTTCTGTGTGATCGTGTAGAAATAGTTGAACAATTCATTGTTGCTAAACACACCGCACTATATTTAATACTATAGGACTGATTGTGTGATAGATTCAGTACAATGGCTTAATTTGCATATGGCGCATGAAATAAAATGTCCATCATTGGCCATTAAGAAAAAAATTAAAGTAATTAATAAACGATGGGAATATTTTCAAGGTGATGTTATTTGTTATAAAACATTTAGTTTGCATAACAGTGTCATTGAACCTAAAGATACATCTTGTATACATTAGTCATGATTTATTAATTGGCAATGTCATGCTAAAATGCGAAACATTAAATTGGTTTATGTTAATCATAATCCGATGATTAATAATAGATAAATGGAAACATGTTAACAATTAATTTGATTGTTTTATATTCAATTGCGTTATTACTTATCTATACAGGGTGACTGACGAAAAACCATTGGTGCTGTATCTCGCTTATTTTTTATCCGATTTTAATAAATAAAACATCAAATTAAACCATGTTTAAAAGACTTTAATAGGATCTGAACTGTTATTTTTTCTCGCACCCAGTTTTTGACAAAATACGATCAACATTTTCTTTTTAAATTGCACTATATATATATTTTTATTGATTCGCAAGGAGATTTTTTTTCTGAATATAAAATTGTAGACAAATTTATCTATACATCAAACTTAAGTCGAGAAATTGAGGATTAAAAAAATAAATAAAAAGTCAAGTATCCATTGTAAACAATATACAGACCCTATTTTAAATGTCAAAAGTGACAGTGACAGCCATTGATACAATACTGCAACGATTTTTAATTATTTCATAATTAAAATGTTGCAATATTTCAAACACTGTACTAGAATTTTGTGCTTCTACAGAAATCGTTTTTCAGTTTTTGAAATCTTGCAACATTTTTATTATGAAATTATTAAAAATCATTGCAGTATTGTACCAATGACTGACACTGTCACTTTTGACATTTGGAATAGGCTCTGTATATTGTTTACTATGGGTATTTGATTTTTAATTTTTTTTAATCCTCAATTTCTCGACTTTGGTTTGATAAATGGATAAAATCGTTTACAAATTTAGATTCAGAAAAAAATCTCCTTGCGGATCAGTACAAAATATATATACAGTGTAATTTGAAAAAAAAAGGTCTTTTGTCAAAAACTGGATGCAAGAAAAAATATCAGTACAGTTCATATTAAAGTCTTTTAAAAATCATTTAATTTGATGTTTTATTTTTTAAAATCGGATCAAAAATAAGCGAGATACAGCACCAAAGGTTTTTCGTCAGTCACCCTGTATAAAACCATTAATTTTTTACGAAATACAGGAAAATATTTATTACGATTATTTTTACAAAATTTCAACAGACATGTGAGGTTGAGATCTACTGAGACGTTTCCGATTAGTTTTGAAATATGTTTATATATATCTTAGCCTCTTGGGATTTTTGTATTCATTGTGCAAATGTTACCTACCTATATTGTTTTCACTATTAGACAATTTCATTTAAACAGATCCTTAAAAGTTAAAATTATTAATGATGCGAATGGTTGCGACCGTTACTGCGTGGTAATCCATACTTACACTGAATTGATTAATTTACTTTGTTTTAACCACAAATAATTATTGAAAAACTATCATATATTACATAAATAAAAAATGTATAATAAAACTATATAAATATAAACAACACACTATATTTAATGCTATAGAACTGACTCTATTTTCGATGTTTTATCGTCATCGATAAAACCAAAAACACCGTCATACGCTGCTATCCATATTCAAAGAAGCAAGGAGAAGATTGCAGGGACTCACAAAAAAAAAACAAAAATAACATTCAGAATGACAAACAGTTTGGATTTAGACAAGGGCTATGAAACGCAAATGCAATTGAAGATTTTGTAGATTAGTTTTGCGATTTGCTGCGCCCCCAAATGGAACTTAAATTCGTAAGCTATATGTCCATAACATACACCCTGAAAACTGCAAATTATTAACATCCAATCTCTCAAATAAACCTATTCCTCCGTCTAAGGCCTATACTGTTTTTACTAAACCCTAATTAAACACTCGCGTATATAGATAATACTAAGCTTGTTGTCTTTGCGCGTGATACCACAATCACCAATGCAACAAAAATATCAAAAAATCTTGACGATTTGCTATCGTTGAAACAACTCATCGTTCATTTGGAGGGTAAAATCAACACTCAAGAAGAACTTATTTGTCAACTAAGTGATACACAACAATGAATCAGAAAATTCAGCAGATGCCATAAAACAACAAGGACCATCTGAAGGGGATTGAGATAAAAAAAACTCAAAAGCCAAGAAGACTGCAATTCACATGACTTTGACTCTACTGACATCTACTGTTGTGGATTTGAAAAATTGTAAAGATTAATCATGTCTATAATCTTAATTAGATTAATCGAAATTTCATTGTATGATTATATTTTTAACATGTTTGTTGTGTCTGTCTATCTTATATTATCATTTTACAGTTATTACTATTGAATACTTTTTGAATTAATTGTCGTGGTTATTGTATTATCATATTTTCAACTGTTAACGCTAATTTTTAACATGTGAACTAAGTCTGCTCTTTAATAATCTAGTTATGAGGAAAGTATCATGTTTGCATACGTATTAAGCATAGGAATCAATAACCTATCAAACTATCTAAAATAATTTATATAAAATACATTGTACTATATGAATGTTACCACTATATTTACCCTTCACTTTTGTAAATCTTTATATACAAGCGCGAATAAATAATTATTGTTATTATTACTAGTATTTTCAGGCAAGGACTACATCAGAGAAAAAGAACCGAGGAACAAAAAAGAACATTGTTCAAGACCGCAATCTTCGGCTTATGGCAACAAGAGACCTATTCTCCAGTACCTTATTAATTGCCGATCTATGGTTATCGAACGAAGATCATTACGTAACCTTTGTAACGATTTACCGCAGAATCATAACATTTGGCTTACAATCTTAACGGTCACATTTTATGTTACTACTAAGGGTTCAAAATCGACAGTAACATTTGGAATGATATAAGATGCGAATGCACTAAAACCAGAATGCCATAGGGTGGTGTTTAGTCATGAGTTTCTATTCTGTTTGGGGATGCATGGTAGCCGAATAATAGTTAGACATTAGAGGTGGAGAACATGGAATATTCTGTTGAGAGGCCTGTACATAAAATTTTATTACCATAATCCTAGAGGATGCTAAAACCTATGAAAGAACGTCTCATTTGGTATTCATTCGTTCACCGAGGGATAAGAACGCCAAGTGATATGTGGATGAGGTGATAGAACTCCATTTTCGTGTTTTCCCTTAGAAGAAAAGACTCACTTTTCCAGAAAAAAAAACCGTCCTCATGTTGCATAAGTTTCTATGAACAATATCTTGCCTTGGCCATTACGATCTTCATGTTCGCCCATTGAACATGTATGTAACTTACTATATCCTTTGCAGGGGCTGCAAGCTTTTCAACATGAATTACAGATTGGTTGAGATACAATATATAAGATAAATAAAACACTTGTTTTGTAATTTCACTGCTTACAATATAATATATCAAGAGATTAACGACCAATTACTAGAATCGATATCACAATCCAATAGAAGCATACCAACCCAGTATTAATAGGAAATTATAATTATTTTTGTTTTTTTTTTTAATTTTAAATCAATGGCTAGCTTTTTATAGTTAAACATTTTTGCCAAGTTTTGACAAAAATGTCTTACCCTTTCTTGGTTTTTATGTCACTGAATATATTGGTTGCCAAACAATACTTTTTCGTCATCCGATTAAGTAGATTTTTTTCATTTATTCGTAAATAAAAATATGTACTTTCACTTAGTTTATTCATCTACAAGAAAATGTATACAATTACGTAACAGGTAATCTATTTGATTAAATTGTAAATGCACATTTCCTCCGATTAATTGTAACATTTGCACCCGAAAGAAATACTGTTGTGACTTTCTCGTTTATCTCAAGTATATTTAAAACAAACTGTGGAAGATGTGATATTAATATAACATGCTGAAGTCAAAAATGCTGCAAAAGCTGAATCTTCAAATTAATTGCCTGAAGAATTATAGACATTATACAAAATATAATATGGCCACTTCATTGCATAATAAATTGCAAATAATTTTGTAAGCAAGGTAAAGAAAAAAAATTAGTATTATATTTCATCCAAACTATGGAAGTGTTTTTCTTCACCTAATTTGCATATATGGTTTCATCTAAAGAAGCATTAATAAAATTTTGTAAATAGAGTCTTCACTTCGATGCTCTTTAATAAAGTTGAGTTCAAACCCAACATTTCAAATCCTTATTTGCACAAAGTTTGTAGGTATTTATAGAAAGTACATTTATGAATCAAAGTGCAATTAACATATTGATTATTAAACTTTGTAGTATAATATCTATTTCTATTAATTGTTAGATTTGCGATTAAATATATTAGTGAAAATTACTGTAAAATATATTGAGGACAAATGATCCCTTTACTATTCTTGATTTAAAGGTGAAAAGAACTCGAATCTTCTACAGGGTCTATTATGAAAGTAACGCGAATGATTTTATGTTAGCGCGACTATCCATCGCAGCGTTGTGAAACGGGTCTGCCCTTCCAATACAGTTGGTCGTCGGTTTGCTCTGAGCAGTTTGAATGGAAAGACTTGCTTGTGAAGCAAGCGTGAAGTAATTTTTTTGACTTTGTAACTCGGCGCCATAGAGCAACTTTTGTGTGCAGCTAGGAAATAATGCAACCGAAACATTTCAGATACTTCAAGTATGACTGCATTTCAAAGTCGCAGAATGGGAGATGGCGCAAAGCGTTCAGGGAGGGTCGGAATGAGATCGCCGACGAACCCCGTTCTGTATACGAAATTTTGTATTCCGACCGTGGATTAATCATCCAGCTCATAGCTGATAGGATCTGCAAATGCACAAGGTCTGCGCGGAGCCTGCGTTGAAAATGCTGAAGGAGGACCAGAAAGCAAAAATAAAATATTCACCATGGATAATAAACGATATAATTTTCGGAAGGCCAATTTTAATGGACTCTACAATGCTATTACAATGTTTGATTGGAATAAGCTATATAGTACATCAGATGTCAACTCGGCCTGTGATATTCTCTATGAATATTTATATAGTGGCTTTGATCGCCATGTTCACAAAACTTCAAGAAAAGCCACTGGTCACACGTTTTCCCCTTGGATCAAACCTTAAAAAATACATTTCGACGATTATATTGCAAATATCGTCTAAATGAACACAAAAGAAAGTATGAAGAATTGAGGAGAACTTGTAAACAAAATATCCAAATTGCGCATTCAGAATTCATTAAACAAACTGAAGAGCGATTAAAACAGTAGCCCAATCTACTGTGTAATTATGTTAATGTGAAAAACAATTCTTCACAAATTCCTGGTGAAATGACCTACGGAGACACACTTCTGAGTAGTCCAGAAATAATCGTAGAATCTTTCAGCGAGCTTTTTAGTAAGGCTTTTGTACCCAAAACTACTAATGATGTACGTCATAACAATCGTGTTAATTTTGGAAATGTATTTATGGATTGCGAAGAAGCCAAACAACAGCTCCGTCGTTCTAAAGCTAAGTTTACAGCAGGTCTGGATATATAGTTCGCCATTATGCACAAGTATTATGTGAACTATTAACATTATTTTGAGTACAGCTGAATTTCCCAGTGTGTCGAAGAAAGTGCGTGTTTGTCCTGTGAAAAAAAGTGGTAGCTCTAATCAAGTTGAAAACTATAGACCTATATCGATCTTATGTTGTTTTTCTAAGGTGTTCGAATCCATTTTATGTAAATATATTTATTCAAGTGTATCAGCTAAAATATCTGTTCAGCAGTATGGTTTTTGTAAGAAATTGCCTAGTTCTACTAATTTAAGTAATTTAATTACAGATGCCATGGTTTCAGGAAAACAGGTTTATGTAATATACACTGATCTCACAAAAGCATTTGATAGACTTGACCATGACTTATTAATTAAACGTCTGTATGAATATGACATTAATGAAAGCATTATCTTAGCAATTACATTTTATTTAAACTCAAGGCAGTTTCTCTTAGAAATCAATGGCCAAAACTCTGATTTGCGAGCAGTATCTAGCAAGGTTCCACAAGGCTCTAACTTAGGACCTCTGCTGTTCCTGATTTATTTTAATGACATTTGTAAATATTTTAAATGCCCAATTTTAATCTATGCTGACGATTTAAAGAATTTTAATATTATTGATTCTGTTGACGATTGTTTAAAATTGCAATTTGATGTTCATACTCTCAATCAATGGTGTATAAACAATAAGTTATCTTTAAACATTGGTAAATGCAATGTAATGTCATACTCACGCAAAGTAAATCCATTATTTTATAATTGTACAGTTAATGACTGTATTATAAGTCATTGTAATGAGATCAGAGATCTTGGAGTGACATTCGACTGTTCGTTGAGTTTCAGTTCACATACTGAAACACTTGTCAAAGACTGCTACAGAATGGGGTTTTATTATGCGTAATTGAGGAATATTTCGGAATATTGATGTTTTTATAAAATTATTTTCAACATAAATTTTGAGCAAATTGACGTACTGTTCCATTATATGGTCACCCATGTATCTAAAGTGTGTTAATTCGCTTGAAAGTATTCAAAAGCGATTCTTAAGATACTTGTATTTTGTTAAGTATGGTACCTATAATTTTAATAGTTCGTACATTGACTTATTAGCCAAATTTGATTGCATCTCTGTTTATAATAGACATTTGTATGTTTCTCTCTGCTACTTATATAAACTGATTCATAATGGTGTCAACTATCCGTTATTTCTTCGTAGATTTAATTTTAATGTACCTAGGTTAACATCACGGTATGCTAAAACTTTTACATATAGTAGTCCAATTACGAATTATTGTTTAAATTCTCCTGTATACAAATTATCTCGCTCTTATAATGAAATTCAATATTTGACTGATATATTCCAGCCATCTTACAAATCATTTTGCAACGAATGATCATGCGCTATAAAATTAAAATAATATTACCTATTAGATTTAGTCTTAAATTTGTTATCTTTATCACTACAATGTAAATTTCTTTCTAGTATAAGGTTTTTGTTATCTTTATATTGTTTTTATAGGTTAATATGTCTGTTGGGTGTTAAATAAATAAATAAATAAATAAAAACTTCAAGTTTTTCCCTGCCAAGAATCAAAAAGGCACAGCACACAAAATCATTCCCTCGGCCCAAGATTCCGCAAATGAGCAAACTGTTCTCATTATCTTTTTTGGCGTTAATCTTGAGTTTGTATCATATGCCAACTTAGTGTTTTACGTGTAGATGCTTAAAAGATTGAAACTCCTTCCACAACACGTTACCAATTTCTTAGTTTGGAGCAACAGACTTGAATCCTTGCGACTTTTTTTTGTTTTTCTGGCTGAAAAGAAAACTGAAAGGAAAACTTTGGGAGTCTGTGGAACACACCGAAAAGCATGTTACAGCGCTCGTACGAGACATACAAGTCGAGAAGTTTCAGGTTGCCTTCCAAACATGGCAGACACGTTTCCGCAAGTGCATTGACGCTAAGAGAGAGTATATTAAAGAATATTATTCATTTGTACCGGTATGATCAATAAATATATTTTCCCAGAAAATACGCATTACTTTTATAAAGAACCCTGTATGCCATATTACCAAAGAAAAATATTTTACTATTTATTTTATAGACTTTTGCACTCCTATTGCATGTTTCCAATGACCAGAAGACTTGTGTTAGTTTTTAGCCAGTCACATCAAATATTAAGTGAATATACCGAACTTGGCGTTTTCAACTGAGAAAACCGAAGGTAACTATTTTCTGACAAACAAAATACTAATATCAGTTATAAGTAAGTTATAAAATGTAAAAATTTGATAGCGCTTCATCATTCATAATAAATACGGCGGAGGCAAGTTCCGTAACAAAAACGAGATCATGAGTTCCTAGCTACTACTTCAATGGAAACTCTTGACGCAATTCTGAAAGAATGGGTGTAAAATATACAGAAGGCAAATGGAAATGATTATAAGAAAGGTGTCTTTAAATAAATGTGGAATATTTCGGCCAAAATACTGCAGAAGATAACATAAAAATTTTAACATAAAAGGTGAACCGTTCACCAATATTCATTTCATGTTATGGAATAGTCTTTCCAAATGATGGCAATTAACTTCAGAATAAATTTTTAGTACATTCATGTTTGTTGCTTATTCCCGGTTTTTATTTGAACAACTGTCAGAAAAAAATTTCGCTCTCATTAAAATCGCTAAGCAACAAACCTTCATGCAAAACGAAATTTATTAATAAATTTAAAAATACGAAAACATTTCGTGAATCTACAACAATGAGTCTTACTAAGACTACAAAACAAATTAATTTGAAACAACTACTTCTCTAGCTAATACTTCGACAGACATTGAATAATACATTTTTAAATTTATTATTTAATTTTCTACAACGAACTAAAGGATTTTAATACATTTTATTACGAAATTTATTAGTAAATTTTCAGCACATGTTAATGTGTGTGAAAATTACATTAGCTTAATAATGACATTTTATTTAAGATGTGTATAATAACGATATTTTTTAAGTTGAAACTTTTCTTAAGCTGTCTTTTGCGGTTCTATTTCAATTTATTAATTTATTGTTTATAATTAGATTTTTAGTTTGTATTTTGAACAGTGTATTGAAGTGCTTTACAGTCTAACAGATTTTTCTATTGTTTGATTGTTTCGGTTTGTGTATATTTTGTTGTTATAGATCTTTTTTTTTGAAGTTATATTTTTGTTTTATATTTGTGGTCTTAATATTATGATGTTATAGTATAATAGTATTGAAATTATTATTAGTAGTAGTGTTTGGCTTTCGACCACGAGGTCCTTCCGCCATGTTTTTTGTATTTATGTATATGTAAATGAGCCTGTTGCTTTAAAGGATCACCCTCTTCACTTTAAAACGTCATTAATTGTGTTCTAGTGGTCAAAGCAGCCGGTCACCCATCCAATTATTGACCCAAACTAACGGTGCTGCACTACCGGTATATTTTGATATCATTATTTTATAATTAATTACATTTTTTATGGTGGCATCGACTGATGGAGCCATTAGACGGTTATTACATTAATGGTAATTTTATATATTATACGTTTACATCAAATCCTTTATATAATAAGTGTAGAGACATATCTGTGTAAAATAGTAATAACAATAAAATATTTATATAGGTTTTCCTATAATAAGAATGCCGAATTTTTATTAGTTTACTTTTTATGTTAACACAATTTCGAAAGGAAAGCAAGGAAGGTTTATAAAAACTGAAAGGTTTATGTGAAAATATATGTCGTTCACTTATGGAGCTCGGGAGAATTGGAAAAACATAAATCACATGGGAATTTCCCCCCTGGCACTTGGTGGCAACTCTGAATACGCATTCGATTCCTCCGAAGCGTTTTATGATATTTTCGACCTTTACCTGAAATGACTAGCCATTTATGTATTTAAATGTTTCCTAATTTCCTATTGATTATTGAAATTAATTCAATTTAAAATAAACTCTTCTAAATCTGCAACGAATAAAATATTTTTTAACAAGAGTAATACAAGAGTATATGTATTATGTATTATTTATTTAGTTTACATAAAAATTTACGAAGTAACAAAATATAATTAAAGAATGTTTTATCTGGTATTTATTATTTAACCATTGTTCTTGTAAAATGTAAACTAACGTTTTTATATTATACACTACTTTGTGGCACCCTTAATTAGTGCTACACTTGAACGTAAAATATATAATTTAGAAGATAATATAAAATTAAAGGCTAAAAGACCGCCAATAACCAAAAAAGGCGTATGTACTTTAATACTTATATTACAAAATTTAAATAAATAAAGATACTGGTCTATAAAAAAACTACATTCTAAATAATTATGACGTTTAATCTATAGGTATACATAGCACAACATATTTATTATTTTTTATTCATTTTTAATGTATGTAATTTAAAATATTATTAAAATACAAAATTTAAAATATAGATAAATACAAATTCATAACACCAATAAATTTTTATATATACGGATATAAAATAAGATTTATTGCATCCTATTCAGAATTCCAATATAGAACGCAGATATTGATGTCATAAATATTTTCAGATGTTTGAATAAAAGATTTATTAAATTTAGTTAAGCGGTCCATTCTTGGTGTAGGAAAAGGTCATTAGACTACCTTAAATTGATGGTGTTGTGTGAGTCTATAACCTGTTAGATTAGAGTTGAGACCAGCAGGCAACAGAAAGTAAAAAATGTCGAAATATTGTTTTCATAAGGCCATTAGGGCCGTCTCTTTCAGAAAAATGCTGGGACACGTGTATTGTTATTTTAACGTGCATTTGTTAGATAAAATTCAAATGTGCAAGGTTTCCCAAAATTGGGATACGATCCCTAAGATAAATTTTCAGTTTCATTTTCATTTTTTGTTACATTTATGGATTCTACGTAAAATTCAGAGTATTTTTCTTGTAGCATACCCTATTTCGATATTCAGCTTTTTTCGAAGAAATTAAACAAATCATCTTTATTTAGGATAATTTAACTCATGTATAAAAATATGTATTTAAAGTAGTTGAATTAGCGGTTTGCAAGCGGATAAACAGGGAGGAAACAAGTTTGCAAGGGAACAAATTTTTAAGGTCCTTAAATTTACAATTTCGTGAAAGTAAACGTCGGTCGAATCGTGATAGTGCCATCGATATCAAGCGAGCAATGATAAATAGTATCCCCAAGAATATTACTAAAACGAAAATTTCGATCTGGAAACAGTTTCAACATTTTTGTGGCGAAAAATTAGGTTATACGATTTTTCGCCACAAAAATGTTGAAACTGTTTCCAGATCGAAATTTTCGTTTTAGTAGTGACGTGTCGACATCATTCAAAAAAATTGCTGATATTTTAGAAGACTGGGCATTCAATATGAAAAGAGTAAATGGTAAGGATTATAAAGAATATGTAGTAAAAACAATGTGGAACACAACAGCAAAAATAATACAGGAATATTACTTCAAAGAATTCAATATTTCATTTTATCCTTTTTCGGATTTAATATTTCAAAGCGCACGCGAGGCGAAAAATGCCAAACGAAAGCAATTACAAAAACACTGTGAAAAGAGAAAACAAAGTTCATCAGCATTAACAAAAGAAGAAATTTGGAAAATGATGAGAACATTGAATGAAGAGACCGGATGGTCTTCAAAAGAAATTTTTTCATGTAGCATCATTTTTGAGTTGGCGTGAAGAGGTGGAGAAGGTGTTAAGTGTTAAACATACTATTTCAAAAATTAGATATATAACGATGGATCATTGACTCAAAAGATAGAATATAATCCAATATTTTCAAAAACAGACCAAGGAGGTGAAAAAAAATGTACCGATTATAAGTGGCTTACAGAAAATTCGAATGATCCTGATGTTTGTCCCGTAAGAATGCTGAGGAAACTAAATGCAGTGAGAATATAACAACAGATCGTATGTTTTTGACACCTAATCTATTCTGAAACAATACTAATGAAAAAGGTTGGTACAAAAATACACCAGTAGGAATTAACGAGATTTCCAAATGGACCAGATCATCTGCTGAGAAAACTGGGCTTGATGTTTAATATAAAAAGATTACTAACCATTCAAATCGTGCTAGTACCGTATCCGAATTAGAGCAAGCGCTCGTGTTTTTTTTCCATCCTAATTAATTCTCGAAATTTGTATCGATTCAATGACTCGTGCAAAATAAAATTTATCCGGCCAAATTCTAACCTCTCGTGGGTATATGAGTTCACAATTCAGAGTGAAGTTGTTTTTATTTGTTTCCTTAGTAATTCTACTTTTATTTATTTAATAAACTACATTCCATCAACGTCAAAAATTTTGAATTACCCAATTTGTCAGTTTGGTTTGACTTAATCTTACAATGTTTATAGACAATATGAAAAAATCAAATTCTTATGATGATTGGGTATGGTGATGTATTGTATTGTATTGTATTTAACCTTTATCTAGCATGCATTACATAAATAAATATATAATTGTACACAAACCGTAAGAAAAAAATATATACAAATAATTTTGACTGCATGTAGAAGGGCAGAGTACGAATGATTTTCCACTCGAACCCGCTGACCCTCTTCCTCACTGATCCGTTGTAGGAGGTCCAGTTTGGAATACAAATATTATTTATTGGTCACTAAAACCGTATTTTTGCTCGTTTTACGAGAAACATTAATAATGTCAATTTGTCATTGATGATTTACTAGCTGTAGAAGAAAATCCACATATTAGCACTCATTAAGTTAGCCGTATCCACGATACCCCTCCTTCCTCTGTACATACGGTTTAACGATTAGAAAAGTGGCATGCTTATAAAATAATACTGGTACATGAATTAAGTGAAGATGATCCAGACCGACGAATGCAATTCTCTCAAACCTTAATGGATATGTGCCACAATTTCCACGACATGTTGAAAACATTTTGTTTTTAGGCGAATCAGCTTTTACATTAACTGGACAAGTTGATAGGCAAAACTGTCGGTATTGGGCAAAAGAAAATCCCAAATGAATGAAAGAACAACACACCCAATATCCTGAAAAAATAATGTTCGGGCAGGAATTGTCAGAAATCAAATCATTGGACCTTACTTTTTTGGAGAGACATTGAACGGTCTACGATATCTTGATTTCTTAAAACAATATCTAATCTCAAATTTAAGAAATTAATTTCCCCTTGCTAATGATCCGATGTTACATGATGATAATTTATGGTTCATTCAAGATCATTCACCACCACATTATGCAGTTCAGGTTAGGCAATATCTTAATGAAGTAGCATTTCCCAACAAATGGATTGAAAGGCGTGGACAAATCGAATGGCCACCAAGGTCACCCGACCTCCTTTGGTTATTTTTTGTGGAGTCTTCTGAAAAATGTTAATATACAAAACTAAACCTGAATCACGTGATGACTTAAAAACTAGAATTAGAAGAGAATGTGCCAACATTGATCAAGAAACAATAAATTAATTTATCAATCGTTTGGGATACTGCCAGGCACAAGAAGGGTTTCAGTTTCAGCATTTAATTAAGTAATTAATTATTGTTCGCTATTAATTCCAATCTTTCGATGAAACCATGTTATCTTTTACCAGAAATAAAATAGTAATAGTAAACGCCATTTCTTCGAAAACAGCTGAATATCAACAAGAGTATGCTACATGAATAATACTCAGAATTTTACGTAGAATCCATAAATGCAACAAAAATGGGGTCTCATTTGAAAATTTCAACTTAAGGGTGGTATCTCAAGTTTGGGACACTCTGCATATTTGAATTTTATCTCAAAAAATGCGAGCATTTTTCTGAAAGAAAATGCCCTGGATTTTAATCGAATTTATTCCTTACTTTATGTACACAGTGTTTAGTCAAAACATTGGCATATATTTGTTAATGGGTTCGTCAACTTAAATTTCATAACAAACGCTTCCTTGGAGGAGTGAACTTACCTCAGAATTTCTTCAATGAACAAATATCATTAATATTGTCACATTCTCGAATTTATTTTCAATAATATTTTGGAAAAGAGAATTATTAATATGTAATGATTTTAATATCTGATATCAGAATATAACGTTTTATTGCTGAACCATACTGTTTTATAAACTTGTTTCAATTGAATACTATTTCCAATAATGGAGAACATTTTCTCAATTCAGTTTTTACCATTATTGCACATTATATGTTCGATCGCGTAATATTTCTTTTAATGTATTTTAAGAACAAACCAACATGGTTGAAAAGTTGTACATTTTATAATTCAATTTAGTTTCAATCTATTTAATAGATATTTAAATTACAGCATTTAACTTTGTTGATAAAGAAATCCTGGTAAATATGACATTATATGGATTTGAAGAAGTAGTTAAAAATTAGTTTAAACAATATTTATATAACAGAACACAATTTGTTCAAATTAATTATAGTATAAAAACCACTTTATCAAAATCTGCTGATATCCGAATTGGTACATCACAAAGGTCCACATATCTTATTGAGAATGACCAGCGGTCGAAACTAATCGGAGAAATATAAAAATAGTAAAACAAAATCAAGTGCTTAATTAATTTATTATCACAAAGGTCCATTTAAGGGACATTTTTTATATTATATGAAATGGTAATGTTTATATGATACCTCTCGATACTTCTAGTTTTGTAACCAATACAACTAACCATAAGTTATTTCAAAATAATATAATGCTACTTTAAAGCGTCTAGATATTTGGTTTTTAAACAATAAATTGCTCCTCTTACTCCTATACGAAACATTTTTGCGTTTTTCTAATTATTTGTTTTTTTTTTTTTACAACGTAAAGGACTTTAATAAACTTTATTATTAAACTACTCCTTCGCACATTAAAAATTTTATATTTAATATATAGCAACCGAAGGTGAATGATATAAACATTAGGTTAAGTAATCTAAGTCTTATTTGTCTTGAAAGAAACTTTCAAGGTTACATATTACAAAACTGTATAATATACCTAATTAAGATAGTTTCAATTGTATACGTCAAAGAAATAATACACGTATTTTATGTAAACGCATTTTACATATTCAGCATTCAGGGCTGGTATGCGATCTATTTTCTCTGTTGCACCTCGACCCATTGGCACACTGTATTTAACGCTCACAAAAGGATAATTAGGTCAATGACTATTCCACAAAGTGGTAAAATCATCTTAACCATATCTTCGCGATTTTAATTAAAAAATGTTTCTATTTAATTAATGTCTTTTAAAAGCAATTTTAATATTGATAATTTGGCGCTATTTATGTAAAAATAACCTAATATGTATTCAACTTCCTACATCGCTGTTACATGATATACCAGTTTGCCTTCATCAAGTGCAATGTGGTTTTTTTAATAGATTACCATTCTATTATTAACTAAAACAAATAGTTGAATAATCGCTGAATTTTCCGAGGATTATTGTAATATTGCTTTGGAAATTCCATATTAACAATAATTACATAACAATAAACACTTTTTGTACTGAGAAATAATGCCACTTTTGTGGTTAAATTATAGTCAAATAATGCAGAAATATTATATAAAGTTGTCATGCATTTTAATTTCAAATAGTAGTGATTTGTTATCGACTATTTGAACTTTTCGTCGTATTATTTGGATATTTAAGTTTGTTTAAGAAATTAGAAGATTAATTAAACACTTAGTTTGGTTTTTACGGCTCGTTTCAACCGTTGGTCATTCTCAATTCAATATTCATCGTATGTATAAGAAATTTAAAATGTCGTTTCGTTACACTAAAGCTCCATTAATTATATCACAATGATGAAAGGTAATAATAGCCCATCAGATTGTAAATTCGTTTGTTTTTAATATTAAATTATTGTATCTCTGTCAAGAACAGCTACAGACCAGTTTCCTCCTATTCAAGTCTCGTCTGCGCAGCACATACATTCCCTATAAACCTTTACGTATCATAATATTGTTGTCATCAAGGAAGCCAAAATACATAATTAATCACTCACATTATATATGTGTGGCAAGCAATTATACAAAGAAATAAAATCGGAAATTTATGAGGAATTAAAATGCATAAATTATTTATATGTCATTCATTCATATACCTAGATTAATGATACTGTACCTATAAAAAGTGAATAAATACTTCAATGAAATGAATGTTGTATTTATTAGGTGAAAAATTAAAATAAATGATTTTGTTACAATGTTTACATAATGCGTTGTGTCATAAAGAGCCTCTTTTGGAGATATAAAAGCCATACTTGGAAAATTAAATAATGAAAATCATTAAACAGAGCTTCAAGGACAACAATCTCAACGAAACTTAATTGGGATAAATAAATACTAGTACTACTACTAACATCCAAAACTGAAACGAATAATACTAAAGAAAATAATTATGATTTTAATTTTCAACAAATTAAAATTTACTTTTTATAGAGTCAAAATAATACTTAATCTGTATAAAACTCATATACAAATTTATTACATAGTACTATTGATAATGAAATTTCAAATAAATTAGACATAGAATTGATTATTGTTCACCTCCTTTAGAAAATTGCAAGTTGCAAATTGTTTTTCTTTATTAACGTGCCCTTTTGGACCACCAGAAAATAGACCATTCATATTTTTGGTGGAATTCATTTTTCCTTTTTTCTACGTACTGCATTCATTTTTTTTAAATAATTAATGATAGTTTTCGCCTGAACCGAAGTGTTTATTAATTCTTTACCTAATATTTCATAATTTTTCACCAAGAGATGAGTGAGAAAATTATTCTAAATAACTTTAGTTTTTCAACATCAGACAATTGTTTTATTTCATATTCATTTGAATCTTGTATATTTTTGAAATTAAAATCGCTCTCTAGTTCTAAATTACAAACATTTTGATTTACACAAAACCATAATGGTTTGTGCGAATATTTTACATCAAGAACATATTTTCTTGGCTCAAGTATTTACTTTCAGTTACTCTGATACCTCTTAAATAAAATTTAGCCGGTGAAAACCTTCAGCATGCTTATAATCACTGATAATCCTAAGTTTTTTTCAGGAAGAAATCACTAAGAGATAGTGCAATTTTTATATTGCACTTAATATTTCTTGAATAATATTTTCACTTATCTCTTTGTAAAACATTATGAGAATACACAAGATTATTCATTAACACATGATACTTTTCTGCTTTATAATTATAAATTATGATATATATTTTTACAGACTATCAAGCGGCTTCTTCTAGGCGATCTAATGGTTTTTAAAACTGTTCATTAATTACTAATGTCTATATTTGAAGTCTTTTTTTTTATCTTTAATAATTTCCCTACAAATAAAGTAAAAATATTAGGCAAAGAATATGCTCAATTAAAACCACTTGATTCTTTATAATTGTTTATTGTATGAGTTTTCTATTCCAATATTTTCCAGTCTACAAAAAATAAAATTAAAAACGTTTTTGTTCATATTAATCGTCCAGATTTCTGATTTTTTTGCTTAATGAACACAATCTTCATTTCATTCAAGAATCTATTCTCGTGTTGAAGATTCAGTGTCAATAAACTAGGTTATGAATGAATTGCAAATAATTTATGCCAAAGTATTTTTTTCTCATAAAATTTTCTATAATTATTTGCTATACATAACATATTTAATTTAGCTCATATAATTTTATATTATGGTTTGCAAAAAACTTTATTGGTATTTGATATCTTGTTATATTAAAAAGGCAATATAACATAACGGTATATATGTTTTTCTAAAAGATTATATATTTTTTATAACAATAGATGTTTATTAATATTTGAGGTAATTTGCACTGTTGCCTTATATTTCTGTAAAATTAACAGTTATCAATTAAAACTTCCCTTATTATGTAAAAGTAACTGTTATTTATAAGTAATGAACGTTCACATCTAGCGAACAGTTAAGGATTAGATAAGTTACGAATCGATAGAATGAAGAGACGAGTCTCTTTCTGATTGTACAAGTTTAAGAAGTAGAAGTAGAAGCATCAGTAGAAGTTTAAAATACTCTTTTCTTTTCTCGTACTCAAACATTCTAACAGAAAAAGGCCTAATTCATAATTCAATCCATGCCTTTAAAATGTTACTCTATTTTAGCTGTACAAGAGATAACTTTACTTTTAGCTATTACTTTTCTGAATAAGATTTATCATAATCGTATGTTTTGTAAACGTTTTTCAACAACTATTTTTTAAAGTGCTGTTCTAACACAGAAAATAAAATGTCAGCATTTGTGAAGTATGGAAAGTCTTTTAATCGTAGCTGCAGGAAGAAGAAAGGTCTGAAGATAATCGATGGCACACGCATAATTTGTTGAGGAATTATCGACGATTCTGAGGTTAACATCCAACTTCTTTGCTTGGAGAATGATTCTCTAAAAAAGACTCCTTAATAAAAAAACGTATGACAAAAATATCATGCTGAAAGAAAATGTTAATTTGCTGAATTATTAGTAAAGTAAATAAAAATAATTAATCAATTATCAAATAAAACTTCACTAAAACAAGAACAATTTCATCGAGTACTCTTATACAGGAAAATAAAATGAACAAAAACATCGTTCCATCTGCAGCATCTAATTAAACCTCAGAAAATCAAATAAATAAAGCTTCTACCGATGAAGCGGAATAACCAAATAATGAATGAAAAGTGATTTAAAAAATAAAGAAAATACCAATACAAACAAATCGAATAAGATTATTGGCAACGCTGGAACGCAATTATCAAATATACATGCTGTTCCTAAAAAGATGTGGCTCATTATCAAGCGCGTAAATGAAGACGTTAGCATTGAAGGCATAAAACGTCATATCAAGAACATCACTAATTCATCAGGCTTCACATGTGAAAAAGTATCAATAAGTGCTTCAAGAAGTGCATATAAAGTGGAGGCAAATACTGATCCCTCAAGTTGGTCCGATATATTTTTCTATGTATGCACCTGCCCTAAAAAATACTCTAATTAGGATAGTATACAACTAAATATGTATTTTCTTAATATTCAATACGTACGCAATAAAATCTTCAACTAGAGTCATTCTTAATAACCAATAAAATAGATATAAGTGTTTTATTTAGCACTGGCTAAAAGAACAGGCAACTGCATACTTTAAAGTAGTAAATTACAACACAAATGGTATAAATATAAAATCCCTTAAAAATTTCATTCAATCCCGTCAAGTCTCTCTCTATACCTACTAGAAGTGGGCGTCATAATGGCGACTCTAGGTTAATGCTGATAAGAGTGTATCTGTATATTTCAGCAAACCGTACCTTAATAAACGTAAGATCGATCCTTCCAACTCCCATTCGGTGGGGAACTAATTCCGTTAAAGAACTAGATCAAATATCTCGGCATAATATTCGACCAGCTCATCTCCAGGTTCAAGACGATCGCAAATCACATCCAAAAGGCCCGAGCTTTGTTGGTAAATCTGTGGCCCCTCATCAACACGCTATCAACTTTGTCTGCCAAAAACAGACTAAGGTTGTTCACCATGATGATAAGACCGCAGCTTATCTACGCCGTTTCAATTTGAGGCTACTGTAGACTCACTCAATTAGCGACAGTCCAACGTACGCAAAATGTCGTTTTGAGACGCATACTGAAGGAACCCACGTAGAAGTGAAGGAAATAATAGCCAACATGAAATATTCCAAAATTAAAAATATATAGGGGATTTTATCATTATTATTAAAAAAGTAACATTTTGATAATAATAAACCCCTTGTACACATAACCTACAATTCACACTGATTTAAATCCTAATCCATACCGTGGTCTTTTTAATCAGTGGCATGTTATAAAGTCAGCACGAAAGACCGCGTGCTATGAAGAGTGTGTCATTTGTCGTGTCCCAATATTCATTTTTATAACATGGGATTTTATAAATATCACCTGTGTCATCAGGAATTAAGTATTATTACTACAGTTCATTATTTCACCGAGGTTGCATTAAACAATACAAAGGATTTACAAATATAGAGCTAGGTATCACTTCAGTCTCACAATGTCTTGGGTGCAAAACATTTGATGCAAATAATGCATCAACTACCCCTGGGCACCTAACTGCGGAAATGGCATCTGTGTTGTTGAGCCACTTGCGCTTCTCATTATCAATTCGCATTCGAATCCGAGATGGCGACGTTAAGAATAGAAGTTGCAGATCTAAAATCAAGTTTGAACTTAAAAACAATTAAAAATTAAATATATACTAATCATATTGATATCAGAGACTTAATATCATCATAGTTTCTGCATCACAACGAAACGCGACAACGATATAAATTCAAACGATGATTTTAATAAAACTTATAGCGATGTTATGTCATCAAAACCATGTGATGCATCCCCAAACTCAAGCGATGTCCTATGAAAGTTAGAATTGAAACACCAAAATATGTAGCTGTACAACTAAAATCTCAGAGTACCACAAAAAATACAATATCTCAAAAAACTGACGGGAATAACATGAATAAAGAGAATGGTTGCGACCGTTACTACGTGGTAATCCATACTTACACTGAATTGAAAAATTCACTATGTTTTAACCACAAATAATTATTGTAAAAATATTATATAACGTATAGGCACAATTATATAAATCTAAACAACACACTTGATAATGACGATAAAACGTCGAAACTCGAGCCGTGCTGTGTTGTTTAGATTTATATAATTGTGCCTACACGTTATATAATATTTTTACAATAATTATTTGTGGTTAAAACATAGTGAATTTTTCAATTCAGTGGAATAACATGAATTCTTCGGTGGGCTGGACTACTATTCAAAGTAAGAAGAAACGGATAACTCTGGGAGAAGGAATTGACGGTTTATTTAAGGGTTCAAACCACTAAAATGATATATTATACCACCTAAAGAAGTACGAAATACAAGTGGAATGTCAAATGTTAATCTATTAACGACCTGACGAGAAACAATTTCTAACAGCAAATACATACATGGTCTAAATATCGGTATCATAAGTCTTATTGTTGATGCGTTAATAATCCCTACAACAAGACTAATTAATGTATGTATTAAAAAAGGAATATTCCCAGATCCACCTAAAATTGGTGAATTGGGAGCCCATTTGAAAATGGTGATCATTCTGATCCAAACAATTACCATCCAATTTGTATACTACCTGTGTTATCTAAAATCTTGGAGCAAATTTTAACATAACAAATTTCAACCTTCATGGAATAACAAGTTGTTCACACCGAGTTGGTTTCAGAAAGAATAAGTCAACCATATATAACGTCGGAGAACTTATTAACAACATTGTTGAAGCGTTTGATACCAATGAAATTGCAGCATGTAAATTTATTGATCTCAGCAAAGCCTTTGATTCAGTTAATCATCAAATTCTGTTTCGTACACTATGTTACTATAACTTTTGCCTCAAAAGCTGTAAAATTATTGTGTACTATCTACCAAATAGAACACAGGTCGAATCTGTTGACGGATGTATATCAGGATCATAAGTAATAAACACCGGTGTACCACAAGGGTCAATTTTAAGGACTTTACTATTCCTGTTATACCTAAATAATCTACCAAGTATCATTAATCACTCTAAAGCTATATTATACGCCGATGATACCACAATTACAAACAGGATCTCATCATTAAATGAGGCGGAAGAGTGTTTAAAACAAATTTTAACATGGTATCTAATTGGTTCAAAAGTAACAAATTAAAATTCAATAGTGAAACGACTTTGAACATGTTTACATTAAAACGAATTAATTTACGTTGTTTATCAGTAAAGTTGTTTATAGTTAAAGTTAAAGGGAATGTACCTAGACCCACAAATTACATGGAATGTGCAAGGTAAATAGTTAGAATCAAAGCTTTTGCGCAATATGTACTTGTTGAGAAACTTATCAAATTTTGTTGTGGGGTTACTCTTCTATTTTAAGCGATATTTTTAAAATACAAAGAATAGCGCTTTGAGTGGTTGCGGAAATTCCCTACAGAGATGTTTGTCGTGCTTTTTTCTCTGAATTTGGCGTACTGACTGCTCCAAGCCAATATATAATGTAATAATAAATTTAAAAATACGAAAACATTTCGTGAATCTACAACAGTGAGTCTTACTAAGACTACAAAACAAATTAATTTGAAACAACTACTTCTCTGGCTAGTACCTCGACACACGTTGAATACGTTTTATTATATAATGTAATGTTTATTATTTTTTATGGAAAAATACACACTTTTAATAAAAATTAACATATAAAACACGAAGACAAAAGGAAAACAGAGTTGAGGCTTTTCGTCTATCAAATAGCACAACTGGCATAAGATACTTCTGTATAAAAAATTTTAATTTGTTACCGAGTAGAATTCAAAATCTGCCAATAAATAAATTTAAAACAAAATTGAAAATGTTTTTGAGTCAGAACGCATTTTATTAAATTGATGAATTCTTCCTTAAATGTCAATATTTTGGAATGATTTTATCTATTTATTTATATTTTCTGAATATTTTCTAACATAAAAAATGAATATAAAGTACGTCACTACTTTATATTCATTTTTTTATATTTTACCATTTAAATGTTGTTTTATTATTTTTTTATATATATTTTTATTATATTTGTCATTTTACTCCGAGAATATACAATGTTTTTAATTTTAATATTATTTTTATTACTCGGATTATTTTATATTTATTTTAAATATAATATATAGTGTAGTATCTTTTATGTTATATATCTATTTTATTTATTTAATTATATGGTAAGTTTTATTATAAGTTCAATTATATGTTTTCTATTTATTCCTTTTTAACATAAATTATTGAATTATAGGTTTTGCCCTTGATTTTGTTAATTTAAATTATTTTTACTCACAGCTGGATTCCAAACATCGTTGTTTTGAATATGCCTTTGTTAATTTTATGTGAATAATTTAATTTTAAGGTTCATTCATATAATAATTAGACTAGTAAAGTAATTTAGTTCTAGATTTTTATATTATATTATACTTGGCTTATGTAAGGACTTTGTCTAATCAGCATTAATAAATATATTATTATTGTTAGTATTACAAAACTTATAAATATATGTAGTAGAAACACAATTTTCCCCCAATCCAGTGTTTTTGAAACAGATTGCAGCTTTCTTAGAATCGGAACAACATTACGTTTTTCGGAGTGGAAGAACTACATCGTATGCTTTTAATGCTCTTGTTGAGGAAATCACCGATAGTTTCGAGAAAGGTATGCAAGTAAAATGGTTATCATAAAAAAACACTTAACACTGAGAAAACTGTATAACTAACATTTTCTTTAATATCAGAAATTTTGAAATCAAAATAGGAATACACTTAAATAATAAACTTAGCTTTCAGTTTCATACTGATGAAATACTGATAATATGTAGAAATATACAGGGTGTCCCGTTAATGCGGGGAAATGGCTGGACCATAGATTCCTGAGTTCAAAATATGACGATTTAATGTAACTTATCTATATCCAAAAATTTACGGTTAAGCCGGAATTTGGCTTCAAAGTTTCAAAAATTTTTATTTCTTTTGTTTATAACAATTGAACGCTTTATTTGATTTCAATGAAATTTATTTTTAATAACTAACATAATATAATACATTATTTCAGTTATTATGACTATTATTCGTTAACAAGAAGTATAAGAAACAGTAGTACCACCACTTAAAAACTAAAATATTTTTTTATTGGTGGATCTAATAAATACTAAAAAAATACTACTTGAAAGACCATTTAATTTAAAAACTTTTTCATCTCTTAATAATATTTGATATCTTTTACGGTTTTCCCACAAAAAAATAAAATATATATTTCTTATCTAGTAAAAACAAAGTCTAGTTTTTCATCGAATCGAAAATAAATGTTTTTCGTTGCCATCTTTGTTTAAAAAATGTAAATTATGTATAATAATAATTATTTAGTGTCTTTTGACAATTAATTTTTAACTTTATTATAGTTCATTAATATTCATATTTGGAACAAAGAGATATCTTGTTTGTATTAGGATTTTGCAAAGAAAATTGTTTCAAAAGTGTTAGATGTTGTTTTGATTTATTTTATTAATTGATATTATTTAATTTTTATTCAATTGAGTAAGTTTATTTACTTATTAATGAGTGCATAATGAGTATACTATATTCGTATTTTATTTTTTTGTGCAAAAACCGTGCAAGATATGAAAAACAAGTAAGAGTCAAAAAAGTTTTTAAATCTAATGCTCTTTCAAGTAGATTTTTTTAGATTTTATTGGATGCACCAATAAAAAAATAATTTAGTTTTTAACTGGTGGTACTACTGTTTTTTATACTTCCTGTCAATCAATAATGACCAAAATAACTAAAATGATGTATTATATTATGGTACTTATTACTAATAAATTTCATTCAAATCAAATAAAGGGTCCAATTGTTATAAATAAAAGAAATAAAAAAATTTGAAAATTTGAAGCCAAATTCCGGCTTAACCTTAAATTTTTGGATATAGATAAGTTGCGTTAAATCGTCATATTTTGACCCCAGGAATCTATGGTTCAGCCATTTCCCCGCATTTACGGGACACCCTGTAGATATAAATATTATATACAACAGTCAGCAATCTGCACTGCTTAATTTTCTCGATATCAGCTTCATTTAATATATGGAATAATAACCTGTTGGCATTCGGCCATAACTCAACGGCTATATGGGTTATTGCAAACTTAGGGTGTCAAAAACATTGCAGAGCTCAATTAATTCGTTTCAATATTCTTAAATTGCCATCAAAGTTTCCCAGAAGACGATCTAATACCAGAAACTGGGTCCGCTATTAAAATAATATGGTTTAGAACAAAGGTATTTAGAACACTCTTATTGATATTAATATTGATATTTATTTATCCAGTGTGTGAATATGGCTGTTTGGAAAACAAATAATTCAAAAAATATCGACTTCGCATGGAAAGGCTCAAGTTCACATCTACGTGATGTTCCACTCTCACTCAATACTGTTTTGATGGCTCTGCTGTCGGTAAAGTTCACTTTGATGATCTTCCATCAGTTTAATTGCCATATATGGCTTATTTGTTTCCAAAATGAAATGTTTAAGTATATTATTGTTTAACTACATCTAGGCCCAAATATCGCATCAAAATCACCTTAGGTGCAAAAGACGCTCTGATGCTAACAACCTCCCAAAAATGGTTATTAGAAGGGTGAAAGGGTAGTTAATACTGGTACTAGCATGATGGAAGTTATTCTTTTTCCTCTGAACGTGACATATAACCTTCCAACAGGTCCCTCGTTGGACGTACTGACTAAAAGTACTTCTTATGGAAGGAAACTATTGCTGATGCTCGTACTCTCCCTATTCGTACGATTAGATTAGAGAAACGTAATACATAACATAGGGATGGACCTTTCTCCAACGGTAAAAAAGAGCCCAAATACCTCTTTGATACGGAAGAAAAGCAACTAAGTTTTATCAATTTTTCTCTGATAATGAATGATAATAATGATAATGATAATAATTATGATAATACCCAAAGTTTAAAATATTTGGCGTTTATAAAATGGGAGAAAACATTTTATTTTAGTTATCTAAAAAAGTCTAAATTGTATTATATCAAGTATAATATTTTAAATTGTATTGAACAAGTCAAAATTAAAAAAATATAAATAAAATATGTTCATTAAAAATATTTACATAATACATAGGTATATATTTGCATTAATTACAATAAATTACTATAATTTTATATGACTGAAAATATTATTATTGTAAACTATCTAACTGATATTATAATATATTGCTTTTATTACTTATTCTTGTTCACTTGCAAATGTAAAAATAAGTGCATAAAACAACAAAACTAAATTAAAAAGTTGTAATCGTATAATTTAAGTCATAACTATTTAAACATTTTTAAGCAAAACGATGTTTTATTCTCACTTTTGCAATTTCTAAAATTATTGATACATTTAAAATATTGAAAATTGAAGAAAAGTAAGTAATAAGATATATTAAAGTGTTATTTAACAATAATTTAATTTGAGTTTTTTATATTTTAGCAATATATTCTGATACAAAATAGCCCCTAAAAAATGTTCAACAGTGTATATATGTAATTAAGGAAACTAAAATAAATGAGATTTTTATGTTAATATTAATTGAAGTGGCATGCAAAACATATAAAATATGATTTGTTGAGCAATAAGGTAATTAATATGTCCATTGAAGTATGTTTTGTATTTCTGAAGTATTTTATACGTTACAATATTGAGATTCTTGAAGTCTAAATTATCAGGATTTAAAAATTTTCAAGTCCTTATCATTAATATATAATTCCCTTATACGTACTCAAAGCAGCTTGAAAAGTACCAACTATATATACTATTGATAATTTAAAAGTTTAATAAAATTAAACGCAAACATTAGTGTGATTCATAATAAAATAACTCTATAACTTTTTCATTAAATTATATTAATAAATTAAATAGAAAAAAGTTAGAAGTAACAAAAATGGTAATTATATGCTATATCTGGGTAAACAATTTTTCCAACTAAATTTTCCGTAAAACTTGGCCATGTCTGTAACGAGTAATTAATTTTAATGATATATTATTTGCAGAGCACGATTTTGAGTTTAAGACGTTGTGAACATTTTGATAACTTTTTAAATAATTAATTATGTATAATGAGGTAAAACGACTTTATCTTGCATATATGGCATGAAACTTATGAACCAGCTTATCAAAAAAATGTGTGCAGTGCCTCTCAAATGTAAAATGCTATACAATTGAGAATGTATATTATATTAAGAGAGAAAAAACATTCTGATTATTGTTTCTATCCCCTGTCATTCAGCAATTTCAAAAGGTTAAATTTTTGATAATGCGTATAGGTCATTTTCATGATCTGAATAGAATATAAAATATAATATAAAACACCTTCACGTAACTCATCATTCAAAATGATCTGAATTGAGAATTTTAAAAAGAAAGAAAGTGATTTAATTAGTTTATTACGTATTTTAAGCAACAGGAAAACCTGATCTGTTTACAAAATGTATGCTGTTTACATGAAAAGGAAATATTTAATCTGCCCTTCTTTATCATAAAGGCCATGTATTTATAGAAGTAGGTGTATTCAAAAAAACCAATATAAAACGTGCTTCTCTATTCTCGATAAAATAAAATTGAATCACAGTTGGATTATAATTGTAATTAACCAAATCCTTATACAGGGTGTTTCTGTGGCCCGGGGAATAAAATTAACCACATATACTAGAGTGAAAATGATGGTGATTCGTAAAAAATATTATAAAAGTCTTCAAACCAAGATACAGGCCATCAAAGTTAAGAAGTTTTAACACATTTTTCTAAATATTTTCAATTCCGCTTGTGGTAGATTGCTGCAATTTGGTATAGTCTAAACTAGCATCAAGTAAATTCTTTAGGCAATTTGTCACTTCGACCGGACCGACGGTACCATACTATACAGGGTGTTCCTGAAATTTGTTTGCTCAGAACTGTTTTGTTTTCTCGTAAATCTACATTTATTTTTCCACATTTTATTAGAAAATTTATTTTAGAAACTTTTATGACTCATTGAAAATTTTGATAACAGTGGCCGTTTTCGAGTTAAAAGCTAAAGTGTTAGTCTCTGATTTCAATCGTAAGAAACAAACATCCAAAAATCTCGAAAAAATCTTAGCCGGCGATGACAATTGAAAAACGAATTGAGCTGTTAATTTGCCTATGTGTTTTAAATTAGAAGTATAATTTTTCCTTAGTATAAAAAAAAAATTAAAAAAATTTAAAAAAAAATCTATTTTTTTAATTTAAAAATATATATATTTTAACTTAACGACTTTAATAATAATTTACGAATCAACATCATTTTCGCTCTAGAATATGTGGTTAATTTTTTTCCCAGAGTCACAGAAACACCCTGTATACAGGGTTATTCACGCTATACGGCACGGAATATTGTGGCCAAAATACCTGACTTTCAAAAAGTTTCACTTTGGGGATATATGGGGGTCTGTTAGGGCTACTTTTTAAAATTATTTTCATAATATACAGGGTGTCCCAAAAACCCTAAAAGTATCAAAGTTGTGTTTTTTTTAATGAAACACCCTGTATTTTATTGCATTTTTGGATCCTTCGATAAAAATAAGTGTGTTTTTTAATAAGGTTTTTATTACATAAACCTTAAGGTTTTTGAAATAATTTGAATTTTGTAAAAATGTAACCTAATTTTCATGTTTCAAATACTTAAAAAATCATTAAGTTATGCATACCAAATTTACACTGAAATGTAACAATAGATCATATTTTATTTTCCAAGTATAATAAACTTGACATCTTATGCCGGGTGTAAAAAAATTTGAATTAAACAAATGAGAACTTTAAATGGCTATAACTTCATTTATTTAAATGGAACGCTATATTTATTAATTTATCAGCAAATGCACGTTTTAATTACCTTTCGATTGGTATTTAAATCTTAAGTGTTAAGTCTTCTCGTTTTTGCAGAAAACGCCAAAATATTGTTTATTGCACCGTTTTAGTACTTTTTAAGTAAAAATTTGTATGTATCTAGTTTTCAATGGTATTTAAAAACGTCAGATAATTAATTTAGTCTGTCATTTTAGTTTAAAAAGCCTGTCTTTTGTTATAGTTGTCTTATTTTGCATCTTTGTGTTAGATCGTTAGTAATCGTTATTGTTTGAACATCGCTGTTGTATTTTTTTGGTAAAAAAAGAAGATTTACTCAAAAGAAGGGGTTATTGGCATTATTTTTATGCTTGGAGAATGTCATCAAAATTGTTTATTGGCTTGTCGAGTTTATACTTAAAGGTTTCCCGAAAGAAATAACCCTAAGCCAGCTATTTTTGAGAGACTATTAAACCAGTTTAAAGAAATTGGAAGTGTCAGTTATAAAAACCTCAGTATAAGAAAATCTGTGTAAATTTTCATTTTTTACCATGATATACAACAACCATGTTCAAACAATAACGATTACTAACGATCTAACACAAAAACGCAAAATAACACAACTATAACAAAAGACATCCTTTTTAAACTAAATTAACAGACTAAATTAATTATCTGACGTTTTTAAATACGATAGAAAACTAGATACATTAAAATTTTTACTTTAAAAGTACTAAAACGGTGCAATAAACAATATTTTGGCGTTTTCTGTAAAAACGAGAAGACTTAACACTTAAGATTTAAATACCATTCGATAGGTAATTAAAACGTGCATTTGCTGATAAATTAATAAATATAGCGTTCCATTTAAATAAATGAAGTTATAGTCATTTAAAGTTCTCATTTGTTTAATTCCATTTTTTTTACACCCGGCATAAGATGTCAAGTTTATTATACTTGGAACATAAAATATGATCTATTGTTACACTTCAGTGTAAATTTGGTATGCATAACTTAATTATTTTTTAAGTATTTGAAACATGAAAATTAGGTTACATTTTTACAATATTCAAATTAATTCAAAAACCTTAAGGTTTATGTAATAAAAACCTTATTAAAACACATACTTATTTTTATAGACGGATCCAAAAATGCAATAAAATACAGGGTGTTTCATTAAAAAAAACACAACTTTGATACTTTTAGGGTTTTTGGGACACCCTGTATATTATGAAAATAATTTTAAAAAGTAGCCCTAATAGACCCCCATATATCCCCAAAGTGAAACTTTTTGAAAGTCACGTATTTTGGCCACAATATTCCGTGCCGTATAGCGTGAATAACCCTGTATAATATGTGAGAGGGGCAGCCTTAAAAAGGCTTACCATTAAATCAGAAGTGGTTTTCTTTAACAAATTTGCTTATAAAGTTCTTTCAAGAGTGTAGCTCAATAAATATCAATAATAATTGTGTTTGATTACATTATAATGTAGAAATAGTTAACATATGAAAAAATATGTTATTGAAGTATTTTCAATTAAAAAAACAATAATTAAATCATTTAAATGAATTTAAATACGATACTCTATTAACAAAACAATGTGTTTACTTAGTCTATTTTTATACTAAACAAATTAATTTAATGTTTAGATTGTTCAAAAAGTGAAATTTATTTGAAGGATGTAATCCTTATTTAAAATTTATGAGAAATTATTATAATGTAGTAATCCATTGCATAATAGTTAATACTATTTATTATATACAGATATTTAATCTTACTGTATATACCTATTGTTTATGATATAAGTTGCTCTTTTTGGCTTAAACTTTTCAAATAGCTGAAATGAAAGTAGATATTTTCTTTGTATTGATTTAACTAATATATTATATTTACCACCTTACCATTTAATGGTTTATGCTGTGACTTTAAAAATTTTAAACCATTCACTCAAATAATTTTATAATAAAGTTATGTATAAGGGTACACAAAAAGTCTCAATTACTAACATTTTTCTAAAAGCTATTAAATTCTTTTAATTAATCTGAATTAATTATAATTAACTAAATATCAGATTTATTTTGCTTTACTGCAGATTTTTTATTATAAATCTTATAATCACCAAATAAATTTATGTAAGAAATATATGTACCTGATGATGCAAACAGATAAAATTAGATTAAATTTTTACAATAAAATAGTAATTAATTCAAGAATTCGTATTAATATTAATAATATTTTTATTTGAATGAACCAACACATTTTAATCAATATCAGAATTATTCAAATTCGAATAAATAAACAATTTATAAATATGATTACTAATAGAGAAAAAATAGACATACCATCCACGTGCCTAAACCAATCACCGGCATCTTCCCCTCCGGCTTTAAAGCTTTCGGTGGCACCGCGTACTTCTCTTGGACGACGTTTCCCAAAACGAAGGCGACGCCGAAAAAAACCAGGAAGCAACAAGCACTCGTCATCTTGAATCAAGAGTTCACGCGAGAGTGAGCTGAAACCCCGCCGAGATCATCCTTATGTACATGTGTTCATTCCATAAACCAGTCCCGTACACATTCGATAACCTTTCAATATACAATCGCGAAACGAGAAGAAATCGGTACCAGCTGACCAAGAAGGAAAAAAATACACTACTCATGGTCAAACTGCTTAATAGATTCATGTTTATGCAAATTTATGCACACAGCAAATCGCGAAAGGAAATTCGTTTCGCACTGGAGCACCGCCATTGCATCTGTCCCTAGATAAAATATTTACCGAACAATAACGTTTCTATTTACTTCTTCTACTGTGTAACGACAAATTGTTTGAAAATAACGAGCTGAAGTGGTTTTTAACAAGCCACCAGATTGACATCTCCGATTTCAAGTGGACAGTTGCTACTCGACGACCCTACATACCTGGGGCACACCCTTATCGACCACTAAAATCGTACAGTTGTTATCTTCTAACAAAAACACGTATTAGCAAAGTAATTGTTAAATTTTAACATATACTTATTTTAAACACGTTACTTCCAAGAATACTCGAGGAGTGGTTAGAGAAATTGAAATGTCGCTTTGTTGATTACAATGTTTGTTTGTACGATGGGAAAACATTATCTGTTCAAAATATGATTCGTGTTATTTGTAAACGTTTATCGAAATAATATTTAAACTGTTGCAAACTATTGGTTCTTAATAGGTGTTTAGCTCAAATATAGAACATTATGTCCAATGCCTGCTTACGTAATATTTTTCTATTTTTAATATTATATGCGAAAATAAACTGAATTCCATAGAATATCATTTCTGGTTTGAAATTTCCAATCGAATTCTGATTTAAAAAAATACATAAGTGGTTATGATAATTAAATATTATTCAATATAAATGTTTAAAACTGTTTTAATTTAAAGTTTATAAATAATTTATTGATTTCATTAGATATTATAAAATTAATTTCTTTAAAATGTGGACATTAAAAAAATCAAGATATTACAAAATATTAAAATATTAGTTCATAGATTGTCATATTTTCTAGAAAGAATTGTTATCAATTAATTCATCTTGTAAATTTTTTCTAATTAGTTCGATTAATAGCTGCATTGGAGATATGCATTTTATGATAAGTATTTGAAATTCAATTGTTTTCTTTTTTGTTTTTTCAAAATAAATATTAAAATCCAAAAACTATATTTTTGCAGGGAAAAGGTAATAATATATATTAATTTATTAAAGAAAGCAAATTAGTTGGAAACAACCACCAGGAAGTCGCAGCGAGAGGAAACCTAATGAGTAGTATAGCTAGCGGGGTTCTGTGACAGCGGATGGCATGTCAATAATCTTCTGCTGAAGAAAATGTTGTCAATGACCAGAAGGTAATCTGAAGAAGTAGTGAAAGAGGCATGAAGACATGTCACTAATGACCAGAGGGTTATTCATTGACTGAAGAAGAATTTTTGGCCCCCATCCTTCTTCAGCCAAAGAATAACCCTCTGGTCATTGGTAACATACTTCTTCAGAATACAATCTGGTCATTGACAACAATGATGTAATTTTTGTGTTTATACTGAAATGTTACATCTTCTAGTTTAGTGTTATGTTTGCACCCTCTTTGAAAATGAGTAATAACTCGAAACACGTGTCAGGAAACTGCGAATAAAATATGGAAAGCAAAGTGTTTTAATTATAATAATCCTGTGAAGTACCAGTTCCATAAAGAGTGTAGCCTAGGAAGTATTAATTTTAGCAATTTAACTTCCTTTTTTAAAAAGTACATCTTTTCAAAGGTGTTTTCTTACAGAATATATTACTATTTTCTAATGAATTAACATTTTGCAACAATAAAAATTACAAACATGTACTAAAACGAAATAATGGTTTTTGAAAGGATGAATAGTAAATGCCGCTTATTATTTATTTTCGAATTGTGTTCTTTTTTATCATTGACAAAAATCGGACGATGTACTACTCAATCATAAGAAGCAGGAAGAAAAATAGAAAGGACAATTGGAAAATTCTATACATTTTTAATAGCGATAAAAGGCCCAGTATTTAATCAAATCTATTGAATTTAATTGGGAGGCACACTGAAAAAAGGCTAATCTATATAGATGTTTGTTATGCCTTAACTTGTAGCCAAAGAAATAAAAATAGACAAGAGAAGAGAATTTTTGCAAAGTGGCCGTACCACTTTGTGTTTATATCACAAACTAACCACATTGCAAATATTTTCTTCTCATGTCTATTTATATTATTTTTGTTGCAACTTAAAGCATCAATAAAAATATATGTTGGATAATGAAATAATGCTCTTAGATGTGGATATTATAAATGCAGAAAAGTCGTCGAAAATTGTTTGTGTGTACTTTCTGCACTTGGTTTAGTGGACTTATTATTTATCTCATTCTAATTCGTATTTATACGGGCTGATGATTACTTCTACTGCTTTCTGCAGCATCTAGAAATTGATTTTTCTTAACTCGCGCTTATATTTTTTTGCGGTGTGTTATCAATACTATCTTTATCATAATCACTACTAGAAGTTGTAACGAAAGTCCTAGAGGGTTGAAAAACATCAGCTGGTTCAAATTGTCTATCTGTAAATCCATGAATCGCTTAACTCAGCAAGCACGAAAGACACTCCATCACAGTGGCGATATGCCTCATAAAATAATTTTTATATTGCGTTTGATATATTTTTTACCCCTTATACAAACGAAACAATGTTTCTTAGCTTTTATTAGGGAAACCGGAAAGTAATATCGTTTTCTTAATTAAATTCAAAAGAATAAAAATCAATTGATAAGTTTATGAGTTAAATATCTCCAGACGGCATTTTGGACATCATCCAATTTTTTTGCTACTCAGAAAATGTTGTAGGAATCGGAATAAACAGAAATCCAAAGGGTGCATAATCGGGCGAGTATGATGGGTGAGGCAGTATCTTTTACCCCAATTAATTAACTTTTTGCAGGGTTCGTCTTGCATAGTGTGGTCTTTTATTGTCAGGTTGCAGAATGACGCCTTTTCTGTTGCCAATCGCCGGATAGTTTGTTTGGATTTCAGGAATTCAAAATGAACAATTCGGCGAATACATATAGAATACAAAAACACACAGAAACGTTTTTTTGGGATGTAAAGAGAGCCACTGCCTTTTACAATTTGGATTATCATATAGGACCCATATTTTGCCTCCAGTAATCAAATGAACAAAAAACCGCTTTTATAGTGCGGTTAAAGCAATATGTGCATGTGGTGGATGGTTTAGGCTTCGAACATATTAATACGTCACTCAATAAGTCCCCGGTCTGGTACATATAAGGCAACATTGTTGACCTACCCATGTTATTTTCCAGTAGTACTAATCTTCAAATAGTACATGCCAAAATTTCATGGGATTCTGACTGTTAGTTTAGAAGTTACAGTCTGTTTAGTGACTACGGTTTTGTAATTTTCCAGAAAATTCATAGAAATGAATTTCGTGTGTTGATTAAACATTGTTTTTTGATGGAAAAAAATACTAACAGTGGCTTAATAAGCAGTATGCGAACATACTGGGAAATCAACTATTATTAACTGGTATGCTGAATTTAAACGCGATCGTACAACCATCATCAGTTCTGAACGCTCTGTTCTTCAAAATAGGCACTTGTTTCGGAAAAAATAAAAAATGTCCACAAAAGAGTTTGAAAAAACCGCAATATGAAGTTCTATGAGATAGCTGACATTTTGAAGATGTCAGAAGGTAGTGTATTTGTAATTTAACATAAAAATTTGGGCATGTGCAAATTGCTTTCGAAGTGGGTGCCGCGTTTGCTCATACTGGACCAGAAACAACAACGCCTTAACAATTCTTAGCGCTGTTTGGAGCTGTTCAAGCGACATAAAAAAAGATTTATTGCATCGGTATGTGACAACGGATGAAACACCTAAATCAAAAAGATCGTCAGCTGAGTGGAAAGCAGCGGTGAAAGTCGTCCAAAAAGAGCAAGGCAAGATTATGGCTTCCTTATTTTATAGAATTTTGTTCATCAACTGTCTTGAGAAAAGCAAGACTATCAATAGTGAATATTATATCGCATTATTGGATAGGTTGAGCGCAGAAATCAAGAAAATAAGGCCCTACATGCAAAATAAAAAAGTGCTGCTTCAGCAGGACAATACCCCGTGTCACAAGTCATTAAAAACAATGGTTAAATTGGATGAATTACGCTTTGAATTGGTTTTAACCCACCGTACTCTTTAGATTTGACCCCCAGCAACTACTGACATTTTGCGGACATTAAAATGTGGCTCAAATGAAGAAGTGATTGCGGAAACTAAGGCTTATTTTGAGAGCAAAGACAAATCTTTTTACATAAAGGGCATCGAAAATTTAGAGGAGCATTGGAATGAATGTATCACTATTGAAGGAGAGTATGTTGAAGAATTAAGTGAAATTTCTAAAAAAACAATGGTTTTCTTAGTTAGACCAGAGACTTAATGAGTCCCGTAAAATCACAGAATATCCCAAAAGAAAGCTTATATTAGTGGACCAATTAAAACAAAAGCAAGCCATATATCGTAAATGTGTTAATTATTTATTAAACCATATAATTTGGGAATTTATTTCTTAAAAGTAACAAAAGTAAAGTCTAAATGTAAACCTTTGTATGCATGTTACTCATCAGGTAGACTCTGGAATAGCTACCTTCTCCTGCTGGATATTTTCTTTCAAATGCGTTTATCTACTAGCGTAAACTTTACATTTGAGATAACCCGACAGGAAAAGGTTCATAGGGATTAAATCAGAACGGTGCGTAAGTCAATTTGTTACCTGGAAAACAATTTGTTAGGGAAAATTTCACTTTGACCGGCATCTTGATGCTATAATTCTTGTACTAATTGAATTCTATATGACTGGCACTTTAAATCTTTTTGCATAATACGGTGTCATGACGATTTAGACATATATCTTGGTCGATCCATTTTGATTTTCCAATATTCAAACCTTGGCGTCTCATATAAGTGGCGAAAACCTCGAATACGCAGAATTTTCAGCCTGATTACCAAGCATACTCCCCACGTCCCTCGGATTCACTAGGTTTACGCAGGACGCTAAAAAAATATAAACTTCCTCTCGGACTCCAATATAATAAAAGGCCAGTACAAAATTGCACACACTTTGGCCAATAACTTCAATAATTTAATAGTGCGGTTTCTGTCTTAAAGCTAATCTAACCTCATATTGATGAATAACAAAAAACATTTCATTTCATATTGTTTATACAAGGATCAGGAAGTATGTATAGTGATCGTAATTTTTTATTAAAAAATGCCTTGTGATAATATCCACTTCTAGTTCAAAAATTTGTATGAAGTTATGTTTGCTCTTTTGACATATAATAAAAACTTAGGTTTAATGATCAGGTTAACATATAGGGATAACGCATAAACATAATTTTAAAATGTTTCTATGTTAATATTTGATAATTATAATGTTATCGATTTAGTAATAGTACTAGTAATAAAGGTTAACTTTTGATCACATTGTCCTTCTGCCGTGTTATTTGTGTATTTGTGTATGTGTGTGTAAAGGAGTTTGTTAGTTTAAAGAATCGATATCGATTTTTTAAGACATATTTGTACAACTAAACTAGAATCTAATTGCTTTATCGGAAACATAACCCACAAAATTTTTACTCAAATGTAGCTCTGACTCTAAACGGTTATAATTTTGTTCAAAAAATATGGCCAAGAGCATGGTGGTAGTATCGCTTTTTAAATTAAGAATGGCTTGCATTTTACGATTATGTATTCAGAATAATTTCCATCAAATATTTGTGGATTATAGTATTATAACATTAAAATTACATATTGTAGAAGTAATATACGAGTATAGATCTCCAAAATAGGAGTTTTAAGAATTTCTATATTTAGAAGTATTCTACTAAGTGTATTTTATATTGTAGGAAAAGAAAGCAATACAATCGGAAAAATGTTAAATAAACTAAAAATTAAAACAGCCTTTAAAACAAACAATACCATAGGAAAAATAATTAAAAATAACAAAGACAAAATAAACAGAACTTAATATGATGGGGTATATTTGTTGACTTGCAGTGACTGCCCTAAGAATTACGTAGGACAAACCGGAAGATCATTTAATGACAGAATAAAAGAACATAAGAAAAACTATGAGAATAATAAAACAAATTCAACATACGCTAATCATTTAATAGAAGAAAACCACCAACTTAACAACGACTTTAGAATACTACATATAGCAAAAAAAGGAAGAAAACTGGATACACTGGAAACGATGGAAATCAATAAAAGAAAAAGAACGGGAAATTTATTAAATGATCAACGGACCTGTCCAACTCACCATTATTGAACTTATTCTAACACCGGTCCCACCTCACCACCGCACATAGTATAAATAGTTTTAAATGTAAAAAATTTTGTATCATTTCTTCGCCTGAAGAAGACACAGTGTGTCGAAACAGTTGTCGCGAACGGCAAATAAATATTTGAAAGTTTTATCGTATTTCATTTACGAAAATTTACCAAAGTGATTAGCAATGATGATATCCAACCTCCGATAAGAGATGGCACCAGAAAAACAAAACCCTTTATAAGTGAAACGTTTTCCTCTATGCTCAAATCATATTTAAGCCTACAAAGATTTTAGATTCTACACACGCATTGATAGATCTAATTATCTTGCATTCTCTTAAGAGAATGCAAGTCATTTAGTTTGAGTTATACCTGAAATAGTGATAATTAAAATGTATTTTAAAATACATTTTAATTATCACTATTTCAGGTATAACTCAAACTAAATGACGCTATTGTTTGTATAAAAAAATGACGGAATTACCTCACTCTAAGCCCTTAGATTAAGTAATTATTTACTAATATTTAGAGTTTTAGAAAAATCTAGCTCTGAAACTAAGAGTACAATAAATATTTTATTTTATTCAGTAACAAGAATTATTTCAACCTAATTGTAGTTATCGTGGCGCAATATTTATAATATCGTTGATTCTACTGATTCTGGCAAAAATCCGCTTGAATTCTCTTGGATTACAGTAAAACCTTCGTTATGTTAAATTATCATATTATGATTAATATTATATTTTTCCACTTACATAATAGCAAACAAAAGGTACTATTAGATAATTGGATAAGTACTTTACGCACTGTTAGTTACGATGTTAAGCAAGGTTCAATTTTGGGATCACTTATATATACAATATATACATACTAATTTTATATGAAAATAAATCATGCTTCTTTTCATCTCTACGCTGATGATATACAATTATATTTATCCTTCGATATTAATCTCAATACCACAAATACATTCTAACAATTCTTCTATAATATAGGTAGCAAATGTACACATTAACTATCATTAAATTCTTCAATAAAGCAGTTATTATAACTATTATTAAATTAATTAAAATATGCTAATATGCTTTTAACATATGTATATCAAATATAATCTTTGTATATACAGTGTGTCCCAAAATAAAGTTATTATTTCAATTTGAAGCATTATGTGGAGATGTTAAAAAACTTATTAGTGCCTGAATTGCAAAATATTTCTGAGTATAAACAAAGAGCATAGTTGAACTCCAGATGAGATGACTTAAATTGGCCTCCATGGAGTCTTGGTTTAACTCTGTAGTTATTTCAAATATAAAATTTACGTCAATAGGCCAACTAGCACATTTAAAAGAAAATATCCATCACGGAATAGCAGCCATCACAGAGTCTTCCTGCTAAGCCGCCATTCGAAATTTTAGTGTTCGACAAAAAAGTGGCAGCGAAGATTTACATTTGGGCGATATTACTTTTAAGAAATAAATTCTCAAATTGTATGGTTTAATGAATAGTAAACACATTATTAATAGACGGCTTATTTTTCTTAATTGGTCCACTTAATATATATATATATATATTAAAAAGTGTACCTGAAGGAAGATTTGAACCTGCAGCTTCTCGATAGGGCACGCTACCATCTGCGAAATCCAGTCGTAGCGATAGAAACCATAGATCTCATCCACCATATGATATGCAAGTGCGAAACTAAACGGAATAAATATCGAAAAAAAAAGATGCTATAGAGTAAGTACTAAAGGATTTTGGACCATAAGTGAAAATATAACTCAAGTGAACTAGAAGTAGAAGCTAAAATAACCACGGCGTATATGTAGTATTATGTGGCCATTTAAATATAAATAATTCAAGTAACTCTACACACTCTAAGATATTAAAAGACTGCTTCAACTCATTTGAACTAATTGAAAAATTACAATAACCTACTTCAATTCAAATAAAGGGAAATGATGCATCGGTCATATAAATAAGTTACTTAGTAATAAACGTACCAGAAAAATATTTCGTAGTAAAAACGTAAAATTGTAATCTATTTGACCATCTCATCTCGCATGAAGAATGACAATTAGTTTTCCAACATCAAATAATATTACACAAAAAACGGTAATAGTATAAATGCTAAGTATCTCATTTAATGTAATGATATAGATGGTTTATTTAATATGTTTAGAGATATACTCATTAACGTTTTAGAATAATGCTGTCCTCTAAAAAAAACTTTAAAAAGAAAAATTATATTACAAAATATTATTCAGCCATAAATTGATAAACCTACATGACTGTATGATTGCAAGTAATTTTAAAATCATGATTTATTAAAAGAGTTTTAAAATAATGTGCAAGGATTTGGCGACAACTTTTTTAATATAACTAACATTGCAATTAAAAACTTGATCGGTCATTTTCTATTGCCATCCACCGGATTAACGCACTTACCGCCCTTGATTCTTAATATACTATTTCGGAGACCTTATCTGACCAATGCACAACTTCAAGAACCCGTCCGAAAACCAAATTTCAAACTCCAGTAAGCGAAGAAGTATTCAATTTAATAATAGCCTTATCCACCTGTATAGGACCTTATACACGGATTCTTAACTAGAGTGCTCTGAAGTGTCGCGCTTGAAATTACAACTCCGCTACATTACCTCGTAAACGAGGTATTTTTAACAGTTGTTTCCCACAGAACTATAAACTGCTAAATTACAATACAAATTATAAATGATCAACTATCGTGGCGTGTCTACCCTTAGTGTATTTTCTAAAATAATAATAAGTGCTTACAACTCAGCTAATGGATTTCCTAACCCATCATAAGTTATTAGATGTACACCAACATGGCAAAAATCAACTTAAACAGCATAAGTAGACTTAGTAGAAGATATCTGTAGAAATCTAGATAAGAACCAGTAGGTGTTCCAACACCGCGAAGGCTAAATTTATCCGAAACTCGGTCAAAATACGCTAAAAATTATTTAGTATTTTTAAATCAAAATAAACAAAATTTCTGATCTCGCAAGAAGATATAACTTAGTAAACCACCTAAAAATAATTCATACAGTGCTTCTAAAACGGTTGCATAACATATGATTTGATAGCTTTTTCTCAGAAGCGAATGAAATTGTCAATACATGAAATGAAAGTGTGGGCGCTGGAAGAGAAGAGATGGGTGAGAAGCAGGCGTATAGGAAAGGGTGGAAGGAGAATGGAGAGGAAGAGGATGTACGAAAGGGTAGGATTGACAGAGGAAGTGGTGGATGAAAGGCTTGAAAAGAGTGAGTGTGGCGGATTGGATATATGAGAAGGAGAAAGAAGTGGAGAGATAGGAAAACCAGGAATGTATAGAAAGGAGCGAGTATAATGAGGAGTATGGGAGATGGCAGGTGCGTCCAAGAAGGCCGAGGTATTTGGAGGAGAGCGGAATAGGAAGAAAGGAGAAGGTGGCGGGGGCGAGGGAGAAAGATACGAGAGAGAGTTACGGATAGTGAATGTTGTGTAAGATTGGGAGGGATACCTAGAGACATTTGGCGGAAGAGTGCGAAGGGGTGAGTGAGGTGTGAGGGGCCAGTGTAAAGGTACTGAAGAGACTGGGACAGGGGAAGAGTTTAATAATGGGATATAATTGATGATTTGATTTTATAGAATTTAGTTATGTATGTATTGTGTAGAGTATATCACACAAAAGAAAAAACTAATTCAATTAAGGAATAACGCTATCCAGAACGATACACGGAGAAACGGATTGATTTTTCTCAATGGATACAATACCTGATAGATATTAAGTTTACAACAGAAGAAGAAAAACTTATGAAAAAAAGGCCAGAAGTTTTCTCCAAATATAAAAAAAAACACAAAATATTTCGAAACGCTAACTATTGATACAACGTTTAGATCACAAATTCGAGATGCAGAAGCCGAACCTAATCAACTGTATTAAATAATATTTCCACCATATTAAACCTACATAAACTCCTAAAGTGTGGAAAACGATCATGGCTATTAAAACCAAATGCAATAACGAAGGCATAATAATTACAAACGGAACACGATTATTAGAATAATAATAATATTATGTCTCCAAAATAAAGGACCCTACCAACAAATTCCAAAAACAAATAATTAAAAATATAAACAACTCATCATCCGTCATCGATATTAAAAAAATATCCCAATACAAAACGATGAATCCAAGTGTCCCTTGTACCTTGTACTTCTTAATCAAAGATTACAAAGAGAATTTCACTCACATACGAGCTGTGGTTCCTAACATGAATACACCTGCATACAAAATATTTTCCTTCCTGAACTCCAAGCTACCTTCACTTTTCCAATGCACATCAAACTTCTCAGTCAAAAACTCCATAGAATTTGTAAACAGCACAAAAGACTTCTTAGTGTCTATTGATATCAAGAATTTCTTCCCGTCCATACCCGTGCAAGAAGTCAAAACAATGCTGCGACAACAAATAATACAAGCAAAATATTCTAACCCAAATGAAATACTTAGATTTATCAACAAATACCTTAAATAAAACTATTTGAAATTCAATAACAATTATCATTCATAAATCGACAGCTTAACGATGGGATTGTCCCCAACACCGCTAATTGCAGAAGTCTATATAAAACATTTCGAAGAAATATTGTCTTCAGATATATCCAACTTAACGTCGAACGTGTTCTTTTGGTGAAAATATGTCCAGAACATTTTATTTATTTGGAACAGACTGAAAGTCTTTCTAGACACCTTCTTTAAACAACTCAATCAGTAAAACCCTTGGATTTAATTTAGTGTGGAAGTAGAGGAAGATAAAAAGTTGAGCGTTTCAACCACCAAAAAGAGTAATAAATTATAGTAAGCGATATACAAAAAGTTGACCAAGGCAGATATTATCATACCAGCCAAATCCTATCAATCCATACAAGCATCACGCATCATCTACCGTCTTTAAAACATACATATGAACGTAGAAGATTTCGAAGAAGAATTAAATCAAATAAATTAATATCCAAACATCTATATCGATGAATGAACAAAACCGACTAAACATCTAAATAATGTGCAGAAAATATACAGAACATATAATATAAAAAAACACCAAATCATCGCAATCCAGGGGTAAAAACAAAACCTAAGGAACGTACGAATTTAACAAAAAACTGGTCAAATAAGACTCCATACTCAAAAGCGGCATATACTAATTAGATTGCTAGAATTGTGATATTTTCAAAACTGGAAGATCTTTATAAAATGGCTAGAAGAACAAAAACATTCGATTTTATATAATAATCAACAAACAGGGATCGCGAAACATGACAAACAAATACCAACCGAGAAATATAAAGCTGATATACACGGAAAAAAAGGGAAACCACAATGAAGTCGCAGGGGGAAGACAGCTAATAACGTAATTTTTATATTTATATTAAATATGAGTAAAATAACTCGAAGCACGTGTCAGGAAATTGCCAATTAAAATATGGAACCCAGCAAGTGTTTTATTTGTAATAACCCTGTGAAATATCAGTATTAAAGTATTTAAAAGAAATCATATAAGGGTAAATTATTAATATTAACAATAACAATTTTATTTAAATATTTAAGACAAAAACACTATATTTCGGTGATAGTTTATAATAAATTCTGTCTATATAATTCTATTTTCTCTAAAACGTTCTTGGTCAAACCCAGCGTCGTACCTAGAGGGGGGCGGTGGGTGCGGTCCGCACCGGGCGGCAGATACTTTCGGATAAAACGAATAAAAGAAAGGCAAGGAAGAAAATACAGAATAAAAATACTGGAGCACTACTCAAACACATCTCCCGTGAATCAAGTTCTAGTTCTTTTAATTTTGTTGTGTCAACCACTGGCGAAGACTTCTTCCACTGGTGTTGAAGAGGAAAGACCTGCCTCACATACTGGCGAAGAAGTAGAAAGTTCAAGTTCTGATGAAGAGTTTGCTACTCAAATTAGTCCATCTATTTCTATGATAGATGTTGGATTATGGCCTAACAAGATTGACGACAATACAAGAGTATTCCTGGTATGTCAAGGTTCGTTTTTAATTCAAAATTTAGAAGCAGATTTTAGGGAAGGGGTAAAACGTCCTGGTAATACAATCAAAGCCAAAGGTAAAACAAGAAAGCTTAATCGCGACTTTTTTTTCAAATTTTGCCTAATGGTGAAAAGCGATTAAGATCGTGGATGGTGTATTCACCATCGAAGAAAAGAATATATTGTTTTTTCTGCAAACTGTTTGATTTTCGTTGCTAATCAAGTTTTAACACGGAAAATAGTCTACACGAGTTGAGCCCATTGCACATTCGATCATTTTCCCAATGGAAGGAATTAGAAATAAAACTTGGACATAGCGCAACATTTGATAAACTACAACAACATAATACTGTTAAGGAAATAAAACAATGGAAGGAAATTCTTACAAGAGTACTTGATATAGTTAGATTCTTAGCAAAACAAAATTTTGCGTTTTCAGGTCATCTTGAAGAAATCAATTCAATGGAAAATAGAGGAAATTTTCTAGAACTTGCTAAACTTGTCTGCTAAGTACGTCCCAATATTATGTGAACATGTTGTAATAAATATAGTATCTCCTAATTGTCGCCGAAAATTCAGAATGAATTCATAGAGCTATTAGAAGGTGCAGTGAGAAATCACAAATATGATATTAACAAAATGAGAAAATGACGAATTAGATATAAAAAATTGCAGAGGACAGGTTTATGATAATGTTGCCGTCATTTCAGAAAAGCACAGCGGTCTTCAAACTCGCATTAAATTAATAAATCCCAATGCAGATTTTGTTCCATGTACAAGTCATTCTTTAAAAATTTTTTTTACATTTTAAGCGCCTTGGACAAATTGACATCTGAAGAAGAAAAAATGAGATCAGATGCTGGAATGTTTGTCAATTCAATGCAATCTTCTAATTTTCTGTTATCTTAATTTGTGGAAATCCGTCCGAAATGAATGACACACAAAAGTATACCTGAAAATAAAAAGGTCAATGCCGTATAAAACTAAATTCTTTACAAATCTATTTCATGGAACAAAGAGATGCGTTAAGACAAAACGCTGATATAGCAGCCAAAACAATTTGTGAAGAGTTGGAGATAACGACTGAACATCGAGTTAGAAGAAGTAAAAATATGAGTGGGGAAAAATCACGAGACGTGGGGGCTATCTTTAAAACGAGAAGTACGAAGACATGTTTTTATCTATGGATAGGATTATAAAGGAAATAAAAGAACGCTTTGATCAGCTGCACGTTCTTGCAAGAAAATATTCGTGTATAATACCATGTAACCTACTAAATTAAGAATTTGAATAAATGAGTTTATTGATATTTATAAAGAACAGTTCCATATTGAAAAGAAAAGGATCCAGGTATTTATGGCTGTACCTGCACTACAAGAACAGGCAAAACGTTGGAAAGACGAAGGCTCTCTTGATCTACTCAAATTTATTCAACACTATAGATTGGAAAATTCTGTACCCAATATTGTAATTTTTCCAAGAATTCTTTAACAATTGCTATTAGCGTCGCTAGATGTCTCCAAATTAAAGTTGATAAAAAATTATCTTCGTTCCACAATGAGCGATTTGAGACTGGAACATCTTGCAATATTGTCAATAGTACAAGAAATTACAAATAACATAAAATTTTGAGAGGATTATACACGATTTTTCTACTATGGAAGTTAGAAATGTAAATATATAAATATGTTTACATGCGCATTTGTGTACAATTTGTTTGTTTATCCTGTTCATTTATAAATATAAAATAAAAAAAAATAAAGGTAATATTTTTTACCTGCGATCTCCTTAAGTTTCTTGTGGCCTTTAAAAGATATCTTGTATTTTTATAAAAGTTGGATTTATAGGTATATTAACTTATGCGGCCTCCTAATTTAAATATGGCATCCAATAGAAAAAAAAAGTTCCCTACTTATAGTTTGTCTCATTTACAATTATTTATTTATGAACTATAAACTATAAACTATAAATTAAAACTAAAAGTGTTTTAATTCATAATTTAGAAATATAATAGATCAAAATATTTCACCACGGGAGAAATTAATTTAATATATTTATTTATGTTTACTTAGAAAGGGCGGCAATTTGGAGACAGCCCCGGGCTGCAAAAGTTCTAGGAACGCCACTGGTCAAACCATTCACTAATGAATGTTGGTATAATATTTCATTTTAAATTAATTCCTCAACTAGCACAATAAAAATCCCGCAAGGCATGAAATAACTAAACCAAAATCCGATTTTCATTCAACAATAAGGAACAATTCCTTTGCGTACGCACAAAGGCGTAATACTTTTGCGGCTTCTTTCGCCGGCCTGAAAGTGAACATCGGCCTCTTTATGGTCTTTTAATAAGCGGCGAAGCTAATATATCCGATTCATGAAAGTGTTTGCGTATATGGATATATTTACATGGACACCCTCTCATGTGTATGATATGTGTAACCAACACTCCTGTGAGCGGTTTAAACTGGCGATTCATGCCCCACGGGGTGGCATTTGCGTTCGGTACTGTGGCGGTGCTGCACAAAGGGCGGTCTTCCTTTTCTGTTGCAAAGGCTCGTGCCCTCTTGCCAATTGTGCAACCATCAAAAGATCAGATCATGCGGATAGGGTGCAGATTACAATGAAACGTGTTTATGCCGTTGCGCACTCTTGCATGATCTCCTATCAGGTTACATGTAAATATTATCTATGTTGAAAAGAATTGCTTAATATACGGGTATAGGGTATTATATATTGGAACAGTGTTATATTTGAGGGGGTTAAATAAATTAATTACATATTAAATTAGTAGCAGCAGGGTTGTTAGTAAACACACTAGACAATTACATTGAAATTGACATTGTTGTCGTAAATTACGAATCCCAACTGTTTATAATTAAATATTTAAGTAATTACATAGAAAGCGTTTGACATTGTTGCCTTAAATTACAAATGCCAATTGTTTATAATTATATATTTAAGCAAGAGTCTATGTTGTCTCTTGGATACAAAACAATAATTATAGCTTGTGGATACTACCATAGGTACATAATTAATATAACGTGAGTGAAAAAGCAAGACAACAATATAAGAAAATAATATTTATCTGCAAAGGTAAAAATTATGCGACCAATTAATAAAGGCGTATAATATTTATCTATTATATAAATAAGTTTTTAGAAGATTTTTGTAAATATATAGAAAATATAACACAGTTTTTTTTACTTGCATAAAACGCTTAATAATTATATTATTTATCAAAGCTATTAATCTTGTACAGATGATTCGAAAAAAGTGTCTTCCATGCACATATTTTATTATTACTTTTAAATCGTTTTGCAGTTTGTAAATTATCAATGCTAATGAAAGAACTCTGAATATCGTTTCATACACATATTTAATTATTATTTTATAGTTTCATCCCTCAAAAGATTATTATCAAACATACGGTGGTAATTATTCATTATATTAAAGTTATATTTATTGTTTGAAAGTTTTGGAAATAAAGAACATGATTTTTAAATTATTTGTATTTAAAGATTTATAATATTTGAATTAAGACAATTTTAAAATATTTCAGGACCATTTCTATAATTACATTAAGATTTTACAATTTACAGTAGTTCCGGGAATATTCAACAATGTTCAAACAATAACGATTACTAACGATCCAACACAAAAACGCAAAATAACACAACTATAACAAAAGACAGGCTTTTTAAACTAAAGTAACAGACTAAATTAATTATCTTACGTTTTTAAATACGATGGAAAACTAGATACATTAAAATGTTTACTTAAAAAGTACTAAAACGGAGCAATAAACAATATTTTGGCGTTTTCTGTAAAAACGAGAAGACTTAACATTTAAGATATAAATACCATTCGATAGGTAATTAAAACGTGCATTTGCTGATAAATTAATAAATATAGCGTTCCATTTAAATAAATGAAGTTATAGCCATTTAAAGTTCTCATTTGTTTAATTCCATTTTTTTTACACCCGGTATAAGATGTCAAATTTATTATACTTGGAAAATAAAATATGATCTATTGTTACATTTCAGTGTAAATTTGGTATGCATAACTTAATTACTTTTTAAGTATTTGAAACATGAAAATTAGGTTAAATTTTTACAAAATTCAAATTATTTCAAAAACCTTAAGGTTTAAGTAATAAAAACCTTATTAAAACACACACTTATTTTGATCGAAGGATCCAAAAATGCAATAAAATACAGGGTGTTTCATTAAAAAAACACAACTTTGATACTTTTAGGGTTTTTGGGACACCCTGTATATTATGAAAGTAATTTTAAAAAGTAGCCCTAATAGACCCCCATATATCCCCAAAGTGAAACTTTTTGGAAGTCACGTATTTTGGCCACAATATTCCGTGCCGTATAGCGTGAATAACCCTGTATATATATTGGATGTAGTGATCTGTGTAAACTTATTGTATGCACCAATAAACTATTATTATTATTATTGGTCTGTAGCTGAAAATTAAATTAAATAATCTCAAATGTCTATAGAAATCGTTTCTTACGTAAATAAACAAGAAAGTTTATTTTTTTACAATTTGTATTTTCAAACAAAATTTAATTTTAAACAATCAATAACATAAATAGATCGAGAGATTTTTAAATCAAAACCCTAAATATTCGACAAGTAAATCTAAATTGACCACAATTACGAATGTGTTGGATTATGTAATTATATAAACCCGAATTAAAGATTACACCAATTTCGATACACAAGATTTAATAATACAAAACGTTAATAAATCCCTGATCCAATAGAATAAAGCAAAAACCTGAAAAAGTATTTTTTCAGGGAAACAAACCAAGTGTTTACCAACTCTTTACCTATTACTATAAAAGCAAATTATTCCAACAATTTTATCTTAACCTTTCGAATCAGAATCAGAAACATTATTCTCATTAATTATAAAAGGAAGGAATCTTTTTAAAATCTTAATAAAACACAAACGGCTAGATGAAATTTCATGATCTTGCATTTATTTTGTAGCCAAGAGTATGAGATTATACAATATGACATCAGTCAAATGGCTGCTACGGCTGGCCTTACAATAGTTTATTCTCTCGACCCAATTTTTCAGAACGTTTTCCAACGTCTGCGGCTCTATCTCAGCAATGGCATTTTGGATATTGACTTTAAGATCGTCAATCGTTGCTGGATTGTTGCCATAACAACGTTCTTTAACGGCACCCCAGAGATAAAAGTCCATGGGCGTCAAATCGCAGTTCCTTGCTGGCCAATTCACATCTCCACAACGGCTGATCACACGATTTTCGAACTTTGACCACAATAAGTCTGTAGTTTCATTACTGTGTAGCATATCGCTCCATCTTGTTGGAACCAGATGTTGCTCACATCCAAAATAGCAATTTGTCCCAAAAAAAGTTTGCTATCATGGTCCTATTGCGGTTTCCGTTGGCCGTTTCGCCAGATTCAAAGAAAAATGGGCCGATGATGCCGCCGGCCCATAATCCGCACCATACAGTCACTCATTCGGGATGCATTGGCTGCTCAACGATCACGTGTGGGTTTTCCGATGCCCAAATCCTGCAGTTTTGCTTGTTTAGATAGCCCCCGAGGTAAAAATGCGCTTTATGGGAAAGATAATTTTTCGCAAAATTCACCATCGGCTTCCAGCTGTTCTAAGGCCCAATTAGCGAAGTTATATCGAATTGAATGGTCAACTCTCTTCAACTGCTGTGTTATTTGGACCTTATAGGCGAATAAAGCGATGTCTTTATGCAAAATATGCCTCATAGTAGTACGACTAATGTTCAATTGCTGAGTCGATGTTTTCGGGTTGGCTTGCACACTACGGTCTACCGCAGCAATATTCTCGGGTACACGAACCGGACGAGCGTGTGGAGCTTTAGTACGGTCCCCCAGCATACCAGTTTCACGAACTTTGTGCACAAATTTCTTCAGAACACTTGCATTTTGTGCATATTCTCGACCGAACTTTGTACGCAATTTTCGCACTGATTCTGCAATACAGATTTACATTCAAAGTAAATTTTTAACATTTCCCAACGTTCATCAAGCGTATAGCGTGCTATTTCGTTAACCGGCTGTTGTATAGTGAAGAACTGTCATACATCAAATATCATGACACTAAAAATAAAGTGGTAGTTCAAAAAGATTCCAAGGAATGGCCCACCCTTTATAAGCCTAAAAGAGAAAATAGGGCAAATCAATTTTTCGAGTATTTCACAAAACATCTTAATAAATCTTTATTAAAAATAACTAATTTTAATACTAAAAACAAAATAATGATTTCTACATTACACTCTACAAAGCTAATCAAAGTATTAACTTCTTAATAAAAGTTTTAAGTCCCTAAAAGAAATCATGTGTGCTCTTTTTAAAAATAATACATTTTCTCAACAAATTTTTATTATTTGTTAATTTTTAATTTCTTATTAGCAAAATGAATGTTAATTTAAATGTAACAATTAGATCACCTATTCGTATCAATAATTAATGACATTTTTCAGAATTAAGTAAAGTCTTTAAAACCCACATAGTACAAAATTTCTTTGAAGTATCCCTCAATTATATCCCCCAATAACAATTTCATTTCTATTCAAAATAGTTAGATTTCTTTTATTATACTAATGCCAAATATTTAAAACCATTACTTTGAAGGCTAATTTACTTTTCTCAAAGGAAAATTTATCAGCCTGTTTCCTTCCTATTTCCTAATTAACAAGGTTGCATAGTGTTTGGATCTCCTGTTCATTGCTTCAGCTAGTGAATAACAATATCAGTTATCTTTCTTTTTTATAAAATAATGCCAAACTATCACATCGTAATTATTTAAAACTTCGTAATTTATCCCGTACAGATGTATTGATATTTTAAAATTCTTCTGCGTTAAACCTTCTCTCATTTCTTTAAATCTAATGTAAAAGCTAAGAAAACGGAACATGTTTGAATATCCAGATAGAAAATTTTTATAATAGCAGACTTAATAGAAAACGTTTTGCATGCAAGTGATTAAACTGAATTATTTTTATTGAAACTCACCCTACTCGGTTAATACATCATATTAATTCACTACATAATATTGCAAAGGAACTGTTATGAAATGCCTCAATCGACCAGAGCTCTTTCTGTCTAGTTTTGTCAGTCATTTTGAGTCAGTCGTAGAGTAGTAGATGGATGAAACAATGAAATAAAATTATATGATAGAAAATTCTTTCAAGTATCCCTCAATTGTAGGAAAAAATGTGAAGGGATATGAGAAGGTTTAAAGCATTTCTGGAGAATCGGTTAGCTATCAAAGATATTCTTCAATGGGAATAACTAAGATAGTATCTTAGAGAAGCTAGTTAGAAGGATTATGTTAAGGAATACGGAGATTTGTTAATATAAAACAGTATGCTAGCTCGCTAACTATAATGTTGCAGGTTCTTGAATTAGTGGGATTGACATATTGGACACAACCATAGTTAACTAATGAGCGGCATATCATTTCGTATGTACTAACAGTAGTTTTACCTTTGAAGTTATTTTAATTTTTATTTCAACGGTGTGTTTTTCTAATTCGTTTTTTGATCTATGGTTATGACCAAATACTTATGTAAACTGAAAGAGAAATGATTGTTTGAGAAATTCAAACTCTTTGAGGAAAATTATTATTACGATGGTACGGAATTAGGAGCTGTGATATGTAAAGATTGATTTTAATGCGCCATTTTGCAAACCGACATTAAAAGGAGTCAACAAGTTCTTTCAGAAATTGAAGGCCTTTTGGTAATCTAGGTGCATGTGTAATTAGGGCAGTAGTATCTGAAAATTGCCAGAGTTCTTCGCTTATTCTCTTTTTCTGCAAAATTTAAAATTCATATAATGCTAATATTTAGAAAAACACGAAAATATTTAGTAAATCTATAGCAATGAGTCTTATTAAGACTACAAAACAAATCATTTATTGAAACAACTAGATTGTAGGTTTACGAAATTGCGAATAAACTCCATGAACAATTTGACATTACTATCCAAGGATTAACGGCCAATGTCGGCTCACTGGAGAAAACTGTTTCGACCATGGAAATAACGTTGGATAACTCTGATCAACTACACAAAGGTTAAAATTCATCTAAGAATATTTAGGGCTCCTGCAATAAATGGCGAATATAAATTCTACTATCGAAAGCTTATGTACAAATAAACTGAACGTGGCTGTTAATCCGTCGGACATTGAACGTTGTCATCACGTCAAAGGTCAACAGTCGGTTGTTTTTGTTTCATTCTACAACAGACAATTACGAAACAAATTATTTAAACCAAAACGACTATTAAAAGGCTCTAAAATTGTTATTCGTGAAGACTTAACACCAACACCAATGGTATTAGTCAAGGAAGCAACTAACATTTTTACAAACAAAAACGTCAGCCTGAGCTTTCGATGACCACCTCACTTATGGACTTTATCGGGACTTTTAATTTAATACAAGTTATCAATCAGCCATCTAGAATTACTAATAATTCAAGCACTCTTATTGATATTATTTTGATCTCTCGTGAATTAAGAGAGAGTCAATTGTACTGGTATCATTAATTGTCATTTCACACACCATGAAGCAGTTTTTGCAATCTGGATGCAGGTCTAAATAAAGGAAATGAAGAAGTGCACTCCTACCGTAACCTTAAACAAAAATAGCTTTTTAAATGAATTAAACTCAGTTCCGTTTCATAATATTTTATATATTGCAGATATTAACTCTAAACTTGAACTTTTTAATTCCTATATAATTTCATTATTTGATGAATATGCTCCTTCAACACATCGCAAGTTCTCTAAGCCTAAGGCTCCCTGGATAACTGATAACATCAAATGCCTAATGAAACTACGCGATAGAGGCAAATCCAAATTCAGAAAAACCGGAACTGCTAGCCACTGGGATTATTATAAAAGTATTAGAAATTTCACCAATCCAGCCATAAAAATAAAAAGCGAGCCTATTATAAACATATATCAAAAACATATAATGCGTCTTTCTTATTTATGGAAAAATTTACAAAATCTTCACTTAATAAAACCTAAAATTAAATTACCATATGGTTTGCCAGATCCAGAAATTATAAATAAGTATTTTATTGATACTATCCCAATTTCTAATGTACGTAACACTACTAATGCTATAAACTACTTCTATAATTTTCGAAATTTTAACCAAATAAAATTCAAGTTTCACCTTATTGATAATGGTAAGCATATGTGTTCTATTTACTTCAATAAAATAAAATCTGCCATCGTTGGTTTTGATGGAATTAATATTAATATGCGTCTGATGTACTATTCTACAATAATTCAGTTCATTGTACACATTATAAATTCCTGCATTAGTGAATCATTCTTTCCTGACTCTTGGAAAACGGCACTAAGAAAACCGGTACCTAAAATCAACAACCCCACTGAACCTAAGGATCTACGGCCAATAAGTATTTTATCCACCTTGTCTAAACTATTCGAAAAAAATGCTAAGTGACCAACTTCTCAAATTTGTGAATGAATATCACCTATTACCAATCCACCAATCAGGATTTAGGATGCGTTACAGTTGTGAGACACCTCTACTAAATATAACAGATGATGTTTTAAGGGCTACTGATTCAGGTAAGGTCACAGCAGTGGTACTTCTAGATTACATTCGATACAGTAAATCACTTTACTCTATTTTTTTTTATGAGAAAGGAAGGGTGTTGGATGGAATTGCGGGTTGGGGTGGTGAATGATAGACGGAATTGTCTTAAGCTACTTGGCTATTCAGACACGACCGATTTTTAGTATTTATCAATTTATATATTTGAAAATGATGGAACGATCACAACATCCATGCCAGAGCTCGGATTCGAACCGAGGACCCCTCCGACTACAGTAGCGCTAACCACTGTACCAACGGGGCCGGCATTACTCTAAATGCGATACTTGAATTTTTGGGTCTTGATCCATCTGCTTTATATCTTATCATTAACTATCTTTGTAATAGAAAACAAAGTATCATAATTAATTAATTTTCTTCTGATTTCTCTGATGAGTTCCGCAAGGTTCAATCATTGGCCCTCTATTACTTTTGCTTTATACTTCAAAAATCCTAGATCAGCTTGAACATTGCAAGGGGCATATGTATGGGGATGATACTCAGATTTATTTATCGTTTGTAAAGACAAAATTAACTTCAGTATTAATGGTATGCATGTGCCTCTTGTAAGATAAGCAAAATTTAAGAGCGCTATTCAAACTCAAATTAATTTTTAGATTATTGCATTGGTGTCAATTGTATTTATTCAACTTAGTAGAGTATGTAGTGAGAATAAGGTTAATTTGTTATACATGGTGTTTAATCCGCCAGTAGCGATAATTCTGAAACATTGCATTGAATCAAAAAGTGTTCCAAATGAAAAGTTAATGGTTCTGAGGGGGACATCTGATGCCGTAGACTTTGCCCCCCAGCCCCCTAAGGGGGGGCGGGAACAGGGGGCAACTTTAAAATCTTAAATGGAAACCCCTATTTTTTATTGCAGATTCTGATAGAGGGTTAAAAAGTATGTGAGTTTTATCCAAAACATTTTTTTATTGGTCGAGAGATGGCGCTGCAAATGTAAAAGTTAGGTTTTTTGTCAATTAAATTGCGAAAATCGTCACGTAATTAACTGTTATTATTACTTAAGACTTACTCACAACCTTACAAGGTTGTTTTTTTCTCAGCCTGCCCAAATACTACCCCCGCCTACAAAGACGTAAAGTACTCAAAAATAGCGATTGAGTACTTCTTTTTTAAATTAAATAATGGTAAAATAATTCAAAAAAGAATGTCATTTTTTTTCAAACAGTGTATGACCTGGTCCCCCACATAGCTCCTTAAATTTAGTTTTTAAAAATTAGTTCAGTACGCAAAGCCAAGTCGTTGAGTAATCATGGACTACTCACCGACCGAAATTGTGGACATCCTAAAAGTCATTGGAGAGTCGCTGAACAATTACACCAATGCAGTAGAACTGTATCGCCAAAGATTCCCGGATCGTCGGTGTCCGTCTCGCAGTACAATGCGAGGGCTGGAAGAACGTTTGCGCCAAGGTCACCTACAACGACACCGACCTCGAGCGAATCTTGTGGATGACGACCCCCGCACCATCGCCATACTTGGAGCTGTACACCACAATCCGCATATCAGTCTCCGAGAAATCCAGGCAGAAATCGGCATACCGAAATCGACGGCTCAACGGTTACTCCGCACGGCAAAGTTCCATCCGTATCACATCATGCGCGATCAAGAACTTCATGGAAATGATTTCGCCAATCGTGTGGGTTTCTGCAACTGGGCTTTGCAGCAGATCGACCGCGACCGTTTATTCTTCCACCGAGTCCTGTTCTCCAACGAGTGCACTTTCCAGAATACCGGATTCGTCAACATCCACAATGCCCATTATTGGAGTGCTGAAAACCCCCCCTGGGTTCGACAAGTGAACGCACAGCAGCGATGGAGTGTCAACGTGTGGTCTGGACTTCTCGGCTCGTAGATAATCGGACCATTCTTCTTCGACAGGACGTTAAATGGCGCGAGGTACCTGGAATTTCTCCAGAACGATCTTCCTGTGCTGCTAGAAGAAGTCGATTTGTGTACCCGGAGGACGATGTGGTTCCAGCAGGACGGTGCCCCACCACATTACGCTCGTGCGGTTCGACAACATTTGGATGACCTATTGTTTGGCCACCCCGATCTCCGGACTTGACATCGCCTGATTTCTTCCTTTGGGGTTACCTGAAAGACGTCGTCTTCCGCGATCCTCCAACCACGCGCGAGAACATGATGGTGCGGATAACTAATGCCTGTCATGAAATATGTCCAAATACGTTGCGGGCGTGCGTGGAGAATTTCGCCAAACGAATACGATTGTGTCGAGACCATCAGGGACACAATTTCGAGCAGTTCTTGTGAATTGCAACGGCGACGAACTCACACACACGCACACGCATGAACACGCACACTTAAATGCCCATGTAACATACGACAACCAAACAGACAAACACACAGACAAACACACAGTCAAACACACAGCCACACACAGAGTCACACACACAAACAAACACGGACAGGAACACTGACGCACACACACACGAGACGTAAATCCGACCGAGCAACCTCCTCGTGGTACGTCTTGGGTAACGCTAATGCCGGCGGTTTTAATTGAGTTATTTCAATTTAATTATGCCATGAAAAATACTGTTGCCGTTTTCAAAAATAGTAATCTTCTAAATAAGAAATTCGTTTACTGTATGATAGAGGAATGCATTTAATTTTTTCTCAAGTTTGCAGCGCCATCTATCAACAACTTTAAAAAATACCCCGACTAAAATTGACCTACATTTTAAAACTCTATCCGAGTCTGAGGTACAAAATAGGGGTTTCTATTTAAGATTATAAAGTTGCCCCTGTTCCCGCCCCCCTGGGTGGGCTGGGGGGCAAAGTCTACGGCATCAGATGTCCCCCTCAGAACCATTAACTTTTCACTTGGAACACTTTTTGATTCAATGCAATGTTTCAGAATTATCGCTACTGGCGGATTAAAATGGGACACCCTGTATATTTATATGGTCTACATAGTTATTTTATAATTGTATCTCATTGTATCTAAAATGTTTTATTTAGTTATGTAGGTTTGGATGGTAGAACAGTTAGAGATCATTATTGATCTCAACTGAATCCCGCCTACGGATTCATGTATAATATTACACTTAATTTAAGTTGAATTTTTGTTCAACGCTTTTTTTTGTTCTGGTTTTTATTATATGTGAATAAAAGATATTATTATTATTAATAATTTTCTACAGCGCAGAGGATTTTAATACATTTTTATCATGTAATCCTTTCATCTTGCTTCACCAGTTCCTTAAGATTGGGTCTCTTCTAATTGCACAGGGTTTAGCTTAGAGCAGGCTTCCAACGCTTCTCCGGAACATATTTTTATTCGCGGTAAGCATGCTCGATGGTAAAAACTCTTACAAGTATGGCACTGAACCATATTTAGCAATATGACCACATGTATAAGTTTGAATTTCACTTTTCCAGGTCATCTTCATTGATTTGTCGCTCAACCATTCGGACACGTATTTCTCTCCTAAAATTTGGTATACTCCTGATTTTTTGAATTGATGAATTTTAACTTTGGTTTGTCCAAAGTATGTAAAACATGTTGTTTGTGTGTTCTGTAATAGTGGCTCTAGTAGATTTTTATAATAAAATTATAAAAGCTCGGCTATCAGAAAACTGACAAGATCAACAATATAAAAATTAAAACCACTTAGCAATTCTTAACAATTAAATAGGAAACATAATACAGACATATGCAAAAATGTTTAATATGTACCTACACAATGTTAGAAACCTATAAAACAAATATCCCGAAGTAGAACTTATTCAGACAACACAAAACAACCCGAATATAATTGCAATCACAGAAACATGGCTATCATCATTAAATGAATTTTATTTATATAAATTGAAAAACTACAATGGAGAATTCAACTCAAGAGATACCAGAGGAGGAGGTATAGCAATTTTTATATAGCAAGATAAACCATATAAAATACTAGCCAACACAACAATAAACAAAATTCAAATAATATCAATATTAATGAAAGACCACAATAGCGTTAATATATAACCAACACAGATAACCTTAAATTAAAAAAGGAGTGATAATTCCATATTAGACCGTTTTGTTACCAATAACACAATTATCCTAGAAAATATTAAAGTAAAACCATCAAGTAAAGGGTCCGCCAATAGGGACGCGCGAAGTTTGCCGGAAGGGTGCGGCCATGTTGTTCGAGGTAGAGCTGTCAAAGTTGCTGTCATTTGTTCAGTATATAACCCCAAATCACCATGGCAAGTTTGAGTGTAGAGCAGCACGTGCAAATTATTAAATTGTTTTACGAAAATGGGTCATCAGTTCGAGCAACGTTCCGCGCACTTCTCCCATTTTACGGTCGCGATGATCGGCCTGTAGAGTCGACTATCCGTCGATTGGTGAGCAAATTCAAGTCGACTGGTTCAGTAAACAACCAGCCAACACTGACACGTCGACGAAACGCCCAATCGAACGAAAATATCGCTGCTGTCCGTGAGAGTGTGCGCGAGAACCCGAGGCAGTCCATTTTTTGTCGTGCACAGGAACTTGGCCTTTCGGAGACATCAACTCGCAGAATTTTGCATCTGGATTTGGGTCTGCACCCGTACAAAATCCAATTGACCCAGGAGCTCAAGATAAACGACCACAGACAGCGTCGGGCGTTCGCTGACTGGGCTCTGGAGCAGTTGGAAGCAGACCCCCATTTTGGCCGAAAAATCATCTTCAGCGACGAGGCTCATTTCTGGATGAACGGGTATGTAAACAAGCAAAATTGCCGCATTTGGAGTGAGAACAACTCACACGAGGTCTACCAAGTGGCAATGCATCCCCAGAAAGTCACTGTTTGGTGTGGATTTTGGTCCGTACTTTTTCGAGAACGAAGCTGGGGCGGCCATAACCGTCAATGGGGAGCGCTACAGGTCGATGATAACCAACTTCTTTCGGCCTAAACTGTATGATATGGACACGGACGACATGTGGTTCCAGCAGGACGGCGCCACGTGCCACACAGCCCATGCCACAATGGACATTCTGCACGAGCGATTTCCGGACATGGTCATCACACCGATGACCTCAAAGTCAACATACGCAACACCATCGCTCAAATTGAAGCCGATATGTGCTCCAGAGTCATCGAAAATTGGACCTCCCGGATCCGGGCTACCAAACGGAGCCGCGGTGGTCATTTGAACGATGTTATCTTCCATACTTAATGGGGTCGAATACCCTTTCGAATGAAAAATAAATTTCGTTTCTACCTCACACACAACTTGTTTTATTCAATTTTAAAGTTCACGCGCCCTTATTGGCGGGACCCTATATATCAGACCGCAGTGCTGTGATAATAAAAGTAAAAGAAATAATAAAATCGAAACTAATGTATTAATTTTATAAAGTACATAAAGAGGCTATACACGAAAAATAAATGAAATAGTAAATATAAACCAATATAGATACAAATAAATACAATAAAAAGTTATACAAACAAATTAAAAATTGTGTTTTATTTATGATTAATGATGTATAACGAAGTAGAAGCTTCTATCGAACAATTTTGAAAAACAATCAACAGCCAACCAACAAAAAAAAATGAGAGTCGGAAGAATCAAAGAAAATTCATGGATTAACGATAAAATATTAGAATAAATAAAACAAAGAAATAAGCTGCAAAAAAACATTCACGAAATCTTAAAAATAAGATGATAAAGGAAGAATATTACAAACAAAAATGAAAAAGAAAATGGTGACATAGAAAACAACACAGAGATATTGGACGACATATACACATACTTTGCAAACGTTGAAAAAAAATTGCAGTAAAACAAATCAATAAGAAAAACAACAATAACAAAATGAGAAAATGAGATTCAACCATACAACGTACAAACAAAAAAACAAAATAATACTGGAACTAAAAGATAACAAAGCACCAGGATTTAACAAAATAACAAGTATATTAAATAAATAAAGTAAAACAAAAACATATTAATATCAAACCTCGTCAAAATCATAAATAATGAAATCGACCTTCGAACCAATTTATAAAAAAGGGGATAAAATAAACCCGGAAAATTACAGATCCATATCACTCTTAAAGACACTAAATAAAAGTCTTGAAAAGTTATCCAAACACAAATCAGTAACCAGCTTCTTAAAAACATAATAAATAAATATAATGAGCAGTACGTCTTTCAACAAAACTCAAAAACAATTTATGAAATAAACCATCTCATTTAGCACATGCAATCAGAACAAGACGAGAAAAAAACTTCTTACAGAATTATTTATTGACAGGAAAGAGACATTCGACACCATCGCAATCTAAAAGAACAATATCAACAAATATAAAATGGTACTGAAACCACTAGAAGCGGAATAGAGAATGCCCCAATGAGGAAACCTGGAACCTATATAATTTCTAATATACACGAATGACCTACTAGATCTAAAATTCTACATACATATACGGATGATACCTGCATATTATACACAGGAAACACCAAGTCACACACAGGAACACGTCGATACAAGCATAAAACAACTAGAAACCTGGTACCATAATCATCTGCTAACAATAAATGAAACCAAAACAGAATTCATAATATTTCACGACAATCAACAAACAATAAACATCATAGGAACCAATATAAAACAAATAAAGGAGGTTAATTAGTTAGTACTAATAATGCAAGAAAACCTTAAATTTGATGAATAAATAAATTGACTAAAAAAACAATTCTAAGACATTAGCAGCACTGGTAAAAATAAATATATTCCAGATAAACAAAACACAAGAACTAAATATTGATAACGCTAAGTAAAATGTTGTTGATCTACAAAATGAAAAATAACTTAATTAAATATCACACTGAATATTAATAACAAATCCATGAATACAAAACAAGGAGGAAATTAGAACTCCAGAAAAGAGAAAAATATAAGACGTTTCAATTTTCACATACCTCAACAACAGAATAAATTAAAACATACAACAATCTGGAGATATACGATACATGTAAATTCTTAATTACATCATATTCAAACAAAAACTTAAATCCTAAAAAAATATAAAATAGATAACACACCAAAATTAAGAAGAAAACAAACCATGTTATATTTAAGGTTATCGTGAGTGTTATACATTTTTATAAGTTTTCGAATTTTTGCTCGTGCTGTTAGGTTTGAAAAATCTCGACGTTTCGGCGACCTCTTCAGGACTTTTAAGTTATGAAGTTAATCTTCATAATGTTGCGCAGTTAGTTAGTATAATTAGAGCAAATGATGTTAAATACACTTTCAAAAAACCACATTTATTATAATAAATCAGATATCATGTATAGATACAAACACTATTTCAAAAGTTACACGAAGCCCTGTATTATAAACAAATAAAATGATTCAATAATCATTTTTGGAAGAAATTTAATCTATTTTTTTTAAATATTTAACCTTACAAGCAATTTATCTTTTAGGTATAATTAACCAACTTACTTAAAACCTCATAAATAGGAATATGTCTATGGGTAAAATTATAAAAATTGTATATACCTGTAGGTAAATGCTTCAATAAGTTATTTGTTCAGAAAAATAGTTTCTCGACCAAAAGCCAGACCACCTTGCTAATGCGGATTTACTTGAGTGTAAAAACCCTTTAGTGAATGCATCCGCTAGCTAACAAGTATTTAAAAAGTTAATTTCTATTTTAGGGAAACCGAGGAGCTTGTAAACATGACTTTGAATTAAAAAGGCAATCTCAGACCGCCGTCGAAATGAGTTAAGGCAGCCTAAACGTCGGCCCCGTTTTCTTTGTGCGTGCACGCGTGAAGGGATGAAAGAATTACTCACGCAGATATGAGTCCATCTGAGGTACAGGAGATTTAGTTTAAATGCAAAAAATATTAATTTAAAATAAATTGCATGAAGCTATATCACTTATTGTTGCATATATAAAGAACATATAACATAATTCTGAAGGGAATACATATTCTAACATATAGTATTATTTATAATTTATAGCAAAAAATAAAATTAATTACATTTTTTACATCAGATATTGCAAAAGTAACTTCTCTTTTAAATACTATTATAACTCCCCTTATTATAAAACACAGACGTATTTCAGATTCTTATGTAACGAATTAATCAAGACTTGTAGAGCTAAATAATAAATGGCAAAAAAGTAAATTTTGTGGTTTATTAGTACAAATATTAATAACATTATATGGTTATTAGTATTTTATATATATTTATATATATACATATAATTCTTACGTACTTAGTATTGTTTTTTTGTTTTTCTCGATATTTTTCTAAATTTAAAAAAAATTTACATAACTTTTCAAAAAAAAGTTAAAGAAAAAGAGAAACTTTGCAAGTTTTATTAAAACATGTTTTTCATAAATTTCTTAACTTGCGAGAAAAAACATTTTTAAATTTTGATATATTTTACATATTGCTACTAAACAATAGGAGTTACATGAAATTTAAATAACAAGTAATTGTAAAGAATCCAAAATTGAGCCAATTATTAACATTAACCATTTTTCGTAAACCTCATAGTTTTCGAGAAAAATATAAGTACTTTGATGGCAGCATAACCATTTTTTAAGTCTATGAACAGGATATATTGAATGTAAACCTTTCTGCTCTACTAATGGTTTACTAAAGAATTAATAGAGCTAATTAAAATAAATAAAAATAAGCACCGCAAGTATAAAGATTCAAACAACTTTGGAGACTATTTAGAATTTCAAGCCTTAAGGGCTCAATGTAAAAAATTGAATGATTTGCTCTACAAAAACTATCTAAATAAGATAGAGAATAGTATTAGCCGGAACAGTAAAGCATTTTGGAACTTTGTTGACGATTCAAAAAAAATGGTTTTCCGTCAGATATGTTTTTGGGAGATAAAGTTAGCAAGAATTTTCAAGATACTGTTGATTTATTTGCGGAATTTTATGCATACAATGATAATAATGTTCCCAATTTCCAGTGCATCAATGATAAATCTGTTGATTGGTCTTATCGTTTTTCTGTAAACTTCAGTAAGGTTTTCAATTCAATTAGCAAGCCCTCAGCTTCAACCGGACCTGACGGCGTTCCGAATGTATTCTTGTTGAATTGCATTTTTACCATCACCCACCCTCTAACTTTACTTTTCCGGAGATTAATAGATGATCAAGTAGTACCGACTATATTGAAAGATAGCTACATTACGCCTATTTTTAAATCAGGCAACAGGTCTTATATTAGTAAATACAGAGGAGTCTGCATTCAGTCAGCTATTACTAAGATTTTGGATGGCATCCTAGCGCTCCAGTTTAAGTGGTTATGCACAAGCATCATAGGAGAAGAACAGTATGGTTTTTGGCCAGAGAGGTCAACTACATCTAACCTATAATCGAGGTCAGGTAGATGCTATCTACACCGATTTCTCCAAGGCGTTCGATAGCGTCTTCACGACGTGCTCCTTTATAAGCTGGAGGTTCTGGGATTTAGTCCTAAAATTATAAATTGGCTACGAAGTTTTCTAAAGGATCGCAACCAATATGTTAGAATAGATAACTGCGTATCGAGGGAAATACAGGTTAAATCCGGTGTCCCTCAAGGGTCGCATATAGGTCCATTATTGTTTATAGTTTTTGTTAATGATATTGTTGCGAACCATGATGTTTGCTCCGGCTTATTATATGCTGATGTTCTAAACCTCTTCGCCATAATAAAGAATGAAATTGATGCAGCTCTCATCCAAGAGGATCTCGACAAAATTTATAATTGGTGTGTTAGGAATAGCCTTTACCTAAATATGAGTAAATGTAAATCCATATCGGTTTACAGGGGTAAGAATGCAATCATCACGAATTATTTTATAAATGGCACTAAAATCGAGGGCGTGGAAGAAATCAGTGATTTGGGAGTCATATTCGACAAGAAACTCAATTTTACTTCTCACATTCGCCGTACGGTAAATAAGGGTCTAAAGCTGTTGGGCTTTATATCAAGAATATGCAAGGATTTGTCACTCAATGCAACCCGTTGTTTGTATTTGTCACTGGTTCGCTCAGGTTTGGAATACGCATCTGTTGTTTGGTTACTTCATCAGCAATATTTAAAGGATGAACTATCTAAAGTCCAAAATAAATTCGTGCGTTTGGCGGCATTTAAATTACATATCCCGTTTGCCGCTTTAAATTATGCACAACTTTGTGGTCAACTGAATATCTCTTCCTTGCAGGACCATTACATATTTGCAGATTTGCAATTTTTGTTTAAAGTGGTAAATGGTATTGTAGACTGTCCGAAAATTTTGGAAAACATTTAATTTAATTTTCAAGGCTGTAGTAAGACTATTTTTCGTTTACCAAGGCAACTAACTACGGAAATCATGAACCGTTAACGAGAATGATGAGAATGGCCAACAGATTGTAGGTGAGAAACAACTTTATGCTCTTTTGCAATAACAGCAAATCATTTGTGAGAAATCTGCGCATAATGAACCTGGGCGAGGTTAGTGAATAATGGTTTGTTTGTTGTTATTTTTATTTTTATTCAATTATTTTGCAATTTTTTTGTGTGGTAACTTTTCTATGTTTACTGTAGGTATATCCAGTTTAATCGATTTTTTCAAATGTTATAATATATGTAATGTTATTTTTTTGTAATCTAAAGTCCCCTTAATAAATAAATAAATAAATCTAGTTCTTGATTTGTGCTGAATGTGGAATTCTCTATTACCTTACAAAAATCAGTTTTAAAATTCGTTTTATGTCATTCCTGATAGTCCACCATGATATGTGTTTAATGTTTAGAATAAATCTATAACACTAATTATGGTACCTCTAAATTTCACTTAATAATTATAAATGCTTAGATGTCGGCTTGCTCTATCAAAAACGTGTTGACATATATGTGTAACTCCCTAGTTAAACCGATTTTATTTAAAACAAAAATTAATTCCTTCACAGGAGAAGTGACAAAAGTATCAGTTGACAATTTAAATGGCCAGATAATTAATTATACTGAAACAATTGATTGATAATTGCAAAATTCCAGAAATCTTAATATATTCTCAAAATGGTTTAGCAATAATTAAAATGTTAAATCACCAAATCCAATTTTTTTAAGGAAACCAATAAAAACATATTCATTTAAAGAAAACCATTATGAATTATGTCACACTGATGTTAATGAACTTGTCCTTAGTTTTAATTTTAAAATCAATAATATCATTTGTACATCTCATAAAAACCCTAAAGTAAATGATCAAATTGTAAAATTATGTTGATAACATTCTGAAATGTTTCACATCGAAGACCAACCATTAACATTCAGAAACCAAGTAAAAAAACGACAAAAAAGACGATACATATGTGAAGAGGTACCCTTTCAGTCACAAACCAAAAGTTGCCAAACAAATAAAATCTATGGCTGGCATTATTCGTCCGAGTCATTCGATCTCTTTGGATTGTTACAAAGACAGTGAAAAAGTATAGTAGACTATCATAAATAAAATGCGACGAGGACAAGTATGGACTTCTAAATATTTCTGAAGTTCTAGGCAAGTTAGTGTAACGACTTCATAACCCTTCCGAAATCCATCAGATCGAAATTAATCTGGCAAACATTCTTAAAACCGCGTTTAATGTGAAACATAGCCATTATGAGTGTATTAGAATGTTATTTAGTTTTAAAAATGCTTTTGCTATCTTTTAAACCTTTTCTAATTTACCTTGACGATATAGTCATGATCTAATCAACCTCGTTACAAGAATACCTCATGAGTTTAACAAAAGTTTTCAAACGTCTAAGAGAAATTAAAAGGTTCAGCCTGATAATTCAGAATTTTTAATAAAAATCTCATATCTAAGACACATCATAACACCTGATGGGATAAAATCTAGACTAAATTTTGGCAATAAAAAAATCCCATACCGAAAACCCAAAAATGCTTTCTGGGTTTCCTAGGTTATTACAGAAAATTTATTAAATAATCAACAAGCTTTCGTCAAACATTATTAAATAGATTGAACAATTGTTAATTAACGAACCCACATTACAATAACCTGATTTTAGTAAACGTTTTAATTTGTCAAGAGTCGCAATTAATATAGCTATTGGTGCAATTTTATCACTAATTGGCTAAGACACTGAAAGAAAACTCCCTAGAGGAATACAAAAAGGAATGGCTACAAACTGACAAGTGTGCGGTCGCTAAAAAATTAATCCACTCAATAACACCCAAATCAGTAAAACTTTAAGTATCCAATGTGTAAAAACTAAGTCAACATAAATCGATTAGAACTGGTGCTGTGTATGGAATTTAGAAGTGGTTTTCAACATATTTCCGGCGACTATGCAATGATAATGAAGATGTTGATGCTATATGTACTTCATAAGATAATTAACGGAGCAATGGATTATTCCAATCTATTGTGTCAAATTATATTTCATATCCCACCCCGACTGATGGACGTTCGAAAAAAAACAAAAATCCATCGTTTGACATTTTCAACGCATCAATTTCTGTTTTTAAATACAAATTAAATATACATATAGTTTGTCACAAACTATCGCTTCGAGAAACGACGCAAAAACATTCAGTCTGATAAAGTAAACCAAATGCGTTAGAAAAAGAACGCACTGTAAAACTTGTCGTTTTTTGAAGCGATAGTTTGTGACGTACGACGGAAGATCCAACGAACAGACTATAATTGATGTAATTTATACGTACATGTGGTTCAAATTTTGTATGTACGTAATTTGTAAGTAATTTTTATTTTACAACTGTATTTTATGTATCTATTGTCAATTGGTGGTTACCAGTTAAGATCCTGCAATACGGCCACAGGAATAGTACAAATTGATCCAATATTAAAAATCGACGAACCACTGACATCAATGAAGTTCAATCAATTCAAATTAAATATCTAACTTCGCGTTCTACGAAAAATCACTAGACCTGCACCGGAAAACACCTGGTAAGTCAACTTCGAAGGAATTTCCAAAACCCATGGAAAATGGATATGCTGTTCTATCTTATTCCCATATTATGTCAAAATCTTGTTAAATGGTATGAAGAAACAAAATGGACTACTACTACAAGAAACAGAATTCGGCTACATTGTATCAGGCAACACATAAAAGTCCAAGATGTATGGAAATTAAAATAGCAGCAGTTCCAGACATCACCAAATTTTTCAAGGAAATTACTGGCGAAATCCAAGTAAAATAAGATATTTATTTTATTTATTTATAAAATGTTCTTCCACTCAAACCCACGAATGTCCATTCCTCCACTGATATATATTATGTAAAGTGCAGTTTCAGTTAACGATAAAAATAAAATCTGATGGACGCTACTGTGCAAAACTACCATTGATTAACAGACCGGCAACAAGAATATAACAATTTTATACAAGAGTCTCTCTAACTATAATACTTTCACATTATGCACTGCTTAAAGAGGACAACACCAGTACCAAACAATGAGTGCTTTTCGATGCATCTTGCAAGACGTTAACTTCCAAAAATTTAAATGATGAAATATACGCGAGGCTTCAACTTCTGAACGATATAACAGGTATATTGCTTCGATGGAGGTTACACCGAGTCGCATTCATTGCAGACATTAAAAAAATGTACAAATTAAGGTCGTGGAAGAAGATCAAAGGTACAAGAAAATTCTGTCCGATGAAATACAAGAGTTCCAACTCATCTGCAAAAATGAAGCAGCAACTAGAGCACTTATCTATGGACATGGTGGAGCAAACAAATTACGATGTCATAGGCTCAAAGAAGAAATCCTTGGGAACTATCTGGAACCCACGGATCGATAATTTCTCCTTTAAACTACCTACAATTATTAAGAGATTTATTATTTCAAATATCTCCAAAAACTTCAATCCATTAGAATGACTAGCTCCAATCACGATTAAAGCAAAGTGGCTCATTTAATCACTCTTAATATCTGGCATAGATTGGGATACGGAGGTATCGGCTCAACACAAGAAATAATGGCAACGATTACCGAGTGTCAAACAATAGAACATCATGAGATTATTATATAGATGGAATGAAGATACATAGATTCAGCGACGAATTCGAAAAGGCCTGTGGTGTACGCCAGAACCATTTGGAAATGAGAAACAAAAATCACACAGCTGCAAAATAAATCAAAGGTAGCACAAAAAAATCAAATATAAAGATACACTTCGCCGTCTAGAGTTTTGTGCCGGAAAATTTCGCAACGAGTTGCAATGCACTATCATAGCCACTTGGTCGGATTCAATTACCACACTCGTATAAATTAATGGCAACAACGAGAAAACAGATACCTTTGGCATCACGTTAGAATCAAGATAACCTGGCACATTTCGTTTCAATAGGAATGGAACCCAAAGAAATTTGTTTTATGGTGGACAGGTTCTGAATGGCTAAAGCATAAAATGGAATATGAAGCGACAACAGAATGAGATCTTCTAGAAGAAACTATAAAGATAGCGACATTTGACCCACCACAGACATGATAGGCAATGATGGCAAGAGTGTTGCCATATTGCAGATGATTCGGGAAGAATGTCAAGGGCCATCTTTTCGCAAGTGAGATAGAAGGTACAATGATAATTCTCGTCAAAAGTGCAGTAACAACATTCCCACATTGAATATGACAACCTAACCGCCTTTAACTTGACGGAAAAATCAGGCACACGTCAAGGGAGGATTTTTCGACCACACATTCCTATTTAATTTATTAACTATTTAATATTCTTTGTATGTATATGAATAAATCTCTAATAACGTTTATGGTTAAAGCAGAATTCTTTATTATATTATGACTTGATGTTATCTCGCTCTGTAAAATTATACTATTTATATATGAAAACAGTTAATATTTTGTAATTGTTATTCATTTTGTCTATCTTCGTAGATTTGTTAGAAAATACAATACCAACTTGCTCGATCATATTCAAATTTAAGTGTTTAAATATAAACATGACTATTATGTATTTAATTATATATAATAAATATAATATGTCCAATCTGAATAATAATGTTATATAAATAGAAACTAGATGTATTATTAATTAATTAATAATAATAATTTATTTAATATAGTGTTACACAAACAAAGTTAAAGTGTTTTATTCATTATTCAAACATGTATAACGAAGTAGAAAGAAGCTTCTTACATTAACAATATTTAAAAGAAATTCCACTTTTTTGATATTAATAAAGTAAATTTTCTTTTAAAGTTTTTGAGTTACCCTAGTCAAAACTTATGTATATTTTGTTTTTATGTGAAATCAAAATCATTCGTTCTTATATGTATACAATAGCTTACATTACATTATTTCTTTATTCTTGTCACTCGCAACAAACTATGTCATATATTAGAAGTGTTGGAAAAAATATATATATTTCTTTTATATGAACAGCCCTTACGCTCTTGTAATATCAAAGTTGTACGCCTGCAGAACTACGACACAACACGCTGTGGACAGAGAGAAAAAAACATTTATTGAATCCCTTTATTAATGGTAGCAATTTATCAGACAGCTTAAATGTACGTTCGTATATTTATGACAACCATACGATATACATTGTGCTTAGTTTTTGTCAGTCGATATTCATCTATACAAATGATTTAAATAACCTTCTTTATATGCCAAGGCAAAACGAATCGCTTAATTATTGTACTATTGAAACATCTTCATCCTTGTGATAAGAAAAAAATGGTAAATGATTACCAATTTAAAGTGTTAATGATCCATTTGCATTTTAAAGAGGTTATTATTTTTTTTATACTCGTATTAAATATTAATTGTCTTTAATATATAATTACATATTCATCAGTTATATAATAAGCAAAAAATTTAACCAAAATTAAGACCATAATTATAATGCATGTATCATTTTTTATAAGTAACCTAAAAATATATATTCAAACAAAAGAGACAAAATTAAAATATTTTAGTAGTAGTAGTAGGAGTGTTTAACACGATTTCACTGATGTTTACTATAGTGACTGCTTCATTTGGCCTTCCTGGACGTGGTGCATGATTTGTTCTCATACGGTTACGACGAAATTTTGGAAACCAATATTTGATAGTTGAATTCAGTGGGGCAGATGTACCGTTATATTTATTCATTTGTTTAATATTTAAGCCATGGCTTATCTTCAAGAAAGTTTTTTCCGATCAAGAAGAAATGTTTAATCAAAACACGAAATTCAATTTTTTCTATCTTCTTCTATAGGTGCCTCTCATAGGGGAGGTTAGCGACTATTGTAGCATATGATTTTCTATCTGTTGTTGCCCTCATTAGATCTTCAAAGCCCATCCCTGTCAACATTCTTTTCCTTCCAATGCCTCTCATTCCTTGTATATTCCCCTGGACTATCAGACGCCGTAGTTCGCAGCGTTCGTGCCTCATTGCATGGCTAAGGTAAACTGTTTTTCGCTTTTTAATATTCAATAGAAATTGCTGATCAAAGCCCACTTTCAAAAAGCCATGATATTTTCTTGTATATGATGCAGCATCCACATTTCAAAGGCCTCTTTTTTGTTCATAGTGAATGTTTTTAGCGTCCGGGGTTCCATATCATATAGCAACAAGGCCCATATGTATCTTTTCGCCATTCGGTATCTTACACTAAACAGTAGGTCATTACTGGTTAACAGTTTTCTCATTTTCATAAAGCCCTTTCTTGCAATCTCGATTCTATTGTTTAGTTCTTTGTCGGTATCCATTATATCGTTTAGCCAACAACATAAACATTTAAACTTGTTGGATTATATATAAAAATAATAGCGGAGAGAATACACATCCCTGCCTAACACCTTTTTATATTCGAAATTCGCCACTCTATCTCTAAGTATTGAATTATTATTAAATTATCTATCTTGTTTGCTTCTAATAGAGATTCTGTATAAACGTTACTTCCTGTTTATCTATTTTGATCTCCTGTAGCAGTCTAATAAGTTTTATATGGGTTATAGTGTCAAATCATCATCTTTTATTTGGTCCAAGCAGTTCTGAGCTAGAATTTTTAGACCTATCAATGCATCTCTGGTACCAAAACCATTCCTAAAACCAAATTGTTTTGTCCCTCAGAAATATTTATAAGTATAGTTCATTATGGTAATAATTCTAAATTCGTCGCAATTTTGATATTTGGCTTCTTAGATATTGGTATAAAAGTGGATTTTAACCATTCTGCGGGAAATATACCTTTTTCATATATTAAGTTGTACCCGTTATTTCTTTAAATTTCTTGTTTGTATTAAATATGTCGTGTTTCTGCTGTAAGCTCTCGATTTCGACACACCATTCTCGCATCCAGTTTTCTTTTGCTCTCCTTATCTTCTTCCAAATTATTACATTCGTGCACTTACCATATATAACCTGCCGGTGATTTCTAGTTTTGGGGCCTTCTCCTTTCCATAAGTTCCAGGATGTTTTAGGTCATCTGTCTTTGCTTTTACGTCGTTCTCTTTGCTTGTAAATATTTTTTAGTCGATGTATAACTTTCTTTTTTTATTGATGTCCAGGTTGCTTCTATACTTTTATCATTGTTTAGCTCGCCTTTAACTAGCTTGTGAATTGGTCTTTTAGCAACTGCATATCCAATCCTTTGTGATGTACTTTTTTCTTTGCTAGTTTTAATTTTAGTTCAATGTTTTCCACTACAGGATTATGATCACGTCCTATGTCTGCACCTGGATATGTGCGAACACTTCGAACACTGTTACGAAATCTATTGCTAACTAGAATGAAGTTGATTTTGTTCTTCGCTAGATTTTCTAAGTTGTCCTGGGAAGACTTCCAGGTGTAGAGTCATTTTCATGGGAGTCTGTACTAGGTATTTGTGACGACCAAGTCTTATTCTGTACAGAATTGTATCAGACGGTCTCCTCACTCATTTCGTTGGCCCAGTCCGAACTCACCCATAATATCCTAGAATTTTAAAGTCTCCCATTATAATGTACAAGTCTTCCTTCTTGGTTGACTTCATTAGTATCTCATTGTCCGCTGTAGGGGCATAAACTTGTACGATATTTACATTTCTTGGCCTACTCGTAATAGAAGTAGCATAATTCTTTTTGTTAGTGGTATAAAGTTCACACTTCCAGAGTAATAGAATGATCCGTTTTCAAAATTGTACTTTTCGTTACCTGTTCACCTTATTTTACATATACCTGTAGGTTTAATCTTGCCATTTCGTTTATTGCGTTGTCTATCTTTCCTGCTTTCAATAATATTCTAAAATTCCAGGTTCCTATATTCATGCACTTGAAATAACATTTAGGGTGTCTTTGCTTGCTATTTTCCACCATTCTTTGCGCCAAAATGTTGAAGTAGTTTTACGTTCATGAGGTGGTTTTCTATTGCCTTTCTCATCGCAGTACCACGGCAAATGTGACTCCTACCACAATCCTGCCCATGGTAATACATTTAGAGAACTTGGTCACTAATACTTTTGGGTCCTATCCCGCGACTAGAAAGCGCATATTGAGCATTACCCAAGTGTGTACAGAGAACTCTTAAGACGGGTTAATAAGCATGCGTGAAAACCGTACCTAAAGGCTTTTTCATAGTAAAAGTAAATTTAAAGTTAGCCTCACTTCATTAACTATAACGTAGACATTAATCATGAAGTTTCGATAACACCTAAGTTAAAATTACTATAAGAATTGTAAGGAATTTTAGTTTATGGCTATGGCATACCATCAAAGTATAAAGAAAATGTTAAGTTTAGGGGTTCACCATGCGGCTAGTAAAGCATGCTCAAGGGCAAATTCCTGCTCAGAAATCGGAAAACAGACAAAATTAAGGATTGCAGATAACAATGAAAAAGAGAAAAGAGCGATGGCCAAAGGAAAGCGACCAAAATGCATGTATGCTTATAACAAAACACAAGTTAGTAGAAAAGGTTATAAAGGTCTGGTATCAATTAAAGGTGAAAAAAGAAGGGAATTCTTGTTGGACTAAAGCAAAATAAAGATAAACAATGTACTCAAATTCAACATCAATAATTTACTGTTGATTGGGCACTAGGATCAACGTCCCTATACCAAAAATTCTGCAAACGACCTTGAGAGAAAATAAAATTCAAAGGGAGTAGATTACACCAAGACATCAATTTCTTCAAAATGTATCCAATAAATTATAGTTTAATATCGTATGTGTTCGTAAGTTTTTAAGTAAATATTAATTTAGGTTTATGTCAAGTGAAAAACTTTTTAGCCCGTGTAGTATTGTCTCGACACCACATCTTTTCGTGGTCATTAAGTGACATTATTGGAATTGCTAATTGGAATAAAATACTCTCTTTTTCTACTTGTATTTTAGAAATATAAAATTACTCTTTAAGATAATTGATTTGCATATTGAAACTTTGAATAAATATTAAAAGAATAGCTGATTTGTATGGAAGAAAACTGGTATTCATGATTTCGATTGATGTATGATTAAAGCTTTTGTATTTCAATGAGCGATTCTGTTTACATATTATTGATACTAGTTTAAGTGGGCGAAAATACATGTATAGAAACAACATATTTAGAGATACGGATAATACGAAAACATGGTATGTTTCCATTTTAAAAAGAAAATGACATTAGTTAAATATTTTCATATTTTACTAGAAAGTAGTAATACAGGGTCCATTATAAAAGTAATGCGCATTTTCTGGGAAAAATATATGTATTTATCGTACCGGTACAAATGCTTAAAATTGTTCAAAATACTCTCCCCGACGACAATACTTTTCCGAAAACGTATCCGCAATGTTTGGAAGGCACCCTGAAACTCCTCGATTGGAATGTCGGTTAGTAACGTTTTAACATGCTTTTGGATGTTTTTTTAAGGACACCCTATGCTTTCCAAACCTAACCGTGTCATCACTCACGTGTACGACCAGCGTTTCATTTTTTTCAACATTTGTAGGTAAAAAGCTGAGCTAACAGTTTCTCTCGGAGGTACGAACTGAAAATGAACGATTCTTCGAAGGTCAAAAAAGACGATGAGCACCGTTTTGATGCGAGGCTTGCTCATTTGTACTTCCTTGGGGCGGGGGATGATTTCGTGAGCCACTCGCTGCTCTTTTCGATTCTAGGTCGTAGTCGAACATCCAGAGTACATTTCTGGTTATTATTTCTGTCGTTAAAAAAGTCCGACAAGAACCGCAAATATGGACATGTTTAGGACGGTCGGAACGGAAAGCTTCACACGATTCAAGTTTTCATCGGTTCTAGTCGTTATTGGGTGTCCAGAACGGGTTTCGTCAACAATCTTCTCCTGGCCCTCCTTGAACGTCTTGTACCATCTTCCAGACTGTAACCTCGAAATGCAGTTATCCTTAAAGGCCTCTTAAAGCATCTGGAATGTTTCAGTTGCATTATTTCCAAGTCGTACACAAAACTTGATTGCTTTTGGCGTCGCTGCTATTGATAGTCGGTTCACAATAAAATCATGCGCATTACTTTCTTAATCGACCCTGTATATCTTTATTTTTCTTAATTATATTTCAAAATGACATAAAACCTCATAAATAAGTCTCATACAAAACGAGCAAAAATAAGCCAGTAATTGCTAAAATATTGCCTAAAATAAATACAATATACTGCTGGTGATACCATCATCCAGTAATATAGATCTTAGTAAAAGAACACTACCTGAACTCCGCCCGTATGTTCCCTGCTCTAAATTGTTAAGTAGTTTTTTTAAATTTATGTAAATTGTTAGAAATTATAAGTGGACATGTAAAGTAGAATCGATGAATCAATAAATCATTACACCGTCGAAATGGAAGTGAAAAGAAAATAATTAAATCTATTAAATTGTAAAAAATGATTAGCATATTTTTTTAAGTGTGTCTTTTTAAATATCTTCTCTAATTGTGTTTTAACTATTTACACATGGTGGGATCAAAAAGGTATTTAATATTAAGAATGTTGTTGGATTTTGATTTATTATAAAAGTTTTTCTTTAATTAAGATATTTTTTGGTGCTCTTATTTCTATGACAAGGCCCAGAAATTTGTATTGTTTGCATTCTTCAATTAAACACTTAATTCATTATATTTTGGATGTAAGTTAATATATATTCTAATGGGAATGCATGGAAGTGGGAAATGATTTACGTCTTGTGTGAGGTGAAATATTGATATTACGTCAAGATTTACTTTATATTGCAGCTCTGATTATACACACACATTGTAGATTTGATAACATAGTTTGATATTGGCAATTAAAAACTGTATGGATAGCTTTTCAGGACATATATCTGGGTTTTGTTTTATATAAATAATGATGTATCGGATGTTACATAGCATTTGGGCAGAAGTTGATGATTGATAAAGATTAGCTGAAGAGGCAATGTCAGAAAATTTAAAATCTAACCTTATATTGGATGTAAGTTCTTATGTTTGTTTGTGTAGTCGTAAAAGTTTGTTTTAATCTAATTTTTATATTTTTTCAGAATGTAAGTGTAAGTCTGTAAAAATTAAAACACTTGATTTGTTACACAGAAAATTTGTAAGTGTTTGTTTCCTGGTAGTTTTGATACATAGAAACTGATTATTTGTTATTAAGTTATATTTAGTATATTACTACAACTACTATATATGTTAACATTCAGAAGAATGAAAGGAAAATAAAATGATATTATAGAAATCTTATATTAAAACCAAATTAACTTATACGTATGTATTTATAACAATTAGGTTACATATCTCCTGCAAATCTACTGAATGATAATATATTTATATATGACCACTGGACTGGAGTGCATATTAAGTATTTATGCAGGACTGATGAGAATCAATCGCAGTGATCCCCTTTTTGATCTGTACGCAGTGGTTAAGGGAGCGTCCGGCGGAAAGTATCAGTTACAAATTAATATTGAAAACTCACCAGGTGGTGGAGTTCTCTATTAAAGATTATTTTACAAACCCGGACCACCGGGCTCGCCCAGTTCAGCTCTACTGGCGTTTCATAAAGCTACCGATATTATGCTAATATCACGACCTGTGTCAACAGGCTTCACCCCCGGAATCATGTCGCATATTACTGTGTCAGATTGATATGGGAGATATTTGTGAATGCAGAGAATTTTTTTTATTATATATAGTACCTATTGGAAAAATAATATGTAGATGTACAAATGTCGATAGGCATTCATAACATATTTTATTTTTATTTTGTTTAGAATATATGAAATATGATGTTTTAATTGGTGTAATTTCTTAAATAAAAACTAATTGCCTCATCACTATATGAAGTATTTAAATTAGTTTACAACTGGTTGATATTTCACAGTAAATTTTGAGTAATGCTCTTTTAACAAGCATAGTTACTTTTCAAATAGTAATATTGTAGTCTGGTATAGTATTAAAGCGTCTTAAATTATTTTTATTAATTATTTATTGATAATCTAATAACTAATAAAGGTTTTATAATGATAGTACATAAATATCCCTGATTTAATTGAGGAAATCATTAACATTGAAAAATAATAGTACTTACATATTTGAACTATATCTTTCTCATTCACATAGAAAATTAACAAATCAAGAAAGAAGCATTTACCTTTTCCCTGAGAAGCCTATAAAATTAATTATATTCGAGTAATTGAAGGGAATGGCCAAGTTCTATATGTAATTTTATCTATTGCCATTCTTTGATTACCTAAACAACATTCACTCCAAAATTAAATTTGTTATGGAAATATAACAGTAAATCTACTAACCTTTAATGACCTTTCCTAGACACATTAATCCAAAAAAAACAGTTCCGTGACTAACACTATCACAACTGACGCCCTACAACTAACTGACAAATCCAAGCTAATTATCGAACTATCGAGGCAGCACTGACCCAAACCGGTTTTATCCGTATCACAGTCGCAAATTTAATCAACCAAAAAGCATCCCACACAAAAACAAATCATGGTATCTCTATGAAATTTAAAAGAAAAGACATATATTAAAACAATATTTCCTACCGGGTAATTTCCCTAATCTCCCAAAACACATTTACCTTCGAAAATGAAGGATTATACAAAATTCCAAATGGCAACTGCAACTAAGTTTACATCGGAAAAAAGAAGATATGTGTGGAAATACGCAGAGATAAATAAACAAAAGATATTGAAAAAGATATATTTTCTACATTTTTTTTAAACATTTCAAAACAACGGGACATAAAATCATATTCTATAAAACTGCTTTAATTTAGACCATTTTATAAAGATTATTTGCTAAAACAATGTGAATAAACAAGATAATACTTAGCGATTAACTCCTCTTGTAAAAATTCACCCAATATTTTAGACGTTTTCTTTGTCGGTAATTAATTTTTAGAAGTAACATCAGCGACATTATCTTCGGCAATTTAATCGACCCAATTAGAAAAAGCTGCAAACGCGTCATCGTGCCACTAAAAAAACACTGCATCTATAAATAGCGCAACACATTATTGTAGTTGGATGAACTATGAATGAAGAAGATCATGTAACTTTATTGAAACGTTGCAACGGGTTCTTCCAAAAATCTTCAAAATTTACAACTAGAATGTATAATTTAATTGTTTCTCAAGATAATCTTACATAAGAATTAAAACTTGAAAGATAATTTTAAAAAATATATTCATATTGTATTTTATTGCGGAAACCACCCCTGTAGATATCTAAGCATCAACAATCACCTAGCAAAAACGACTTTTACTTTAAACTTGAAATTTCTTAAACTAATTGTGCTTTAATCTATAGATGATGAAAAGAAGGTTCATAGTTCTAGAAACAACAACAGAATGTAGAGGACAGTAGTTAGTTGTTAAAGAGAACATAAACGACCAAAAGTATTAAAGAATTTGGTGACATATTGGAAATAATTTGGTATGTAGTAGCAAACTAATAGTAGTCTTACATAACTATTTAAAACTCTGGGATATTCTCTGAAATAAAAAACACTTGTTGCATCACTACATAGTGCCGGAGCTAATGGCTTAGTCTTTCCGAACTTAAGAATTAAAGTCGGAAGTATATATTCTTATGAGTTTACACACATGCAAGGATTTCCTCCTACTTTATTGATATCTAATGTTTTCTTTACCATCTGTGTAGTAGTGACCCAAATTTTATAGACCTCTCTTCTTGCATTATCCAGTATGCTGATGATCACTATTTGATTAGTCGTAACAAAAATTTAAATAAAACAATGATGACCAAATTTAGCAAATAATATTGGGGTGTGATATAATAATTGGCGCGTTTCAATTAATCCTTTAAAATCTGCTCGCCCTCTTTCCTAAAATAACGCCATCTCACACACAATTTCATTGATACTGATTTAAAACCTTAAAAGTAAAATACCATGGCGTAATACTTGATAAAAAAATCGTTTATTAAATTACGAAAACAATGGTAAGAATGAATTTAAATACTATTAATTTAAATATGTACTTTAAAAAAGTATATCTAAAATATTGCGCAATTCAATATTAGATTATAGCAGTGGCAGTATTCTCCAAATGCACTCCTCTGCTCAAAAGTTAGGTTATTACACTATTGAAAGAATATTAAAAAAAAATACAGTTACATTTGCCAACAAACGCACCACCCAAGAACTTTTAGAGCAAAGAAATATTTTCCGAAATACTATCAATCTAAAAATTATTTATTGGTAAAAGACATTTTTAATCCATTATACATTGTAATCAAAATATCCGGAGCGTTATTCATCTTTCAAAGTGATAGTGAGTGTCAGCCATCACAGGATTTAAAAAATCTGAAATATGGCCAGAAAATGTTATAGTATATTACACTACAAGTGGAGAAAGTACGTGTTTTGCTCACGCGTGTACCAATTTGCACACGAGGCGACAGCCGAGTGTGCGAAGGTACACAAGTGAGCGAATTCGTAACTCCACGAGTGGTGTATTACGTTTTGTTCAATCCTGCCGAAAATTCATTTTAAAACGTAGGTTCAAATAAAAGAAATGTATTGCGGCTTTGCGCGATGTGCCGTGCCCGGCCCGCTTTAAAATCTAGTGTACGGCGGTCGGCGTTGCTCGATGCGCCGTGCACGGCCCGCACTAAAATAATCTAGTGTCCCGCTGCGAGCGACGACAAAAAAAGACAAGCGGCAATATAACACGATCGTCTACGCCATATAAACAACACAATCGGCGACGCTAAGTAACTTGTACCACGTTTGTCTGTAATAATAGTTGATATTCAATAATATATATGTATAAAGTTTCGGCAAAAATCCGTAACAAAATATAATATTATTTTACAATGAGCGAAGTAGAATGGCTTAAGATTCACAATTTAAATATCATTACGGGTGAAGTTTTAATTGCCTATTTTAATGGCCTTTTTAATAACTTTGCCCAATATTCTATTTCGAAGTGACAATTTTCATTTACAAGTGTATAAGCAAGTAAGTAATAATAATAATAATAATAATTGGTATTTATAAAAGCGTGAGCGAAAGTGACATAAGAGTGGGCGAAAGTGACACAAGAGTGGGCGAAACTAAATCTCCATAGCAACCATTTTGCGTGATGTAAACAGTAACTTTCTAACAACAAAACAACGTATGAAAGTTCTATTTTCTACTGCAGGATTGAACAAAAATAATTACTTTTATGGCACATAGAGTGGAGACAACTAACAAAACAAATATTCATTTTTTGAATGCTCAATTCGAAACAAGATAAATGAATGAATAAACTCGAATCACTCACAATTGATAAAAACCTCAGTATAGTAGCAATTAGTGAACACTGGTTACCTCAGGGATAATGTGGCATTTCTAAAATTCATAAGATGTCAGCTAAGCACTCGAGAAATGAAAGTAGTAATGAAAAAAGCCATTTGAAAAAAGAAAAAATGTTAAATTGTATAAATACATGCCTATCAGACCATATAGACTTAATGCTGACTATATATCTTTAGTAATACCAGTTGCATTACCGAGAAAATAAGTAGACCTATAACAAGTGAAGGTAAAATTATATTCTTTAATCTTGTCCAAAATATAAAAATGTTATAATATGATAGCTTTTAGCTAATATTTTTAGCCTTTCAGGCAAGCATTTAAAAATTACGTAAAAAAAACTCCAAGAACAAATCAAAAACTACTTGGTCCGTTTTAAATGATATTAGGAACAAAAGAAATATTTCTACAAACTGTGATATTACTAATGATAATTTTAATTCACATTTTGTTAATATTGCCAAAAAACCTTTTAAAAATCTAGAATCTAGTCAATTAACATGCCAATCCAAAACTTAAATCAAATGGCATATCTTTTACATTCAAAGGAAGAACTTACATTAAAGTTCGTGACTCAATTAATAAATCTAGCAATTGCAAGGCATTTAGGATATGTCAGTAGATCTAATTTCCATTAACCAAACTTATCAATAATATATATAGGTCAGGTATATTTTCGGATGTTTTGAAATATACTAAAGTGCTGCCCATATTTCAAAAAGGTGGACTACAGGCCAATCTCCTTACTTCCTATATTTTCTAAAGTTGTGGAAACGATATTGAAGGATCAAATAGTCGCGTACTTTCAGATGATGCATTTGTTCAATAACTGTCAGTTTGGATTTAGGCCACAACGTGGAACAGGTGTTACTCTTAAATAAACAATTAAAAGTTGTTTTGAAAACAAAAACTATTGTGTAGGGTAATTTTTTACATTTGACTAAGGCCTTTAATTGTATATCACATTATTTTATCACAAAATTACAGAAATATGGTTTTAGTGCGAATAGTTTAAAACTATTAACATCTTATCTTTCATGCAGACTTCAAGCCGTAAAATTTAGATATAAGATTTCCGACACTCTACCATTAACTACAGATGTAACTCAATATTCATCTGTAGTTAATGGTAAATATTAATTTTTATAAATCATATACCTAACCATGTTAATACCTAAATGACCTAAATGTTGTGGTACACTGATAACAGTCTCATTTAAAATCAGTCAAAAACAACGCAGGTACATTAAATAAAACAGATAGTGTTGGAAAAAAACGGCAAATTCAAAACTGAAATAGGATATTCACAGGGCAAAATTGGCAAAGCATTTATCAAAATATATATATTGTCTGCGTAATGCTTTAAGTTGCAGTAATTTAATTAAAACTTAGTCATAGAAATTTTTCAATGAGCATTTAGCATTTCTGGTGCAAGATATTCAGAGGACTGTAAGATATATTTTGTGAAGCATAAAATGCTGACTGTACTGGGTTTATATACAGGGTGATCTACTACCTCGGTGACAAACTTTGACAGATAAAATCTGACGTTATTTTAAGCAAAAAATATTATATAACATGGTGTCCGATTTCGCTTCGTTTAAGAGATATAAGGAATCAGAGTTTGCTATGAAATAGTTTAAATAAAACAGATATATCACCAATAAAATAGCGATGATCATGATAAAACAACAAACCGTTGCCTGTCATAATAAGAAAATGGTTGTTTGTTGTATTGTTTGTCACGATCTTTTGGTTGTTATTTCAAAAATGTATACATTTTCCACCGAAGAGTATGCAGATATAATTTTTGTATATGGATTTTGTAATGGAAACGCGAGAGAAGCTGCAAGAGAATACCAGCGCAGATATCCAAACAGATACTAACCTGTTCATACAGTATTTAGTTCGTCATTTCGCAGACTTAAAGAGACAGGTAATGCGGATCCGCAAAAAGCTATTCATCTCCATGAAGTAAACATACAAAAAGAACACGATGCTATTGATACCGTCTTGGAAGATCCATCAATTAGTACTCGCCGTATAGCAAAACATTTACAAGTGTCTCAACATTTTGTTTGGCGAGTGATGAATCGAGAATTGTTACAACCATATCATCGTCAAAATGTTCAAGCGCTACAGCCTGGAGATGCATAACAACGTTTAACATTTTGCTACTCGGTTCTTCAACAACATGGGCAAAATTGTGATTTTCTTTCACTGGTATTATGGTATATTATGGTCTGATGAGCATGTGCGGGAATCATGCAGAATCCACATGCAATTTGAGCACGCCGATTTCAGCAACGTTTTAGTATAAATGTTTGGGGTAGTATCTTTAACGACAATTTATTACCATTACAAATTATAATTGAACGTTTGAATGTGTCAGATACAGACATTGATTACAAAGTACTCTGTTCGATTTAATTGATGACGTACCATTTAATATCATCCGAGGAATGTGGTTTCAGCACGACGGTGCACCACCGCATTATGGAGAGAAGGTTATAAATTGGCTGAATACACATTTCTCAAATAGATGGATCAGCCGTGGAGGTCCAGTAAATTTAAATCCATTAGACTATTTTTTATGGGGAACAATGAAACAGTTTATTTATCAAGTTGAAATTACTACTCGTCAGCAATTACTTGACAGAATTCAAGATGCCGCCAATCACATAAGAAATACTACAGATATTATACGTCGTGTTACGGAATCTTTGGTGCGTCGATGTGATGCTTGCATACAAGCTGCAGGTGGACATTTTGAACAGTTATTGTAACTTTTTAAGTTTTAATTTTTTTACGTAATATTTACTTGTTTTGTTAATTTTTAAATTAACTTCAAGTTTAAGCTTAAGTGCTACTTAATATTCTGACTAACTACAATCCATAATACTGCTAGTAATATGACTCCGTAGAAGTTAATAATAATAAGAAACTGTAAGAGTGAGTCTGTTTTGGATTACATCTGGTATACGTAGTAAATAATAAATAAACTTTATTATTATAAAAGAATGCTAAAAGGACCATCACTACAACAAGGCACAAACAATATGATTTGGTAAAAGTGGTTGATCAAAAGATGTATTATTACACATTTGCATATAAAATTACATATAATGAGAATACTATTCAAAAAATGTCCATGTTTATCTGAGACTAATAAAAAACAGGGGCTATTTGTTGATGCAGCTATTTGTAAGTTTAAGAGATCAAAAAGACCCCCGGGAAGACCACCAATAAGATGGTATGAAGAATTGGAACTCAGAGTCACAACTGCAGCATAATATTGAAGAAAGAACAGGATCTAATCCTAGAGGAATAAAATAAGAGGAAGAAATTAATCTAGCAGGATAACAAAGATGTCAATAAATGTTTAAGTGATTACAAGAATTTTGGTTATCAAAAATATCTGGAACAAACAAATCAAGAAATGCGGTACAAGAAAATGCTCGTCATCTTCTGCAAAATGTTTTTAAAATCTTTTTATTGGGGGCTATGTAAGTTCATTAGGAGCACGTTTTAAAATTTTTTTTTATATATACATGGTGACTCAAAAAAAGTTACTCGTCACAGTTATATACATTTCATTGGAACACCCTGTATATTCTTTAATATTTTGATAGTGCAGGCTAAATAAAGGCAAGTTACTGTTTCCTATACCTAACTCTAGCCGTTTTTAAGATATTTGACAATTGAAAATGTAGACCAAAATTTAAAATGCATCGCTGTCCTACATATTTAAGGTAGATATTTTAAGTTGTATTTATCTTTTAGTCTAAGCATTAGAATTGACGATAACATAAAAATGATCCCTAAACATTATACAGGGTGGATAAAAATAAACATTTGATATTGACTATCATTAACGTCAAATTACTTTCTTATTTTAAATGGAACACCCTATATTTGATATCGTATGTTGATTCTAATTTTAATCAGCTTTAAAATTATATTAAGGTTTCCTATACCTATTTCTTAGTAATTTGGTGTTTTCAAATTGAAGAATTAATTTGTTGACATTTGTTTTTCAAAAGCAGGCTGTGGTGGAGCTAACGCTATTATTCAACAAAAACAAACATTATTTGACAGTGGCTTGTCAGCAGTACTTAATAGTTTAATAAAACCATCGTTGTTCTTCAGGGTTGTTTAAATAAAAATATTTTATTTAAAAGGATAACTTACGCCCAAAACAAAAAACTAATGTTTTAGTAAACGTTCAAAATGATGCCCATCACTTTCAATGCATAGGTAAACTCTTTCTCTAAATGACTGTTTCAGTTTAATCAAAATACCTAGCGTCATAAACAGTATTTTTTATATATCTCCATAAGAAATGGTCTGGAGACCTTGCTGGGCAATTCTGTGGACTTCCGCGTCCTATCCACCTATTGGGATATTGACTATCTAATTAATTTCTAACGTTTACTTGGAAGTGTGCAGGAGCATCGTTTAGTTACATCCACATTCTTTCTCGAATATTAAGTGGTATATTTTCCAAAAGTTAAACTTATAAATTGAAGAAACATGGCGCCATTTAAGTAGCTATCAAAAAGCTATGGACCTAACACAGGCGTTCCAATTATTCCAACAGTCCATCGGTGCTGATGATCGAGGGTCTAAAGAAATTAAGATTTTCATCCCTGTAATAATGCGAATTATCTCTATTAAATAATCCGTTGTTATGGAAAGTTGACTCATCTGAGAAACGTATATAATCGAAGAAATGTTCATCATCTCACAACTTTTCTAGAACCCATAAACAAAATTTGAGGCGTAGACCGTAATCTGCTTCCGCAAGTTCCTGATGAAGTTGTATATGATGTGGGGAAAATTTGAAAATGAAAAATTACTCGGAAACTATAAGAACTAGGTATAGGAAACCTTAATATAATTTTTAAACTGATTAAAATTAAAATCTAAATATGATAACAAATATAGGGTGTTCCATTTAAATAAGAAAATTATTTGACGTTAATGATAGCAGATATCAATTGTTTATTTCTATCCACCCTGTATAATTTTTAGGGATCATTTTTATTTTATCGTCAAGTCTAATGCTTAGACTAAAAGATAAATACAACTTCAAATATCTAGCTTAAATATGTAAGACAGCCAAGCATCTTAAATTTTGGTCTACATTTTCAAGAATTGAAAATGCTGGTAGCGACCGTTACTATGTGGTAGTTTATTTTAAAAAAGGTTAAATGAAAATAATTTTTAAGTTTTTATACCACTATTTATTGTATAATATACACAAACAAAGTTTACAATATATTATCAATTTTGACACAACTATAGTTTCGACCTTTGATATTTGATAATGACCTGCAAAGGTCGAAACTATAGTTGTGTCAAAATTGATAATATATTGTAAACTTTGTTTGTGTATATTATACAATAAATAGTGGTATAAAAACTTAAAAATTATTTTCATTTAACCTTTTTTTCAAGAATTGTCAAATATCTTAAAACGGCTGGAGTTAGGTATAGGAAACATAACAGTAACTTGCCTTTATTTAGCTTGCACTATCAAAATATGAAAGAATATACAGTGTGTCCCAATGAAATTTATATAACTTTGGTGTGTAACATTTTTTGAGTCACCCTGTATATATAAAAATAATTTTAAAACGTGCTTCTAATGAACCTACATAGCTTTCAACAAAAAGATTTAAAAAATATGTTGCCGTTTGCCGTATATAAGCCGACGCGAATTTGGTGCACCTTTACCGTTGCCTAGTTGTTGTTTGTTTATTTTTAAAGTCGCTACAGAGGGCTCTGTAGCATGAAATGAGTGTCCCGCATTTTCTTATTAATAAGTTAATATTTATTATATTTTGTGTTGTCTGTTTTTTTAAATATTTAATTTACTCTGTAATATATTATCTGTGATACAACGCATTTTATTCATTTTATTTATATTGTTTAATTTATTTATTTGATTAATTTTACTTTTTTAACCGTGTCACTTTATCTGTTTATCTATTTTATTACTTTTATATATGTTGTCAATTTAGTTAATTTACTTACAATAAGAGTAACATTGAATTATTATTTTTATTGAATCATTGGGGTTGGATAATTTAATTTTAAAACCATTTTTTTGTATTACTTTATGCTTTGCACGATTTGTGTCCAAATGCATACAAGGCGGTTCCATAGATGACATCGCATATTTTGTAGCCGAAGTGAAGAAATCAAATAGCAATCGTTGGATATGCATATGCACAATATTAGTCCTACAGCAGTTGGAATTTTACCAATGCAAATACCTCAATCTGGGAAAAACTGGCTAATTTATTTAAGTCGGAACTTCAAAAAGTTCTCAGCTATTTAAAAGATGAAATCAAAACTTTGAATAGTCGTCTTCATCTACTTAGTCTGCTTTCAATAATCTATCTACGTCCTCACCAACGTCTACAATAAATGAAATCACCGCCAGGGGAAATATTAACAAGAAATTAAAGAAAGGAAAAGTCGGTCCGTAAACATCATGGTATATAATATTCCAGAATATAGCGGTACAATTTAGGAGAAAATTCAAAAAGATACCGATTTAATTAGAAACATTATTGATTCACAAGTAGAATTTAATCCACAAAAAATACTAGAATTGGGAAAATAAATTATAATAAACCAAGACCACTTGAATTGACATTCGCCACTTAAAAATTAGCAATTGAAATATTGAGGATATGGAGAGCAGTGGATAATGTAATGAGGCTATGAGAAGGACTGGGTCATCGCAAGAGTAGGAGCAAATACAATATTACAATTAAATATGTTAATGATAATTCACTAATAACCTCAAATGCCCAAAGTAACAAAAAACTAACTGAGTATTTCCAAAATGTTGGCGGCTTAAGAGCAAAACTTATAGACTTGGCTAAAATATAAATTGTTAATTTTATGATATTATTATTTTGGTAGAGATATGGCTTGATGAAATAGTCTATGATTCTGATCTTGTCCTTGAAAATTAGACTGCCAAATTTTTATGATCGTCCAAATGCTAATAGTAAACAAATCTGTTTCAATTGCTATTCGGCGAAACATGCATACTGAAAGTATTTGTTTAGCAGTTGATTTAAAAGTTGATTAATGGTTCGACTGTCCCACCTAGTGCCAATTATGATTACTACATATTTTGGTGAGTACAATTTGACCGACGTAATGCGAAGTATTAATAGAAGCGAAATATTTGACTATAGTAATAAATGTAATTTGGCTCAGGTATTAGAAAACATCTTAGAATACCATAATTTAAAACAGATTGATTATATTCCTAATGAACAGGGACGCTACTTAGATCAAGTTGTTTGCAATTCTAACTGTTAATAGTGCACTTGATGTGTTGTGTAGAACGATCATCATAGCCATTATATAATTGAAATCAATCATCTGGAAATAGCCTACTTATCTTTGCTCGATTATTAATTTTTTTATTTTAAATCTGCCAATTATACAGAAATAAACTATTTTGTATCCTCTATATACTGGGACTATATTTTGAGGGGTAATGATGTCGATAGAATAGTTGCTATATTTAATGAAATCATTTATTATGTTTTTAACAAGTTTGTTTCATCTAAGTTAATAAAAGAATCAAAATATCCTAAGTGGTTTAATTAAAAAACAATCAAGTTGACCAAGGAAGAAAAGAGAGCATATATTTGATATGATTACATAATGACTATATTTGCTTTCCAGAACTATGGTCGATCAACTTAATATCATACTATATGATCAATATATTAGGAAAATGGAAGCTAGTATAAACTCATCTGCTTTTCCTAAAAATCTATTTTTAAAAAATAAATCAGCCGCTTCACTCCCTGAGACAGTGGAGTTGTATGCTGACTAGTTCTCATGAGTGTATGGAACATTTGATTCAAATGCTTTTCCAAGACTTCAGTTTGATTGCTTTTCTTTAAAAAGATGTAAATTTACTCTAGCCGAACCGATTTTTAAAATATTTAGATTATCTCTGTTATCTCCAAATTTGTAGAAAAGTAGTTACATAAAACATATATTAAAACATGGCAATAAAGAAGATATTGAAAACTATTACTATTACAATTCATATTACCAAAAATGTTAGATCAATTGGTGTTTGATCAATTATTCTGGAACTATAAAGACATTGAAATTAATGAACAACATGATTTCACTAAAAGCAGACCGACTACCATAAACCTTCTGGCATATACAACCTATCTATCGGAGGCATTGGAACATGGATATCAAGTGGACGCTATTTATAATAACCTCTTTAAGGCCTTCGATCGCGTCGACCACAACAGTTTATTAAAGAAGCTGAGCACTGGTGGATTTGAGAAAAATGTTGTTGATTAGTTTTGTAGCTACTTAAAAGATAGAGTCCAGACAGTCCGAAGTGGAGATGCTTATTCATCTAAAATACAGGTTACGTCAAGGGTCCCTCAGGGTTCACACTGTTGTCCTATTTTATTCCTGTTGTTCATTATTGAAATTTCTTCTATTTGGTGACCACCTGAAGTTATATAAAATGATTAAAATCAAAGATGATCAATATGAGTTACAATCAAATCTACTCTTGCTCGCCAAATGGTCTTAAACTAACAGTTTATTTTCTCGGAAAATCGGTCGGCACCAGCAATGGAGTCGGCCGACAGCTGCAGGCAGAGGCTGCCGAGCGCGTCTCCGGGTGGTGGATAGGAGCGTGACCGAGAAATCGGCCAGTAGTTGGCATAGGGTCGGGCAGGTGGGCCACCCCCGCATGTCCGGCCTAAACCAGCTGCCGCGAACCAACTCCCCCAAGCTACGGCGTACAGACATCGTGCCTAGGGCTGCATGGCACAGGGTTAAGTGTCGCGAACGATTCCGTTGGGACACCGGGCGACCTCCCAACGTAGTTGAGCCTTCTGTGCGTATCGGGGCACTGCGCACAGCGACCACTTATTTCCTCCGTACTCGTGGGAACAATAATGGACCACCAAAAAAACACAAAAACAAAAACTACCATAGGGGGCTCTTCGGAGAACCCTACCTCCCCTGGTGCCGCCACGGCTGAACCTGAACGACCTAAGCAGCGTTCAGGGGCGGCCAGACGACGCCAGAGGAGAGAGAAACTCGACCAGAGGGCATGGACGCCTAAGCGCAACCTACCTCAGGGAGAGCAAGCGTCAGGGGAGGGGTCGCACCCGCGACGCCCTGCACCAGCGTCAGCACCCGGCTCGTCAGGGATGCAGAAGCGAAACCTGTCGAGCGACAGCACACCTCCGGGACTCCAAAAGAGACCGACAAAAACCCCGAGAGGGGGCGTAGGGCCTCCGGCAAAGAGAACCTTCAGTGACATACTGACGGGAATAGCGCTCGCTATAATACCAAAAGGATACCCAGAGACGAGCATAAATGCAGAGGAAGCCGAGGCTATCAAAGTCTCGATAATCCAAAGCATTGATGCTACGGTGAAAGGACAAGCCTCACCGAAATTTCAGGAATGTACCCATAAAGGGGGATTCCTGAGAATAGTATGCTCCGACCTTCCAACCAAGACATGGCTCGAGAGCATAGCCAAGGAGAAGAATTTCCTGGGGAACGAAAAGGAACTTCAGATCATTGATCTGAAGGACCTACCGGAACCCAGGAGAGTACTAACGTGGGCTCCAGGACCACCAATAGAGGCCACCACCTTCCTCAAAAGAATATCGGTGCAGAACAACGTAAGCACCGATACCTGGAGAGTAGTCAACCAAAAACCGGACCCCAAGGGAACTCAGTACATCATACTGATGGACAAAGTCTCTTGGGGGAAGGTGAGCGAAGGGAAGAAGTTGCACTTCAGCCTTTCAACCATCACCCTCAGGGCGCTGGCGGAAAAAACCGTCGGCAGACCTGAGGAGACCGAAGAGGTAGCAATGGAAGGAATTCCAGTGCCCGGAGAGGGAGCAATGGACGACAGTCCGTTGCCCGAATCGCCGAAGGATAAGTAATGTTCAAATTACTACAGATTAATATACACCACTGTAAGGCGGCATCTGCTGCCCTCAGTGCATATATCCTAAGAGAAAATATTGACATTGCACTTGTACAAGAGCCATGGCTTCACAAGGGAATAGTAAAGGGGTTAAACATACAGGGCAGGCGACTGATTGTCGCCGAACCAATGTGTAACCCACGCACATGTATAATAGCAAAACATGGACTGAATTTAATGCCATTATGGGACTTATGTTGCAGAGACCTAGTGGCAGCACGGCTGGAAGTAGTGGAAAGGGGAACGCGGAGGGAGTTTATACTCGGATCCGGTTACCTTCCCTACGACCAACCAAGACCACCGCCGCCAGACGAGATTCAGCGGCTGATACACAGCGGGAGCCACAAGGGAATACCGCTGATCCTTGGATGCGATGCCAACGCGCACCACATTATATGGGGGAGCACGGACATCAATCCAAGAGGTGAGAAACTATTAGATTTTATCTTAGAGAATGACATTGAAATAGTAAATATTGGAAATGTACCCACGTTCGTAAACGCGGTGCGAAGCGAAGTAATTGACATAACACTTGCCTCTCGCAAGGCAAGTGAAATGGTAAAACACTGGCATGTATCTGAGGAACCATCACTCTCAGATCATCGATATATACGATTCGATATCGAATCAGAAGAAGCATCTGAAATCCAAAACAGAAACCCGAGGAGAACTGACTGGGACCTATACAAAGAGGTACTAGCCAGCCGAATCGGGGACTGTCCAACAGTAGCGAGAACAACGCATGAGTTAGAGCTCATGGTGCAAAGCATCACAGACTCTATCAATACTGCGTTTGAAGCAAGCTGCCCAAGAACTACCAAACCTACCTCAACCAGGGTCACCTGGTGGAACAAGGATCTTGATAGGGCTAAGGCACGCACCAGAAGACTGTTTAATACAGCCAAGAGAAACGGTGAATGAGCGCAGTACAAAACGGCCCTCACGGCATATAACAATGCCATTAAAAAAGCCAAGAGGGAATCTTGGCAAAAATTCTGTGGGGACATAGAAAGTGAACCCACAAGCTCCCGTCTACTCAAGACGCTCAGCAAAGATCATGCTGGGAACATCGGCTCACTGCAGACCAAAAATGGAAAGTACACAGACTCGGTAGAAGAGACCCTGCAGGTATTACTGCAGACGCACTTCCCGGGTTCTGCAATACTTGACAATCCTGTTTCCGAGGACCTAAGCGAGCCCAACGAAGGGGCTCCAAAACGGGACTGGGAAACAGCGAAAACGATAATTAGACCAGGTGACGTTGAGTGGGGAATTAACACGTTCAAACCATTCAAATCACCAGGTCCTGACAGGATATATCCTATCATGTTACAAAAGGGGATAGCAACGCTAAGGAAACCACTATGTGAAATCCTCAGAGCAAGCCTTGCCCTTTCATACATCCCAAGCAGCTGGCGGACTGTAAAGGTGGTATTCATACCTAAGCCAGGGCGTGATTCATATGCCCAGGCTAAATCTTACAGACCGATCAGCTTGTCATCATTTATGTTAAAACTACTAGAAAAACTAGTAGACAGGCACATGCGAGCTAGCAATCCACCAGCTAGTGAGCAGATGCGAAAGGACCCTACAATGCAAAGACGTTGCGTTAGGGGCCTTTCTGGATATTGAAGGGGCGTTTGACAACACAACCTTCAACTCCATAGCAACAGCAATGGAGAAAAGAGGAATTAACCCGCAAGTCCGACAATGGGTAAACAAGATGCTCAGAAGTCGGACTGTGACGACTACCCTATATGGAAAAACAGCAGAAGCGTTAGTCGCTGGCGGGTGCCCGCAGGGAGGTGTTCTCTCGCCGCTCCTATGGTGCCTCATCATGGACGACCTTCTGTTGCTACTCGAAAGCCAGGGCATATATGCACTGGGGTATGCAGATGATCTGACCATTCTAGTAAGCGGGAAGTTTGGGACCACTGTATCAAACTTGATGCAGAAGGCACTAAATACCGTAGAAAGATGGTGCAGGAATGAAGGGTTAACTGTAAACCCGGTCAAAACGGCGATCGTCCCTTTTACTAGGCGACGAAAAACCAATGACATAAAATCACTACGTATGTATGAAATGGAAGTTCCAATCAAAAATGAAGTAAAATATTTAGGGGTCATACTTGATACCAGATTGAACTTCAACTTCCACCTAGAGAGCATCAGCAAAAAGGCCATGAGAGGACTTTTTGCGACCCGAAAAATGGTAGGACGCACATGAGGACTGAGACCCAGTATGACCAAATGGCTATACACTGTGGTCATAAGACCTATAGTGACATACGCGGCGCTCGTTTGGGGAGAAAAGACCCAAACCAAAAGTGCAGCAGTAAAACTCGAAAGAGTGCAAAGACAGGCGTGTCTGCTAATCACTGGGGCAATGAGGACAACGCCCACGGCAGCCATGGAACACATATTATCGCTACCACCACTACATTTATTTGTAATGATGGAAGCTAGACAGGCAGCCTATAGGATGCACATAAATGGACATACTTTAAATATGGGGCCTCCAAGACCGACAACATTTAAAGTACTACAAGAAGAAGAGACACTAACAATGAGGTCCGATTTCACCAAATTCTTACACCCATCCCGCAGATTCAAAACGATCATACCACAGCGGAGTGAATGGACAAATGGAACATACCCGGGAACGAGTAAAGGAACCATCTGGTACACAGACGGGGCCAAAAATACTAAAGGAACCGGGGCTGGTATCTATGGAGGCTGCAACCGGAGCAAACAATTCGCGATTGCTCTGGGGAAGCATGCCTCTATCTTCCAGGCCGAAATAGCCGCCATTGACTGGTGTGCTCATCACTTAATGGAATCGGGACTTAAAAAAGGACCAATTACCATTATGACAGATAGTCAGGCAGCCATAAAAGCGCTAGCCTCACCGATAGTGCAGTCCAGGCTGGTCATGACTTGCATAAACAGACTGGACGCACTGGCGACAACAAGAGAAACACAGCTAGTATGGGTACCCAAGGACCAAAAAATTATTGGACACTTGGGGGCCGACTTGCTGGCTAAACAAGGAGCAACAGGTGAATTCATAGGACCTGAACCCGCTTTCGGTATACCCCATGAAACCGGAAAGGAAATAATCCGACGCAAGTTAGCAGAGGAGCACAAAAAGGCATGGCAAAACCAAAATGGAATGAGGCATACAAGACTCTTCCTAGATGGTCCGGTACCTGACAGCATGTTGAAGCTGTCTAGACTGAGCAGACTGAAACTAAGAAAAATCACAGGACTAGTCACTGGACACTGTGACCTGAACAAGCACAAACATAGGATGGGCATTGAGAAAAGCCCCCTATGCCGTGGGTGTCTGGAAGAAGAGGAAACTCCCGAACACCTACTGTGCACTTGCGAAGCATACAAACAAGAACGCAAGGCGAAACTCGGGAAGCCCATGCTTCCTGTAGAAGAGCTAAAGAATATCCCCTGGCAGAAACTCCTGGACTTCTTAGAAGATAGAAGATAGAGTTCAAAAGGAGTAAAACAGCCAGAGGCGCACAAAAGGACCACGGAGACCGCAGTGCAGGGACGCTAAGCGACACCACCTCGTGAGGATAAAAAAAAAAAAAAAAAAAAACAGTTTATTTTAATAATAATAATAATAATAATAATAAATCTTTATTTCCACTATATTACATTACACAAAAATATCAGCAGTAAATATACAAAAGGTAAATACATAATTGCAGAAAAAGGCGAAGTTCAGCATATTTATTTGCAAGAGATATTGCTGGTCTTCCACTCAACCTTTGCGAAACACTCAACACACATGCAAACATATAAACATACACACACGCATTACATTAGTTACGTGAAATAGTAAGGTTTATACGAAATTCACGAAAAATAAACTAATGTTAGGTTAGCAATTTATATGTATTATAGCCTTTAATCTAACATAATTTACCAAACTGTCATACAACTTATTTTTTGAATGTATCAATTAAACTAACTTAGTAAATATTTATCTAACTTAACTTTAATCAATATATGATCAATTCTAATAAATATAGAGATAGTAGTACATAGGCATTTATATTTACCAATCAAAACATAAGGATCGATAAGTTATCCAGAGCATAGCAAATCAGTAACACTACGTTGTTATCTTTATTAGCGATTTAAACTTGTTGTAGGTAGATGCTTGGAATAATTCATGAGCCGAGTTATAAACATGGTAGATTTGATACGTAAATGATCGTTGAAAAAAATAAGTTTTGTGTTTAGGAGGAGATATTCTTCCTCTAAATCTGGTATTTACATGATGGACGTCAGTTCTAAAAGTGATTTTGTTATACAGAGAGAAAGGAGTTTTATTTTTAATTATTTTATAATAAAGACACATCGCCTGAGTCCTCCTTCTAGCTTTAACATCAATAAGCTTGTGTGAGATATGATAAAAAAATTTGATACCATAGATGAACCGTAAGCATGCATTTTGTACCCGTTGAATACGTATGCGTGTATTGCCATCAATAATCACATAATGTTGTTTTAGTATTAGTATTAAGATAGTACTTGTGCTGGTATAGGCATCTTAAGTTGAGGTAAGCTCTTGAGATATATTTATTAACTAACGTTCGATAGCGTAATGATGTATCCATAGTAACACCTAAATTTTTGGCTTCTCCGCATAAGGAGTAGCAATTGCATTAATGTGAATGTCTAGTTTCTCTGCTGCAACCTTACGAGCGATTCGATTTCCAAATACAAGAAAAGAGGACTTTGAAGGATTTATACAGCGGTCTAAAGTTCTGGATATATTAGATATTTTCATAAGGTCTTCATTTATCTGTCGTTGACAAGTATCTATAATTTGTGAAGGAAAGGAATGATAGATTTGGATATCATTGGCATACATATGACAAGAACAGTTAGTCAGTTAATCTAATATACCACTTGTATATCTTGAAAACAGCAAGGGTCCCAATATAGAACCCTGTGGGACACCTCTGTTTATATTTATAAGATCAGATACCCTATCGTTCACTTTAACACATTGCTTGCGATTGGAAAGATAACTGCTAGAGTTTTTCGGCATCCTTCCTAAGACCAATGTACTTCAAGATAAGTTGAAAAGTACTGTGTGTAACTGCGTCAAAGGCCTTACTATAATCTAATAAAACTAAAACTGTTATATTTCCTGCATCAGTGGCCCTAATAATATCATCTGTTACTGCAAGTAGTGCTGTTTCGCAGCTATTACCTCTCCTAAACTCGGATTGTTGTGTCGGTAAGATGTTCGCGTCTGTTACAAAATTAAAGAGTTGTTCAGTTATAATTTTCTCAACGACCTTTGATAATGCTGGTAAAATGCTAATTGGTCGCAACTGTTTTAATTCTGTTGGATTAGAAACCTTAGAATTGGTCTAAGTACAGCTTGCTTCCAACATTCTGGAAAAGTTGAAAGCAGAAAGCAGGTGTTCACGATGTGTACTATATATGGCAATACGGCGGGACAGCACATTCGCAGCATGGTAACATTAGTTCCATCAAGCCCAAAAGAAGACGATTTTATTAAATTTAAAAATTTAGCAACAACTTCTTCATTTACTAATTGAAATTCAAAGTTGTTTGTCGGTAAAAATTTATTTTTCAAATATTCTTCAATATCTTTAGTATCAGCGCTATAACTATTCGGAATACTATCAACAAAGTACTTATTGATGCAGTTTACGTCTGCTAGTGAATTTGGTAATGGATTTATTTCTTTTTTTAGTCCTAGATACCGAAGATGTTTCCACAGAAACGTGTTATTTTTAGTACGCGATATATGTGAGAAAAATGCTTTTTTTTCATTTCTAAGTGCGGCATTGGTAAAGTTTCTTAGCATTTTATAGTATTCAGAATGAGATACTTTTATGGTTTTCTATAACGAGCTTTAGCTTTATTGCGAATATTGATTAATAATTTCATATAATCCGTAAACCAAGGTGATGGAGGTTTTTTATAGAGCCGTGTCTTAATTGGAGCGAACTGATCAAATAGTTGCAGGTTTAGCTTATTAAAATGATCAAGTTTATTATTAATGTCTTCAATACTTAATATTTCCTGAAAGGGTATATTGGCCAGTGCATTATTAAACTGTAACATATCAATTTTGATAGATTACGAAAAGTTAATAAAATTGGTGCAATATTAGCTACGGTAGTAGTAATTTCACAAAACACTGCATCATGATCCGAAAATGCACAGTCAATCACACCATGTATACAGCAATCTAGTTTTTTTGGAACCAATATACCATCTAGAAGAGACTCAGTAGTAGCCGTTAGACGATTGGTTCATTAATAACTTGCAAAAGATTAAGACTATCTAATGTGTCGTAAAAATATGAGCAAGCAGGGGACGCAGGTTTAAGTAAATCTATATTAAAGTCTCCACTACATATGACAATATCTTTATGGTAAAAACAAGCAACAATACAATTTCCTAATATGTTTAGGAAACTTATATAATCTTCCTGAGGGGGTTTATATGCGCAACTGCAACTTTTTGTTTAGGTAATTTAATTAGTGCCCATATGGCCTCAATATTATCCCCATACTGTAGGACCTCGTAACTAAGTAAATCTTTAATGTACATACCAACCCGTCCACCCCTTGTTTGCCTATCCTTTCTAACAAAATCGTAACCATCAATCTTTACTGAAGTATTAGATACCTCTGGCGTTAACCAAGTTTCTGAAAGCGCTAATATGTCAACATCATTGTCTATGATAAATTGGTACAAATCAAGTAATTTTGGTAATAACGATCTTTATTTAGATGTACAATTTTAATATTTTTTTGATGCATTTTAATGAATATAATAAAATATTGCTAGATAATAATACTTAATACTACTTACAAATAATTATATAAAAAAATGTTAAATACAAAAATGAAAGAATTATTTCTTTTGGTTAATATTGCTTCTGGTGATTCTTCCCTGTTGAAATGTCCTTCTCGTCGTCTTCTGATTGGCGCAATCGATATTGTTTGAAAGTAGTTGGCATAATTCAAGATTTGGATGATGTATTGAAGGTTGCTGGGTGGTGTTTGGTTTTAGAGAGCAGACATCACTAGACATGTCCCTGTAGGTTGAACTTATTGGGGCAGATATATTGACAGATTGTACAAAGTTTTTCTCTTCATCTAGTACATTTTCAACAGTTACAACTTCGTCTACTATTAGTTTAAAGTTTTTGATTTTTGCAGTTAGACCTAGATTTTTTGCTTTTCTTAAGTATGTACGTAAGATTTTTTTATGTTTAATGTTTAACGTTTATTAGCACTTTCTCAGCTAAGTCATTGTTTATATATATATTCGTGTTTTTCAAGTGATGAGCATGCTTTAGAACTTCTATTTTTTGTCGTAGTGCAGCAGCTCAAGTTTAATAGGGTGGACATACTCATTTTTAAAGGGACCAAGCTTCATATAGTTTTTTACATGCACGTTCTCTAGGGAAACTTGTAATTTAGTTCGAATAAAATTTGTAATTTTTATTTAACCCGTGAATGATGAGGTTGTTTTCCTTCCCTGTTTTTCGAATTTTAACACTGTGTTTCGTAAGTATAAATTTCCTTCTTCTGCTCTGCTCCTTAATTTTAGTGTTATATTCATAATTTTAAATGGATATATATTTAAATGTCAGCAACTTCCTTTATAAGCTCCTGTTTATGATTGTTTCCGGCAGTAATAATCAATTTAACGGCATCTTTCAAACTTAAATTTTGTGGGATAGAAAATATTTGACAAGATGGTTAATGAATTAAATAAAATAATAAACAAAAATATCCCGCTAGGTATGCGCGAACCCGCGTCTTTTAAGTGTTCTAAGTGGCAGTCGGGGACCTGACCGATGCGCACAACAGACTAGACGAAGCGATCTTCTGTTTTAAGAACACATAAATTTCATACACAGGTAAAAAACGTAGGAAACGAATTGTGATGCAGGGCTAAACAATTGGACATACTTCACATCACTCGGTCTTTAGTGATGACTTTAATTGTACAAACAACAGAGTTAGATAGACCACGGTGTAATAGAAAATTAAGGAATTTACAACATCTACCACATGTGTATTTGGAGGTTATATTTATGGGTATTAAGTAAATTAGAGTTGTGCAGTACTTACACCTTTTGTACGTATTGTTTCGATTAAACAGACACTTAAACTATGACGTTTGTGCACTTATTTACAATTATTTAAAATCATTATAAATTTTTTTAAATAGTAGCAGCGTGTAACAGAAACAAATTGTCACCAATGAATCTAAATTCCGTCGCTGCAAAGCTTTTGAATAGGAATTTATGAGTGATGTTGAATTCTAAACTTAACTTTATTGGGCATATAAATGTAACTTGCAATAAAGCCTTCCGTTAACTTTGTTTGTAGATTTTCTAATAACTTGGTACTCCCTAAATATCGTTAGTACGTCCACATTTAGAATGTGCATCATGTTTTTGGTCTTTGGCCCACGTTCAATATTATTAGAGAACATGGTAAATTTTTTTAAATATCAGATAGACAGAGGAACAGCAGATAATAATTTAGTCATAATAGAATGCTGGATAAAAAATACTTATTTAGTGTTTGTATAATTAGGCTCCAATTATTATGTTTAAATCTAAAAAGATTATCTCATAAGCCACAATCGCCTAATAATTATTATCACTATCTGCCAAATATAATGTTCAGTGGAGGAACATTCAAGTCCTATACTCCAAATTTTCATAAATATACGAATATATTTTCAAATATTTCTATACAAGAACTAGTAAAGCAAATACACTAAACTAAATTACTAACAAAATAATTTTAGTTTAATTTATATATTCTAAGAAATCTAAAAAATAGATTTTAAAACACAGAAACCTTAGAAGGGATTATTATCATAATTATTAATAATGTAATTGAATAAAAATTATAAGATAATGTTAAATTTTCCTAATTTAATAATTTATCGACGACAAATAAAAATATTTAAACAACACCCATTTCGAACAAACATGTTTTGTCCAATGTTTTTAATTTGCTCCTATTATTAGATTTAAATTTTATTTAAGTACATCAACTATACATTTTAAAACTCACCATCCAAATGATATTATTTGATGATACAGTACGACGACATTGTAATATTGTCGCAGATGTAAATCACACAAGACGAGATAAAGGGAACGAGCCCATTGGCCCATAGTCCGATTATGCATTCCGGGAATGTATTGTTAAAGCTCGCACGGAAGCCACAAAGCGCAACTATTTACATGTTACAGTGGCACTTAAGCGGCTCAGAGGGTCTGAAAAGAGTGCCGGATAATTGCCGTAACCTGATCCCAAATGAAATCGTCCATCCGGCATATCTGTTTTGACAGCTCCCTTAAAGGTCCCTATTTACTGGAGCAGCGAATGCGTAAAGGCCGTCTCAATTATTAACGAATTAATTTAACCACTTAGAAATTCTGAATTATTTATTAGGGATTTCCCGTCTGGTTATTAATTATTTGTTATTATTACAAAATCTGTTTCCACGTGTATTGATTATATTTATAATTAAGAAGTTCAATCTTATTCCTCAAAAAATATATTAAGTTTCTATTAACAATTAAGAATGGTGTCAAGGAAATGTCAAAAACTTCATTAAAATTAGTAAATGGTCCAGTTAGTCCACGAACGACAGTACAATCAAGAAGTGGCAACAATTAATGCTACAGTGGCTATTTCTCTTGTTGATATATCTATGCAAGATATTGTAGTTCTTCTAGTATAACATAATGCAGTAATATGCTCTTTAATATACAAGCTTAACAAATGCTTGCAGTCATCGCCATATTTGAGATCAGCTATTATCCGAACAACACGTCGCTGGAGCCAACGACTCTATGACTTATAGCACAGTGTCCCCAGACTATTAGGCCATACAAGATATGACTCTGAATGAGGGAAAAGTAGGCAATATTAGATAGCTTCATATTATCAAAACAAAAGATGTTATATTAGGTGTAAAAATTAATAATCCAAATCCGTTTTAAGCAGTCGAGAAATTCAAATGATTTTCTTTTGCTGTTATATAGGGTTGTCATGTGTTAATTAAAAATAACAGTTAGTATTCTGGAAACTAGGGTTGGTTACTATAATTATTAGCTGAACTCATCAGCCTACTCATCGGATTGTTCGAGCTGATGAAAAATTAAAGTCTAGATGCAAAATAAGTTCTGGGCAATCAATCATACAAGTCAGAAGTTTACACAGAACACAAAAGTCGGTTGTTAGGTGGCGATTCATTAAATTCATCATATTAAATCCTACATAACGTCCCTGCCCATGAACATTTTTACAGGTTATTCTGAAGAGTACGAAAAAAAATTTTCTGCACTGATTCCAATCTAACGGGTGTCCAACAATTATTGCAGTCCCGGGTGGCGTTGGAATAAAAAACGTAAGTCGATTCTTACATGTTGCAAATAAATAAACTGACATTTTTAATGCACATTTAGGTTATGTTTGACAATTAACATGAAAGAATTGACCTACGTTTTTGATTCCAACGCCACCCGGGACTGCAATAATTGTTGGACACCCGTTATTTTGAATCAAATCACAGAAGCATACTCTATAATAGGCAGAACAGGTGCACAGAAGAGATGTTTTAAACAGCTAACATTTAATATTTTACACGTCCTCCAGACCAATGTTTTTAGAACATGCATTTGAAATGTGAGAATTAAAGTTGAATTTGGTATCAAATATAATACAGAAATCTATAATTTCGAATAGTGTACAAATAGTGTTTTTACCAATTTGTCTTAACCTTTTTAATATTTAAACAAAGATCATTACATTAACATCATTCAAATATTCCATATCTTTTTGTAATAAGATACATTCATCCATAAATCCAACTTTCCTAAATATGTTTATATTATTACATACATTAGGTGCATACTATTAGATATAACATTACCAATGTGGTTTACAAATAACGAAAACAAAATTGGATCACAATGTGTGATCTGATGATTTTAAAGAAAAAAATAATATCCATTTAACAGTTAATTCATTAACTAACAGAATAGAATGATTGAAAAAGTCTAAATAAATATAACCTACTTGTTCGTTATTTTCAAATGCATTAATTATCAACTGCGCACTAATGAAAGCGTTACTTAGCAACCAGTAAACAAGTTGCACAAATGTCGGCCGCCATTATTATTTATGGAAAAAATGTTCGCTTCATTGTAATCGCTTCGACTTGCATTAAATGAAATCTTCAGAGTTCTTAAATCTGCCATTTGGTTTGTATTATACAGGGTGTCCCGTTAATGCGTGGAAATGGCTGTACCATAGATTCCTGAGGTCAAAATATGACGATTTAACGCAACTTATCTATATCCAAAAATTTACGGTTAAGCCGGAATTTGGCTTCAAAGTTTCAAAATTTTTTATTTCTTTTGTTTATAACAATTGAACGCTTTATTTGATTTGAATGAAATTTATTATTAATAAGTACCATAATATAATACACCATTTCAGTTATTATGATTCTTATTGGTTAACAAGAAGTATAAGAAACAGTAGTACCACCACTTAAAAACTAAAATATTTTTTTATTGGTGCATTTTGACCCCAGGAATCTATGGTCCAGCCATTTCCCCTCATTAACGGGACACCCTGTATATTTTATTTATAGTTTATTAGTTATTTGTATCAATTACTAAAAAATTAAGTTTTTCGTCGAAAATTTGTGCTATAATATATTCATCTGTCAAATTTGACATTTCTGTGCAATAAAAACAGTTTGACATTACCGTGCAATAAAAACGTAAAAAAGCACTAGTGCTTTAAAAAGCCACTTTTACAATGAAAAATGATGCAAAAAGCGTCTACTTTCTGTACGATCGTAGATAAATAATATTAAGCATTTAAAGTTAAATCAAAAAATCAATCAATTTATTATCCAACAGTTTACATATAAACTAATACCATCATAACATAAAATATTAACTAACTAAATAATTGTTACAAAATTTAAATAATATTCTAATGTAATACGTTAAATATCTATGTAAAAATGAATGTAATTAGTTTTCCATACTGTAGGAAATTCAACAACATTAATTGATTTTAAGAATATATCGTATATAAAACTACATAATGAAAAACATACTTTAATACAAGATAATTAGATATTAGTTATTTCAGGTTTAGAAGTTATCAGTTTCAAATCGTTCACAGTAGAAAGGTATTATATTGTCCATAATGCTTTCTATAGTGATGTGCAAAATTATCTATTGATGAACTTGGCGATATATAAACACCACCAATAATATAGTTAATGTTGTTATGAGATATAGAAACAAATAAATGCTCAAAAAAACAACTATGAAAATTAAATATATTGCAGTCAATATACCGCCACCCATAATTTCGCCATTTACACCGCGATCAGATCTATAATTATTAAAATTCTTAAATTGTAATTCACTATTTGATATAACTTCATATAACCAAAATTCTGTGAGAACATATGGAGGCTCTTTCTTAACCCTCCGAAATTCTGGTAATAAACTGTTAGGTTTTTGCTTTTTAATTCAAGAATTTTGGAAGCTTTCACTTCATGAGTTATTTTCGATTTTTTAAATAAAGACAACAATTAACCTTTTTTATACCACTTATATTTTTATTTTTCTGTGACTAGTTTCAATTAAACGGTAATCATTTTCAAACTGTACTGTACAAAGTACATAAAATAAAATGTAAGTGGTATAAAAAAGTTAAATGTTTTCGTTATAGTTTGCTTTTTGTTTAGAAAATTGACTAGAAAAAGCAGTGTAAGGAACACTATTATTGTGCTTGATTATAAGATTACTTTCATATTTAGACTTCCTCTCGTCCATTTGAATCTGAAGACTTTTGATATAAGTTATCTGTTTTTTGTTTTAACAGCACGGAAATACTACTTTTTATCAAAATTATGAGAATTACTTTTTAATACTTCTTTTGGTTCATTTCCACTGTCAAAAATAATTATTTAGTTGAAGAATATGGTTGCTAAATATTCGGCACAAACGCAGAAAGAGCTTCTGTAAGCTATTCTGTAACAGCCGGAGTAACCCAGCGATTGATTGCCAAACATCAACATTAGATGGAAAAGATCCAGAAAGAAGAAAAAGGGGTCCGTATAAATTCACTGAAACCAACCAAAATCAACCAGTGGCAGCATATATAAACAGCGTCAAAAGTCTTTCTTGAAGAAACTCTGTATAAGAGATGAGAAATGGATACTATATGACAATCTGAAACGCAAGAAATCATAGACGAATCCCGGCGCATCGTCACAATCGGTTGCAAAACCCAATCGCTTCGCAAAAAAGGTTGGTATGATATGAATTGATTGCTTATTATGGGTTGTTATGAGGCTGAAAAAGTTACTACGGACTAGTAGCAATTTTAATTAATTATAAGAAAAAGAGACCATAATGAGATTTCTATTTCTTTGGGACATCTTGCAGCACCCAACATATTACTCAGACATGGCTTAAAGTTATATAAAGCAACGATAATTACTTCCATTAACCAATTTAATTTTTTTTAAATAAACCTCGAATTTAACTGAAAAATTAAAATTTGTACACACAATTAGATTCAATTATGTAATATCTTGATTCTTATCGCTAGAAAAGGCAGATTTCTGCTCGAAAACTGCATCAATAATACTATCAATATTATTATTATTATACTATACATTATTTAAATCTCTACGAAGTTAGTATTATTTTCTCAAGTTACTGGTACAGTAGTACCATTTTTCACCTTTTTATATTGCCATTATATTTTTACTAATAATTATGATTATTATTAGAAGCTTTTCAAGCAAGTATATAAGAGACCGTAAGAAATTATGGAAAACTAACAGAGACACCAATACTATATAAAAATTTCAATATATATTCCAATATTTACCATTTATAATCTAAACTACCTTAAATGTGATACATTACTGATATAGAGATGACGTAGATTAAAAAAATCTAGATATTGAAGCAAAAATAAGCCATTTAAAATGTTACAACTAGATGCTGATGCAGTATATGGTTTCTGAATGAATATTAGAAATAGATATCAAAAAAGTATAAAGTATATTGACTCATATTGAAGTAAAAATATACAGCCAGGTAATAATATAACTAAAACTAAATACAATTTTTTTTTCATATTTTACAAATTATACAGGGTCGCTGATATGTATGAAAACGGTCGGATATCTCCTAAAGTAAGGGAGCTAGCGAAAAATGTACATAAAAGTTTTAGGTTTTTTTTTTAAACAATTACAATAAACACAAATTAAGTATACGAGATCAGTCAAAAAGTGAGGGCAAAATAAACTTGATTCTATTTTCTACTGCAGGATTGAACAAAATGATTTTCAAAGTTCGATACGGTTATGTTTAGTTTTACGATGTGCTATACGGATTTTGTTTAGAATTTCAAGATTAATTAAAATATGGAACAATATACAGGGTGTTCCATTGAAGAAAACGCAACTTTATTTCGACTTATTGACTGATCCTCTATACTTAATGTGCCTTTATTATAATAATTTAAAAAAAACCTAAAACTTGTATATCTTGACATTATTAGAATATGATGGTGGCGACCGTTACTATGTGGTAGTTCATTTTAAAGGGTAAATGAAAATAATTTTTACGTTTTTATACCAGTTGTGTTAAACATTGATAATATATTGTAAAATTTGTTTGTGTATATTATACAATAAATAGTGGTATAAAAACGTCAAAATTATTTTCATTTACGCTTTTAACATTTTTCGTTAGCTATCTTACTTTAGGAGATATTCGACCGTGTCCATAAATATCAGCTATCCTGTATATTATTGATACTATTTTGGAGGAAATTGACGATTGCCATAGTAGGGAAAATAATATCATCATTTTTAACTTGCCCAAATCTACTGAGGAATTCACACAAAAAAGAATTGATAATGACAACACTGCAGTCAATAATCTTATTGTCAGTATCGGGCTTAACATTAACCCACAAAGAGTGACAAGGATTGGAAAAGTATCTTCTATGCCTAGACCTACTAAAATTATTCTATGTTATATATAGAGACGATGCTCGTTATGTTTGAAGGCCAACAAAATTAGTATTCCACAAGGAATTTTTCTTCAGTCGGATATAATTAAAAATCAGCAAGCTCAAATGAAATCATTGGAGGTAAAATGTCATAATAATAAGAATCTTACATTGATATATGTTAATGGAGTTCCCAAACTTATTACCAAAAGTGAACAGATCCAATCTTATCGATTTTCCAAAACAGTTAATACATTGAATATTTATTTCGAAAATGTTGGTGGTTTGAAAACAAAAATTAATCAATTTTCTACTAATTTAAGGCTATCTAATATTGACATTACCATTATTTTTAAATTATTTTTTTATCTGGGATAGAATAAACAGATCTGAATTTGGTGTATCAAACTACGACAATCATAGACAAGATAGATCAATATCTAAAAGTGGTAAGAATAGAGGTGGTGAGTACTTATTGGGGTTAAATATATATATATATGTTAAAGTTTCCTTTGTAACAATTATTTGTTTAATTGGAGCGGTTTATATTCCTTCTTCTCGTGAAATGGATAAATATGAATCACACTGTAAAACTTTGGAATATCTGTAAGATTTTTATAAATCAATAATGTACCATAATATGTAGTGACTATAATTTCTCAAGTAATACATGGTTAATCTGTAAAAAGTAAAGCTCAGCACCTGACGGCTTCTCTTGGATTTATAGCCCAAGTTAATACGTTTCCAAATGCAAAAGCTGTGTTCCTAAATCTTGTTTTTAGTAGTTCTGACATGTGTGTTGTTGACATAGCAGGTGACTTGTTATGTCATCATAATGCTTAGGTAATTTTGTTCATCTATGACATTTTCTGTTAAGAGTACATTTATGATACACAACTATTTAATTTTAGTCATGCTAATTATACACTTAAAAGTTCATTTCTTGCTTCAATGAATTGGCACGATATGTTTAATAACTATTTACGTATTGATAAAGACGTTAATATCTTTAACAGTATTTGCCCACTGCATTAACTAATATGTTTCGGTTAAAGTTACGTAAAATCGAAAGTATTCAAAATGGTTTACTAAAGAATGAATTAATCTTATTAAAAAAAACGCCTTGTTCACATCAGTTATAAGTCGAAATTTGATTGTAGTAATTACCTAGAATTTCAGAATTTAAAATCTCAATGCAAATGTTTACATACTATATTGTATAAGGAGAACATTAATTGCGTGAAACAAAATATTAATCGTAATAGTAGATCATTTTGGTCTTTTGTAAATATGATCTATAAAGATCAAAGTAATTGTTTGCAAGAAACAGTAAATTATTTTGCAGATTGCAAGTGTGTGCTTAGATGTTTTCAACACGTCGGCTCACTCAAACAATTTTATACCGGTAAAATTTTTTGATCCATCTTTTGTTTTTAACGTAGATGCTGAATCAGTTTTTAATGTAATTAACGCTTTGAAACCTGATACTCATAGTGGTCCAGATAATATTCCAAATATATTTCTTATTAATTGAGGTTGTACATTAGCCCACCCAATTACGCCTTTTTTCAACAATCACATCTAGCTTTCGTTAGGATCGTATTCAGTATGTCAAGATTATTGATAATATTCCGGAAGCTATACACGTTACGCCAGGTGTTCCGCAAGGAACACATTTAGGGCCGATCTTAATTAATATATTCATTAACGATATAGTTAACTTAATACGGCATTCTAAAGTATTGTTGTATGCGGACGATTTAAAGTTATTTATGAAAATTAGTACAACTGCGAATAAATTACTTCTTCAGGATGATCAAAATAATTTATTTATAATTAATACTTTCTAGGCTACACTCTTGATGGAACTGGTATTTCACAGGGTTATTAAAATTATGACACTTGTTGCGTTCCATGTTTTTATTGGCAGTTTCCTGACACGTGTTTCGAGTTTTTACACTCATTATCAAAGGAGTACAAACTTAATACTGTATTAAGTTTGTACTCCTTTGATAATGAGTGTAAAAACTCGAAACACGTGTCAGGAAACTGCCAATAAAAACATGGAACGCAACAAGTGTGATAATTTATTTATATGATGTATTAACAATGGGCCACTTTTAAACATTAATAAATGTAAATATATAAATTTTAATAATTAGGAACATTATTTAAGGTAAAGTACTTGAAATTAAGGATCTCGGCGTTGTTTTTGATAACAAATTTAATTTTCAATCTCATATTAAAATTATAACCTATAAAAGTCTAAAGGTGTTAGGTTTTATTTTTTTTTTCAATAGATTTTAGTCTTGATACTTTACATGTTTCTCTTGTTCATCCTTTAGTGAAATATGCAGCAATCATATGAAGTGCACGTTCTACATACTTAATTAAGCATTTAAATAAAGTTTAAAATAAAATTCGACGACTTATGGCCTTCAGACTTCACATTCCAGTTGTATCACTTGATTACAGTTATTTTGCGGTATTCTATTATTAGAAAAGAGATGAATTTCTTAATCCTTAACAACTACGTCGATTGTGCCAAGTTATAAGGTTGTATGGACGTTTGGTTCCCGATAAGAGAAGCTATATCACATCATGTAAAACTTTTTAGGATCCAATTTCATACTACTAACTATAGGTATAATGAACTAGTATCTAGAATTATGAAGTTATCAAATGTGTTATTAAATTTTTGTAATTTTGATTTATTTGACAAAAGTCTAGAATAATTTAAGAAATCGATCTAGAGATTATATTTAACTGAATTTTATATCCAAATCTTTAAATGTAATTTAGTGTAATTAATTTTTGCTCACTCTGTATACTGATATTTTGTAATTTTGTAATAATGGGCAGGTTTTGAAATAAACCTTTATTATTATTATTATTATTATTAGCGCACAGCTAATAATAAAAATATCTTTAACATTTTTGTATACATCGATTCGAGTTATAATAAATGTTATAAGTATAATATTAAGTAGTGTAGTAAACTAAACCCTTTTTATAAATTTTATTATGAAACTATCGTTTTGCATTTGCAAAGAAGCAGAGAAACAGAAGTTATGATAATTCTCTTAATACATTAATAAAAACACTTTAAACTTTCGTTTGTATAATACTAATAAATATTAAATGTTATAAATCCATATAAACTTTATGATGGCTGCGTCCGCTATTTTTATTTCTAAAACTTTTTACAAAAAATAATTTATTGTTATATATACACTATTTAAAATAATATATACTAACACAAATTCATGACTTGAGTTTCGACTTACACTTGATAATGTGAGGAACTTTAACAAATGATTATACTGTACTTTGTTTATTTATCATTTGAAAACGTTCCTGATTCAAGATGTATCACAAAGTTATATCTTCAAGCATCTAACACTTCATAATGTCCTTAATGAGTAGAAATTTATGCCGGCAATTTATGTATAAATATATATTTTAAATCATAAAAATAAATTAGTTTTGGTTTTAAAAGTTTGAAACAATACGTTTTATATTAGTTTTATTATATTTAATTTTATGAAAAGAAATATATTAATATAATATAATACTCACATTAATCCATCGTTATTTTTATTCATATTTCAATAAGTGTATAACGGATGTCATTCGCGTTTATCTCGGCGGTAGTAATTTGATTTAAATTGCCCGATAAAAATTGATCGAGAGAAGTAAAAAAAAAGATCTGATGCTAATCTTTTTTTTCCACAATCGCCCCACTCAAGCGGCCCTGTCAGTGTGTTTGTGGTCATGGGCATTGTTGGGACCTACAGGTTTATGCTTAATTACCCATTGATGGGATCTGTAAATCCCGAAAGTAGTGGGGTAAACTGTATCTATATAACAAGGGCCTTGTAATATGCTTGCAACAGTAGTTTTCGAAAACACGAGATCGTCGATTTTCTAATACCCATAAAGATTTATTTTACAAAAATAATTGAATTACGATAAAAATTCTCGTTCTTGGATATTTTATTTTATAGTGGTTTTAAGTTTTGTTTCCTGCATTTTTCGGTTTTGTCGATTAATGTGGATATTTAGCTGTTGAAATTATGACTTCTTCTGGGATACAAAACGCCGAGGAACAACCGAAAAAGAGTTCGGATTTTAGCATCGAGCATATTCTGAACAAAGCTGGCCCTCCTGCTCCACCAACATCCAGTTGTGTCATTAATTATGAGAGCTTTAAGCTCAGTGATTGCGCATCGCCGCCGAAGGTTCCTTTCACTTGGCTTCAGTGCACCAGATATTGTCCACCTAAAGTTCCACGTGAGTATTATTTATTTATTAACATAAAAGCATGTTTAGGACAGTAAAATCTGACAGTGAATTGAAAATCATAGCACATAGTTAATTTTTGAATTCAGTAAAAGAATGGATTGCTACGTAATAACGGTCGCAACTATTCTCTATTCTCAACTATAAGTAAACTCTGAATCATTGCAGTAAAGAATAGATTTAGTACTTTTCCTTTCTGAAAATAGGTAAAGTATTCATTTGCGAAAATGCAATCTTGTATATGAAAAATATATAGGACATTTATTTCTCTTAATATAACTTTTTTTCTTGAAACCTTAATATAATGTTTTAATAAAAATAAAATTTGTGAGTATTCTATAAACTACATTTTAATGTATAATGAGTCGAGTGGAAGAATGCTCTAAATTTTAGTGATTTAGTGTATTAATGTATGTATTTTATGTATTTTTTTAAAAGATCTTGTAACGTAATAAACTAAATTAAATAAGGACTAGAGAGTATTGCATAATATACACAAACAAAGTTTAAATTATAATATAAATTTTGACACAAATACATTTTCGTCCTTTGCATAATGACTTGAAAAAGTAACTATAGTTGTGTTTAAATTTATAATATATATAAAAACTTCGTTTTTGTATTTTATTTACTCCCTAAAATAAACTGCCGAATAGTAAATATCCCCACAATCATCTTCATAAGAACTAGAGATAACGAAACTGTAGCTTCTTAACACGCAGTCCAAAATAAATTAAACAAATATTTTAATAATAACAATATCAATAACCAATAAAATAAGCTTATATTTATAAGGTATATTATATATACATGTGTAATTAGTCCCTATATAAATTCAAGCAGGCGTTAAAATTTAAATTACATTAACGGGGCATTAATAATTTAATCTAAACTTTTAATTGAGAAAGTTACGATTTAAAAATTAAATGTAGATTAGCAGCCAGTTATATAACAGTAGATATTTTCTTTATTTTATTTCATATGCTTATAAACATTCTTTAATCAGTATATAATGATACGTTATGTTTAAAAACTGTCTAAAACAAATTCGAATAAAATATATGTTAAAATAGTTTACTATAATATAGTTTTATATTTTATGTCAACAAAAAACTACACCGATAAGTCTCATTAAGACTATAATCAAATTATTTATTGAAATAACCACTTCGATAATTATACAAAAGTAATTCTCATGTTACAAATAGCACAACTATCAAAGCAACATTAGGATTTATTTCTATCAATTAATATTCAAAAATTTTAATTTGATTCGGAAAGTTTTTTAGTACATTGGGTGTACAATATAAAAGAAGGAAATCAATTTATGGCGGTTTTATTGTAATGAAAATGATAAAATTAAATAATGTAAAAAGTTTAAAACCATATGTAGACAAATTCTTGCATGTTGTTGGCGTTTACTTGGTGGTACATTTTGATTAAAATAGAATAAAACACTTTTAACTTTGTTTTACCACTATTGTGGTAAAAAAGTTAAAAGTGTTTTATTTAATATGTAGACAAATGTTTCGGTCGTTTAAATCTCATCAGTACAAAAAATAATAAGTTGTTAAATAATTTATAAATCAAATATAAATGTATATTTTCCACAATACACTATTAGAAAGTTTATAGTAATAGTAAATTATCAGTAAAACTAGATACTAGATATTTTAAACTTACGAATGATATGAAAACAAAAATAATACATCATTTGTTACAGATTTATTGTAAACGAAGATGTGTTCTACTTTAAAACCTTTACTTTATTAAAATTAAATATTAAATTTAATAAGAAGCTTTTTTAATTTTAATTCTTATTTAATTTTATATATGTCATGGAATTTTTTATTCGTAATTTTTTACTTTATAATAACACCTTTTTTCTAAATTTTATTAATTGTATTTGTATTAATATCAAATTTATTTTGTTAATTTTTGATAAAAGATGCCTAAAAACGTATTATTGTTTTACAATACAATACAATAATACAATACATCTTTATTCGTATAAAAACATGCGAATATATACACTTAATATAGAAATGCGCGTCAATTACACATAAATATGAATATACATACTATTTTATATTATAACTTAAATACGCATTTATATTATATGGTTCAATTGTTAGCAGCAATTCAAAAATTCGTTTTCTTTATCTAATGAAGTTATTTTCAGTCTTGATTGTCTTGGGAAATTTGTTGTATAATTTCATGCAATTGTATTTAACTCCATTTTCTGTAAAGCGGTACTTATGAATAGGGTGAGCAAAATCTATTTTATTTTTCGTTGAATGAGTATATGTGTGCTTGTATTCAGCAAGAAGGAGATTTTGTTTAAATGCAAATAATAGCTGTTCCATGATAAATATCCCGGCTACTGTAAGAAGTTTGTTTGCAGATAATATAGTTCTGCAAGATTGTGTTGGTTTGAGTCCCAGCATACCTCTGAGAGCTCTGAGAGAATGAAGATTTTTTAGAGAGGGTTGAACTATCTCAAAAAATTATACCGTATCTTATAATTGCCTTAAAATTTGTGTGATATGCCATTTTTAAAATAGAAAATGATACGTTTTCTTTTAAAGATCGAAGCATGTAGCTTGCTTTATTTATTTTCTTTGAAATATAATTTATATGTTCATCCCACTTAGTTTATAGTCACTGATAACCCTCTGAAATTTTGCATATTTGGTCACTTATAGATCGGTGTTGTCAAATTTTAAACTATTTGGAATTGTTATTGTTTCAGTTTTTTTAAGCAATGCATTTAGTTTTAGTTCTATTTATAATTAATTTATTTTTATCACACCAGTCAATTATCAAGTTCATTGCAGTTATTGCACAAGTCATCCCAATTTTTTTTTCAATTATACATTTGTTTCATCTGCATAGTTTATTATATTGAAAAATATCATTTATAAATAAATTAAATAGTAGAGGGCCAATAATACTCACCTGTGACATACCACTATCCATATCCAAGACCTCTGACTGTAAGATCTCATTTCTTTGTTTATATTCTACTAATTGTTTTCTATTACTTCAGTATGATTTAATCCAATTATAAGAGACTCCTCTAAAACCAATATCATACAATTTTGTTAATAAGAGTTAATACACTCAAACGCCTTAGACAAGTCCAGTAGTATGCCACAGGAAACATTGTTGTTTTCTGCTGCTGAGTATACTAGCTGATTGAAATCATATAATGGTGTATTGCAATTTCTTTTCGATATAAATTCATGCTGATAATTTGATAGTATGTCATATTTAATCAAGAAAGACATAATTTGTTTAGCAACTATGTATTCAAATATTTTTGAAAAGGTAGATAGGAAATGGGTCTCTAGTCTTCAACACTAGTTGGATCACCATTTTTCAGTACTAGTATTACTTTAAAAAGCTTAAATTGTGTTAGAAATATTCCACTTTTTAGGGATTCGTTGATTATGTAGCATAATGGGTCAGCATTTTTTAGTCTGATGAAATTTTATCTAAACCGCTGCTTTTTAGATTGGCAACATTATTTATAGTGTCTTTTAGATCTTGTGTAGTTATTGGGTGAAAATAGATGATATTTTTACTTTCCCTAAATACGAAGTATATATAGGGGAAGTATTGTGATCGTGATTTTTTTTTGAATTTTTTTTTTGCGGAAATATCCGTTTTTAGGTCCCCTGAGTCCATTAAACTAATTTCTGGAAAAAAAATTGTGTCTGTGTGTGTGTCTGTCTGTCTGTCTGTCTGTCCGTGGGTGCGGTATCTCAAAAACGACTGATCCGATTGAGATGAAACTTTAAACGTAAAGTTTTATCGTTAAAAACTGGAACTGAAAAGCTTTTGGTAAACATTCATAAACCGGAAGTTGGTGTTTACTCGAGGCGTTTTTTGTTTTTTTCCGATATTTTTTTAAATATCAAAAATATTACAAAACTTTTCAAACAAAAGTTAAAGAGAATAAGAAACTGATCAAATTTTGTTAAAATATATTTTTCATAAAATTCTTAACTTTCGAGAAAAAAAATAAAAATTGAAATTTTTGATATTTTTTGCCAATTGCTAATAAACTATTGAAGCAACATTAAAGTTATATAACAAATAATTGTAGAGAATTCAAAATTGAATAAATTATTAAGAATAGCCTTTTTCGTAAACCTCATAGTTTTCGAGTAAAATATAGGGAAAGTACTATGATGGCCACATCACCATTTTTTACTTTGGCCGTAGTTGTATTTACCGACAAAGTAGCTGATATATGTTTAAGCAGATTAGCTGCTGAATTTACAAAGCATTGATTAAACTTGTCAGGGTCAATTTCGTGAGGTATTTTTCGATAGAATTGTTTGGAACATGATATTAGTTTCTTAACTATAGACCAAGTAATAATAATAATAATAAAATTTGTTCAGTTCAGTAAACATACATCAAATTAATTCTAAAATGAACACGTCAAAACAAAAGCAGTATTACATGAAGAAATAATAAAACCGAAAAAAATAATAATAACATAAATAAAGAAACTAATATCTAAACTAACAGGCACTTGAGTTAATTTAATATATTAGTAATTTAAAACTAAACACCCTATAAATATTATTTTAATTTATTTAAATTAAGGGGTATAAGAAAATTAAAAACATTTCAAAATTCTGTAGATTTCCTTATCTATCAAATATTGGTTTAATTTATTCTTAAATTCTTCAAGCGTTTGTATGCTTATTAAGTTGGTGGGCATAAATTAAGTCTATGTGTTGGAAGGTCATAATTATTTATATTCCTTGTGCTATATGAATGTTTTTTTGAATAATTCATCAACATATAGGCCAAAAATAGTTAAAATTTGAGCTTTTTTAAAGTAACCATGACATAACTCCGTGTAATTCAAACCGAAAAAATTATTCTTACTACTCCTTTTTGTATTAAAAATATTTGATTAGTGGCATTACTTGTCCCATAGAACATTATAACATAGCGTAATATGGATTCAAAGTTTGCTTTATAGAACATAATTAATGTTTTCATGTCAAAGGTTTTTTTCAAAATTCTTAGTGAAAAACAAACTGAATTTAGTTTACTAACTATTTTTGTGCAGTGTTCTTTCCATTGAAGTTTATTCTCTATATATATTCCCAATACTTTAGCGTATACACTAGATTAAATACATGTTGATCAGTTTAAGTTAATTCCTTTTAGTTCTATATTTTTTGTTTCAAAAAGAATTATTTTCGTTTTCTCTTGATTTAGTATCAATTTATTTTCTAACATCCACGTTTGTATATTAGAAAATAAGAAGTTCGAGTTTTAAATAAGATCTTGTACGTTATTGTTCATTATTAATATACTCGTGTCATCAGCATATGTCACCATTTTTTCATGTATTGAGTTTATAGTATTTTCTAAATCATTTATATAAATGGGGAAAAGTATTGGCCACAAAATACTTCCTTGAGGTATCCCCAAGTTTGTGTATAGTGGAGTGGAGTAGACGTTATCAATTTTCACTATCTGTTTCCTATTTTCTAAATAACTTTTGATTAAGTAATAACATAAGCCTCTGACTCCATAGTGATCCAATTTACTTAATAACACCTTGTGATTCATGGTATTAAATACCTTTGCTTTGACTTTATTAGAAAATAGGGCTATTTGGTTATCATAATATTTATTCCGATCCCGCTTTAAAAGCTCGTTGTACTGGCATTTGTAATGTCGTAAAATAGATTTATATTCTGGTAAGAAAGTAGCCAGAATGTCATATAAATTAAGTAGATCTTTGCATTCTATAATTTCGTTTGACATAGGTATAATAGTTTTAATTTTTCTACTTCTAAAATGTTTATATTGAGAATACTATTAAAATACGGCAATAGTGTTCCCATAAATGCATAAAATTGATCATTTACATTTAAATAATTACACACATTAATCCAAATTTCACAGTTTAAAAGATTTAAAAAGATATTTGCATTTATTAATTATTAATAATACTGGTGTCTTTAAATTTGACAATTAGAGCTAGATGATCCGAGAACCTAGTATTTATTGTGCAGCACTCTGAAATTTGTGGATGATTGCTAATGATGCTGTCAATACACGATTTGGTTGTATTGGTTATTCTAGTACATTCTTTTATTATAAAGGTGCTATTATAAGATTCTATTAGATTTTTAAAGTCATTGGAGGATGAATTTTCTTTGAGAATATCGATATTAAGATCGCTAGATATAAAAAATATGTTATTATTAGCTACTAAAATATTGAGTAACATTTCGAACTTAAATACATCGTTAAAAAATAAACTGATATTTAAAGTCTTTTGTTGGTTTCCCCATAATGGTAAAATTTGAAATTAATAAACAATTGTAGAGAGAAATACCAATGGTCGATAGCCAATTGATAAACGTCTTTAAAATTTGTAATTATATAATCAATATTTATTTGTTTCGTGTTGTTTCCTTAAAGCAGGATTAATTTTTTAAAGTGCTACAAATCCTTTAACATCAATTATATATTATAAATTATATAGAGAGAATAAGTTTAGGGGTTCAAAATCCTAAAATAGCTTTTAAAGGTTTCACCCTTAATACTCCCAAGTATTTGTTCATAAATAAATACCGTACATTTAGTAGAAGTAAGTAGTAGTAGTAGTAATTTATTCTGGCCAATACACAAAGTTTACACACGTCATTAATACAATATGATATTTATCTATAACATTAAAAAATATATACATGGTGCGGCAAAACAGACAGTGCAGTTTGAAACGCCCAGTACATCCCGTGTGGTGGGGGTACCTACCTGGGAGGGATCTCATTGTGTCGGGGGGTCGTGCCGTTTTTAGTCTGGAGAACGCTCCCAAGAAATGTTGAACCGGATCCATGCGAGGTCAACTTTTTTCAGTAGTGACGAGGCCCACTTCCATCTCTGTGGAGGGGTGAATAAACAAAATTTTCGATACTCGGCAGTAAATAACCTAATGCAACTTTATAAGAGACTACTTCACTCCCCAAAAGTTACCGTGTGATGTGCGATTTCCAAATTTGGGGTGATTGGGCCTTATTTTTTTGAAGAGATGTTGGAAATTTTTTTCAATCTCGTTTGGAAGAACTGATGGAGGAAGCAGATCTGGGAGGCATCTGGTTTCAGCAGGTCGGGGCTAGGGCCCATACTGCGCCTTGTTTCTCTGAGAGGTGATGGAGTGGCCCGCACGCTCCCCTGATCTGAGCATTTGCGACTTCTTCCTGTGGGGCTACCTGAAGGAAAAGGTTTTTAGGCATCGACCTCGCACCTTGGAAGAACTCAGGGATCGAATTCGGGAGAAAATCACGGCTACACCCATCGAGATGTGCCAAAATACGACCGAAAATTTCAGAAATCGCCTTCGTCAATGTATCGCTGCTGGGGGTCATCATCTTTCTGATGTCATCTTCAGGACTTAATGCATAAAACGCAATGATGTACCCATTAAGATAAAATAAACCCCATTTCTTTAAATTGCGCCGTTTTTTTTAATAGCCCTTCAAAACTGCACTGTCTGTTTTGCCGCACCCTGTACTATGCCAAATATAGAAGCCAAATAAAGTTAAGTTATGTTTATACATACATATATCAACACTCATACATAAATACACTCAGACACATATAAAACATACGAAATATAAATTAACATTAACATATTGAAATTTAATAACTAAAACAATAAATATGAAGTACTAATAAAAATAAAACATGAATGAAAGTAGTAAACACATTACTGCCTTATTGAAACTAAAAAGAAAATATTACTCATTAAATTTGCTGATTTTGAGGACCTTATTCATTTTTTTCATAATACTAATTGGGAACAAATTCTAACTGATTGCAACTGACGGTGTCCGAACATTTTACAATTATATTCATTAGGTAATGTATATATTTTCACCAACAAAAATATTAACGTTAGAAACATAACTACAATTCTGATTCAATTAATATGAAGAAAATGGCACTTGCCATTTTAAACGGACTGGTTTAAATGAAGATTATTTCATATTTTCTGATCAAACATATTTGGAAAGAATTCAAGATGGAGGATCTTGCAATCCGAGTTGGTTTTGGAAATTTACCCATGTCATGAGAAAAGAAGAAGGGATTCCAAAAGTTATAAAGCTTTATGGAAGTACTGCTGAGAATTGATTGGATATAGTTAACCTTCGTGCAGCTCATTTCTCATCAGTCTATGAACAAGATACGTCGATTATCAATTTGTCTACTCTTTAAATTAACAGTTCCCGATCTGTGCAGGATATAGAATTATCTGTCTCGTTGCAAATAGTTTTTATTCGTATTGCGAGTCTAAAAAATTCATTTTTCGGGCCAGATGGTGTACCTTTTGATTTATTGATTAATGTATTCGTTCTTTAATATTTTTTAATATGCCTTGAGTTATCTGTTACATGCCTAATATTTGAAATGTATATTATATAACATCTATATTTACAGCTAATGATCATAATGAGGTTAACAAATTTTGCGGAATTAGCATACAGTCGGTTATTCCCAAAATGTTATATTCATTAGTTGGATTAGCTTAATATATCTAAGAGATCTAATATATTTCCGAAAGTCAACACGGTTTCCAGCAAGAAAAATCTACGACAACCAATTTGTTGCAGCATATACAGTTTTTGTTTTTTGCTTTTGAGAAAAATTATCAAGGAGATGCTGTATGTACGGATTTTTCAAAGGCGTCTGACAAGGTAAATCACACAATTTTATTAGATAAATTGCGTTAAATTGGATTCGGTCTTAAAACCTTGTCGTGGTAAAAATCTTTGCTTGATGGCAGGACTTAAAGAGTTAAGATTCATAATTTTTTGTCGGAAACTATAATAATTACTCAAAGGATCACACTTATTTTTGGACTTATTTTATTCAACCTATGTGATGTGATGTGATTGACTCTGGTGAATAATACAACAATTGTAGATTTACGAAATGTTTTTCGTGTTTATCTAATTATGAGTTAATTTTCTACAACGTAAAGGATTTTAATACATTTTATGATTTATGGTGAGTCTGACTGTATGCTGATGATATGAAGATTTATCAAGTTATAAAAAGTGAAAAGGATTACAGAACGATTTGAATCAAATTTGATAATTGTGTAATGCTAATTTATTAATTCAGAATTATGAAAAATGCATTTCCGTTTAATTTTACAGAGGAAGTCGCATATTTCGCACGTCATATAATATTGTATCATCTCCTTTGTAATTTATTGAATCAGTAAAATATTTAACTGTGATATTCAGAGCATATGTGACAAAGCAGTGAGTTTGTGGAGTTTTAAGTGGCATATTTCGAAGGAGTTATTATAATGTTAGCTCTCTTTAACATTTATTTTATTCATTATAGTCTGTTTTTTAATAAGAGGGCCAAATGGAGTAAGCCTCAATTACAATGGCCACATTTTCTTATCAATAAATTAAACGGCAATTTTAAATTTGATGTCTACGATGATTATTATAAATAAATCCACTACCTATTAGAATAATTAGTTTTGAAAAAAAAAACACAATGGAAGAACACACATATCACTAGAATATTCTGAAATTAAATATATCGATAAACTGAAAAACAGATGTTTAAAAAATGTCGGCGTTATAATTACTAATTTTGCATAGTGTGAATACAGCCGACAAAGAACCAATTACAGACATTTACTATAGTAAGGAGTAATTAGCAAATACTTCTTATGGTATGGTTGATATTTATCATTTAAAATTTAATAAAAATAAGTTTTTTAAGAAACATAACACACTAGATAAGTAGAAATAGTTTAATTGAAAATTTGTATTTATGCTAATTTTAAATAATAAATGGAGTTTCCCGTGTATTACAATAGTCAATTTTAACATTTTGGATATCAATGCAGGTAGCCAGGAAGCCATATTTATCTCTAAAAGTAAATTGCATGAAATTATTTTTCTTTTAACAAGCACTATTGACTACGGTCTTTCAGTCAGCATTTAGAATTTAAAAATATTAGAAACAATTTAGCTCATCAACAAAGATAACTTCAAGTCATGTATGACTTGTTTTGTAAAATAATTATATGTACTTAAACATGTTTTATTATAATCTTTAAAGTATTTTGAATAAAATAGGGAGATAATGTCTATATTTATATAAATAAATTATATGTAGATATATCTGATAACACAGACATTTCTTGACAAATACTCTTAACCATGAGATTAATTATTAATTAATAATTTTAAAAATATTAGAAATGATTTAACACTCTAACAAAGTTAATTATATATTTTTGGTTTTTGTATAACAAATCAACATTATTTTTTTGCCAGAGAGAACGTTTCTTGGCATAACCTTAAAAGTATTTTGAATTAACTTTACAAAAGAAAAGTTTTTTTGTAATATTTAACAAACTAATTAAAGTATTACACTTCGTAAAAAAACTTTTACTTCCATATATTCACTTTGTTAAATAGCACTCGATTTTTATTATGTTAAATATGAAAATAATAGTAAATTAAGGTTGTATTAAACAATACAAACTCATAATACTATATGTATAAGTATTTATAAAGGGGTTATACATATTTAATCTACAAAGTAATCTAAAAGTTAAGCCAATATTATGTTTTTAAACATGTGTCTGGTTATAATACTACTACTACCTCACAAGTATGATGTAGTAAAAGCAGGTTTTCTGTGAAATGTGAAAATTAATTAGCTGTTGAGATTAATATTATTATACTTTAATTAGGTTTGATTTTATGCATACAATAAATAAATGTGACAATTGTCTATCTATATCTTCCACACTCTAATTTCATAGATACATTTTAGAACTCGCACCACAAATTTTGGATAATTTCATTCCTTATAATACACCTAGTAAACTTTAATTAATGCGGTTTCGAAAATGTGCAAATATCGTCATATTTTTAAGTTCTTCCTTCATTTCAATGTTAATGTATGCAAAATTACATACTAGAATTGGTATTGAATCTTATGACATTGCGGTTCCGACAAGTGGATGTCTAAAATTGTATTTATAACCAATCTTCAGTCCAATCATCTAACCTAAATAAGGTTTCAAAAAATTGTTTTGACAAATATTTGTCTTCTGTCTGATAAAGCCACTATGTAGCGAAACAATTGTTGTAGAACAATAAAAACAATTTTTTGCACTCTATCAGTGTGTTACTAAGTGATACTATGAGGTTTCGACAGCCTCATTGATCCAATAATCTAAATAAGATTTCACATACTTCAATTAACATTTAAAAAAAGTAAGTGAATCGATTCAGTAGTCAACGAAAAGCGGCAAGAATTGGCAAATCGTAAGATTATTGTGTTTCCATATGGCAATTCGAGATCACACACAAGTTTAGTGACCCGTCAAAAGTTGCTGGAACTCGGATGGAATTTGATGGACCGTCAAAAGACCTTGCGTTTGATTACGATTTGTTTCGATCTTTGCTAAATTCTTTGAATATTAAACCATTCCATTTAGACAATGGTGTCAAACAGCACTTGCCTCAATTTTTGCCGAGAAAGGCCAGAAGTTCTTTGAGCGTGGCATCATGATGTTAGTTGAAAGATAGTCATCGAAAAATATGGTCAATATATAACTGAATAATTTCTTTCTGTAAAAAATCGCTTTGATTATTATAGTATAACACCAAAATGACCTAGACTCAACTTAATTTATAAATATTCATGTAAGCTTTAAAAGCCTTGCCTTGGCATATTATAGGTATTCATTTATCTTCTTAACATTACACCGATAAAATAGTTTCTATCATGTCTAGGATTGACATTGACAGCTCGTTGTCTTGTCTTGTTGCTTTTTTAATTTCTCTGTTTCAAAGAAAAACTTTAAAGACGTTTGTTTTATTATTTTTAAAATACAATAATTTATTACTCTAAAGTTAAAAGTTAAGATTTGTGATCTTTTGGATGTCACTAAACATGTTTTGATATTTTCTGACCATAATTTATTAATTTCAATAATTATATAATCACTATTTGTTACAATTATAAACATTTTTTTATCTACTACAGATCCAGTACTTTAAGAAGAAATGAAACAAATGATCACATTTGCATCTATTTTAATAGTCAATGGGTATAAAGTAAGTAAGTAAGTAATGTTTATTCACGATGGCAAAAATATATATCCTGTACATGTGAGTGCGTCATTATTACAAGAATAAATAAAAATACGAATGTGTCTGTGCAATATTATTATTCGAATGTAAGTATATACAGAGAACTCGTTAAGATTTAATTTAAGAAAGTTTAATGTTACAAAGTATCTGCATCTGCAGTTTATTGTTTATAGAAGAGAAATTGGAAGTATTCTTACTCTAATTGGTAGATGATTTAAAAGTTTTATAATAAAGTAATAGCATCCCTTTTCAAACTGACTCTATCCTTGCAAATGGTGCAAGTTTTTAGACGATCTGGTCGAAAACGCTTGGACGTATTAATGGTGGATAAAAATCTATCTGTATTGCAGGCTAATTATTGTTTGAATTATAAAAAAATGATAATTGTGCAAATCGAAGTTGGCATTGGATATTTCTACTCATGTTACACTAGGTTCATACGCAACCCCAACGCTTGACGTGCAATACTAATTTTGTCGAGTAGGGATCCAAACGAAATTTACTTTAAAGAACAATTAGGCAAATTATGACCACCACTACTATACAGCCATCTTTCGACATATGTTTATGTGACATGGCCCACATGGAAATATATGTTTAGTCCTTAAACTAATAAAACTATAGTAAAAATACCAACATAAAATTATACTAGTATCTACAGAAATGTGTTCTATTTATCTGCTTTATCTTGTTGAATATATTTATTATTCATCTATTCATCATTATACTGTTAAAACAATGGTTCTATTATGAGATTTTAGCAAACTAATTGCAATTTTTTTGGAGATGCATGCAGATATTATTTCAAAGAAAACTCGTCGGGCTTTGCCACCATCCACATTCCTCATTTCTCACTTGCAAAATGTTCTGGGGCTTCCATTAATGTAACGGATTGTTAACTTTTCGCCGTTACTTTTAAGTCATCCTTTAAATCGTTCCAATTCATCCCTTCAATCGCTCAACTGTGATTGCTACGCTTTAGTTAGATCCAGCTTAATTTTAATATTTGGTTAATGTTCTTTACTTAATTTAAGAACTTGTAATGCACTAGTTTTGTATGTAAGTATAACTTTTGTAGGTCTCGGATTGTTGCCTTCTTTTGCCTAATACAATAACTTTGTACGGTTCCAGTTGTAAGCCACAGGTTGACAAAATCCTATTTATTGCTTTAGTATCATCTTCCACTATTTTGATTTTCACACTGCTTTCCGACTCTTATAATTATAAGGAATTACATTTTTGTAGGATTGTTTCGATCCTGAATTTCTACAATCTAGTCTGTAGTGTAGTTAATTGACCTCTCAAGAGCATGACCAAATTTCTCCAATTCCAGATTTCGCTGCTTCCAGATATCCATTAATTTGATCATCCGGTTTTTGAATGCATTATGCCACAAATTACAAGTTGCTCATCTGAGCGATGCAGAATGTGGCTCAATAATTTTATTGGGCCTTTATTAAAGTTGTTAAGGAATCCCATTAGCATAAAATTACTCTTCGTAGTACTTCAAATAGTACTTCACACATCAGCCAACCATGATACGAAAAATCAAGTTTTGCGAAGATAAGTTTAAATAATAACAGTATATGTCCTTAAGGATATGTGTTTATTAATATTATTTATTTGAATATTGCATTGATAACACAGATATATGACAAAACTCCATAATACACATAAATAAAATAATACAATTTCACATTTTATTGTTGATCACTGCAACATGTTTCATTACACAGTGGCTTCATCAAACATCATTCAGAAGTATTCATCTGCCTGATGAAGCCACCGTGTGGTACAGTGGTCAGCAAATAAAAAGTAAAATCGTACTGTGTTGTTTTATTTCAATGTTTATTTATTTCGGTTCATAATTCTTTTCATAAAATATTTAATACTTTTTTAGCACAAGTGTTAGTATTAGTATAGTATTAAATATTAATTTTTGAAAGTGCGATGGTAAACACATATGCTTAAAGGAGAACTAGCCATAGCAAAAGTGAAGCGTTTATCGTTTATCTAAATGAAAAGACACCTTTGACTTTGGATATCATTAGAGTAACGTACATAAACAAAAATAATAAGCTTATTTACAAACACACATAAATACACAAATTACACTACTAACAGCCGTACTAATAGTCAGAGATTAATTCTCGGATTGTAGAATCCTAGATTCATTGTCAGATTTAGTAACTTTTTTAGTAACATTTGAATATCACTGGTTTTACGTTGGTGTCATGGAACATCTGACGTGATTGTCAGTAAAGAAGGACGTGAAATGTTTGTTTGCAAAGTAAGTTTGTGTGATAAGGGACAAGGAATAAGCATTGTTTTTATTTAATCAAGATTAAAGTAAGTACAGACGATAATTATTTTCAATGAAAATTGTAGAATTATTTTCATTTAATGTTTTTGTAAACAAACTTTGCACATGCTCCTCAACTGACAATCACGGGTTATATTGACAATACCATCAGCTGTTCCGTGATACCAACATAAAACCAGTTATATTTAAATGTAACTAAAAAATACGACAATTAATCTAGGATTCTACAATCCGAGAATTAATCTCGGTCTGTAAAGGACCAATAGCTAATTTCTATTGCTACTACTACTACTAATATTTTTTGTGATTCAGTAGTTATTCATTAGAAATCTACAATACTCTATATAAAGCTTTCGGAGTTTTGTTTGTATATTTAATATATTTTCATCATTTTTTTAATTAATTGCCGCAATTAATCCTATTTTGCGAAGATCAACAGTTTTATTTTTAATAGTCATTTTGTGACCGAAGTGGAATTAGCAGGAAAATATCAAACTAGAGTTTTAAATTATAAATATTAATAAAAATAAGAGAAGTACTCAAATTAAGATTCTATTAGGTTGATGCAAAACTATTGCGACCTTTCTTGCCCCATTTTTCGATAAAAGAATTAGTTTTAGTGTGTGTTTTTTGTTCAATAAAATATGTTGAAAATATAGGCGTTATAATATCAGAATAAATTACATAAATATAAATTATTCCATGTATTGAAATAACTCGATTGATATTAACTGTAAATAAAATAAAATAAACTTTGTTTATATCACACACTTTATTATTTTTAGTGACTATAGTTTCGACACAATTTAGCTGTTCATTATCAACAAACGATTGATATGTTTGTTTCTACCATTTGATAAGTAAAAAATAATATATCTCTTAGTTTTTCATCTGTGAAGCATATCTACAATGAACATTTTTATTGAATGGTATCCTATGAAACAAGAATAGAATTTTATATATCGAAACAACATGTTACCCGAAGCTTGTAATACATGAAATGAGAAAAACTGCAGGAAATTGTGTGCCTGGCGTCGATCAGTCCAGAGGAAATTGGAAACAGTCAGAAAATGCTGCGGGGGCTTAGTAAATCGCAAATTGCTTCATCAACTTTCTATCTACCCTAAAAAATAATTCGTTTTTCGATAATTAATTGACTTAATTATATATTCTCCATATGTTTCTTTAATTAAAATATTATTACATTTACTGAAAAATATAATAAGAATTTTAGAATCATAGGTAAAATTATTTACCTATAATTATAAGCATTAAATATTTTACTAATGCATTCATTTCATTCAATGGCTAAGAAATTGAATTGTGATAAAAACCATAGCAAATGTTAATACCTCTAATTATGTCATTAATCAATAAGGAAATTTAAATAAGCCCTATAATTCAAAAAGTATTATATTTTATCAAATAATTTTTTTTTTCTTACTTGTTCTTTTTTTTAAGAATGATCAGTCAGTAATTTACAAAAATCATATAAAAATCAAGTTTTGTTCTTTTTAATATTAAATACACACCAAAACGAAAAGACGCAACCAGAATTTTAGTATAAAATTTTAATTTCAAATCACTTAATATTAACAATAATCAACGAGATTAATTTCATATTTGAAATTAATCTCGTTGATTATTGTTAATATTGTATATTAAAAATAGATAATTAATTCATTAATTATTTATATCTTTCTAACGAATTGCCACTGAAACAACAAAATATTAATATACCGGTTGTTCGATAAAAAACGCCATAACTTTGTTATCTAATTACCGATTTGAATCAACTAAAAAACAAAGTGAATGACCGTTAAAATACTATGAAATAACATTAATTATATATTTTTTTCAAAATTAACTTCATTGACAAATGACAGTCAGCTTTAAATTTTTAAATGGCTGCATATACTTTTATTATTTTGTTATACTAGACATTATTTTTCTAAATTCAATTTTGAAAAATGTATTGTTATTAATATTTAAACGGCCATTCAATATATTTTTTAGTTGATTCAAATCGGTTAATAAATAACAAAGTTATGGCGTTGGGCGTTTTTTATCAAACACCCGGTATACTTTACTTTTTTTATAGATTCCATGATTGTATGATATATTAACATACTCTTATCACAGTTAAAATTAATTATATTAAAAAACGTATATTAAGGACTATAAAACAACTTCATGCCTTAATTACATCATTGATTTATTGCGGAAAACTCGGAGGGTTCCCTTCGTCCGTTCGCAATAGTTTTAATTGCGTTTAATTAATAAAAGATACTTTAATTTTAAAGGGAGGCGAGAAGGCCCTCAGAAGCGGCAATTAGGTCGCCATCCCCGGATACCCTTTACGAGTCACCAATTAGCGGTGTTGGAAGAAAGGTTCCGCCAAAGCCCTTATCTCAGCAGTGAAGAGGTCACAAAACTGTCGAGGATACTCCAATTGGCCGATATTAGGGTGAGTTCGAAACCATAAAGGAAATGTTCACTTTTATTATAACGAAAACTTACATCACTTTATATCTAATCAAAACGTATTAAAATTATTACACAATAAATGGTCACACTATTAAATCAACAATTAAAAGCTTTTAATAACATAAAAATCTAAGAGAAAAATATGAACGAAAATATTTTACAGTTCTTTAAAAGCTCATCTGAGTTAATATGGCGTTGACACAATTATAATGTAAAATCAAAATTGAAATACTCAAAAAACATGTTTATATTTTTGATTAAATTAATAAAAATAGTAATAATAATAATAATACAATTTTGTAAGAGCATCTCTACAGAATAAAGTAAAACTTTTAGGCACCCGTGTTTTATTACTTTATGGGCATATTCGAGTCTCCTAAATCTTTCTTCTATATTTTCGATTATTTACAATTTTATTATAATCTTCAACTGCGGCATGCTGATGATATCCAAAATAGATAGAACAGGGTACAATAATTATTGTTTATAATTTTATTATTCTTTTTCTTCATGTGTCATGATGTGAACGATCTTGATCGTTGACTATCAGTTTGGCTGCCATATTGACAATGATCGTCTTGTTTACCGCTGCACGGAAAAGCTAGGCTGATATTTTCCCAAATTATTGGCGAAAATTATTTAGCCATGATGTTGTACGACGTCCAATGCTTCTTTTTCCCATTATATTACCTTGGATTATTAGATGAAGCAGACTGTAATTTTCCATGTGCCTCATTACGTTGTTTTAGGATTTTGAAATCTCATGATTTTTGTTAATTTTCTGGAGGACAGCTTCATTCGTAACTCTTTGTACCCAGGTGATCCGAAGAACTCGTTTATACATCGACATTTCGAACGCGTTTAACTTTTTGTTTAATATTTCCGTTAACGTTCAACAATCTGCTCCGTATAGTAGAACCGGGAAGATGTAGCATTGTACCATTCTCATGCGCAATTATAGGTTCAGGCTGTGACAACACTTTAGGAAATTTGCTCTTGCTTGTGCGATTCTGGCTTTGATTTCTACGCTTGGATCGCCTTTATCGTTCATAGTCGTGCCCAGGTATTTTAGTTTATTAACGTTATAGTTTTTTCTGATGACTAGGTATTTTTTGTATTCAGCTTCAATCCGTATTCTCTGCATGTTATCACTAAGCGATCGATAAATACCTGTAATTGTTCACTTGTACTTATCAGCAATAGCGTGTGGTCAGCACCTCTAAAGTTGTTTACTAGTTCTCTATTTATGATAATACCTTCCTTTGCATCTCTGCCACACTTCTCTCTTGATGTCAACTTCGCCCGATAGTTGTTGATTTCGACATTACGCCAATGTCTGTTGTTACTATAGGTTTGTGATAATACGAATATTTTTCTCGTCAATTGAGGTATCTGTTAGTATTTCTATCAATTTGTCATGATGAACCCCATCGAAAGCTTTTTCAAAATCTATCGCACACATATAGACATCATGGTTTACATCTCTGCATATTTGTCCTAGTACTTAAGTTGTGAATAAAGCCGAATTGTGTATTTCCAATTCTTTCGTCTAGTTTGTTGTATATTCTGCCATGAATAATTTTCATTTAATTAAGTTAATCGTTCTATATTCACTGCATTTTTTTACTTTACTCTTCTTTGGAAGTAGTACAAAGGTCGAAATAAGCCAGTCCGTTGGCATTACGCTACTATCGTATATTAAATTAAACAGTTTTATTACTATTTGCATTCCTTTTGTGCTAAGAAGTTTAAGTATTTCCCCATATACTTCGTTCGGCCTAATTGTTTTCCCATTCTTGGTAGTTTCTATAGCACATTCTACTCATTCCTTTATAATTCTAGGACCACCTGTAAAATTTATGTTATTTCTGTTCTACTCTCTTCAAAGAGTTCTGCAATGTATTCAGTCCACCTCTCCAGTTGCTTTTTAATATTAAGTATTTTGTTTCCACTTCGATCTTTCATTATGTTTGTATTTGTCATTCGATTTAAGCCGTCTACTATTTTCAGTTTTTTGTGTTGGTTAAATAGGTCATATTTTCTTTCATAATTTTCGATTTCTGTACATTCTTGCTTTGGTTTCTCTGATTTTCGTTCTAATTGTATTCATTTTTGTTGTTGTTTGTATGACTTCTTCTTTTTTCCATCAGGTCCAAGATTTCCGTTGCCATCCATGATTTCCGACAGGTTCGGTTTCTTTTAGCTAGTTCTTGTACGTTTTTGAATATTTCTTTGCATTATCCATATACAAACCTTTATTTAACAATACAAAATATATCGTTACGACATAAATCTTTCTAATAACAACTCTCTCCTAGTTTTCTTCTTCCCTCTTCCTTCCACTTTCCCGTCCCAATCTAATTAGTATCTTTACTCTGGCTTCAACTTTTCTCTTCTATTCTTTCACACTTCTACATTCATTTACCTAACTCTCCTTTACTCCCTTGCATTCCTTTGCTAAATGACTTCACGTATCCTTTCCTTCCTCGCAGAGTACGCATTCCCTGTGCCCCCCGCCCATCTATTTCTTTTCACTCTTTCCTCCTTTCTGAATGGGTTATCCTACAGGTACCTTGGCCTCCTCCCATGTACCTGCCACTCCCTATAATCTTCAGTGTACGCACTCTTCTCCATACACCCTTTTCTCGCCTGCCTCTCCACCTCTTTTGCCTTTTCATGCACCCATTCCGCCACATTCACCCTTTGTTCCAGCCACTCCTCCACGATCCCCCCTGACACACACACACCCTCTCATACATTCACCTCCTTTTCACTCTCCATCCTGCTTCACCAATGTCCCCTCGTCTAATCCTCACAGTTTCGTTTCATACACGGCTACTCTCCTTATTCGTCTTCTGAAGCAGTATGTATTCGGGCGTCGTTTTCTCTACTCCTAACATCTGCTTCAAGAAACACCGTTGCTCTCTCCACTCTTTCATACCTTCTGACACTTCAACACTATACATCAACATCAATCTCACACACGCATTCGAAATATCACATGAAACTCTCACATTGCCATCCATCCATCTTTCCCATCTTTCTCTCACCACCCACCAAGCGTTCCTTGCTTTTCTTTGTACCCATTTAATATGCTTTTCGTAACTTCCAGAACTCTTAAACATAAACCCCACATATATGAACGCTTCCGTCCTCTCGATCACTTCTCCCTCTCATTCCAGCCCTTTTATCTTTCCCTCCCATCATTTGTTCGTAAATCTCATCCACTTAGTTTTTCCAATATTCACCCTTAACTCTCTTCTGTTCATGTATTTCTCCACTCTCTCTAACAACTATTTCATTCCCTCCCATTCTCTCGCCATTAACACCGTATCATCCGCATACGCCAGCATCCAAACCTTACTCCGCCCAATCATTACCACTCCCGCCTGCCCTTATCTTAACACTTCATTCAGTTGGTTTGTTTCACAATTTTTCTATATTTATTCGACTAGTTTCGCTATTTAAAGCATTATCAAGAAACTAGTCGATTAAATATAGAAAAATTGTGAAACAAACCAAGTGTACTTTCATTAGTAATAGTTCAATATGTTTCACCAAGTGATAAATGAGAAAGTCATTCAAGAAACTTCATTCAGTTATCCAGTATATATATTAAATAACGGGTGTCCAACAATTATTTCAGTCCCGGATGGCGTTGGAATCAAAATCGTAGGTCAATTCTTTCATGTGCTAAATAAATGAACTGACATTTTAATTGTCAAACATAACTTAAATGTGCATTAAAAATGTCAGTTCATTTATTTGCAACATGTAAGAATCGACCTACGTTTTTTATTCCAACGCCATCCGGGACTGCAATAATTGTTGGACACCCGTTAGTATTGGGCTCAGTGGGCAGCCTTGTCTCATCTCTTTCCATGTCCTGAACCTCTATGATAACTTACACCCACTTTCGCCACGCCGTATGTTTCCTCGTACATCCTCCCTATAAACTCTACCATTTCCCCACTAACCCCTCCTCTTATCAAACACTCTATCAATATCTCCCTTGGTACAGAATCATACACCGCTCTCAGATAAAAAAAAAACGCATACACGCTCTCTTTTCACCCATCATGCTCTACGATCTTAGCCAGAGTAAAGTTCTTCTCTCTCATTCCTCTCCCCTTCATAAAGCCTCCCTGCATCTTTCGCAACAGATTTCTCTCTTCTATCTCCCCCTACAGCCTGTTCTTTACCATCATCATCGCAATCTTATACACTGTGTTCATTACCGTCACTCCTGAGTAGTTTTCAACTCTTCCTCTTTCTCCGCCCTAATATATGGGACAATATCGCCCCTACTTTCCACGATTTAGGTATCTCCTCTTCTTCTCTCCATATACCTCTGAACATTTTCTTTCCCTCTCTCCCTATTTCTTTCCACATCTCCGCTTTTAATCCGTCAGGCCCTGGCGCTTTTCCTGTATACATCTCCTATTTCTCCTCTCCTCTCTACCCCTCCCGGATTGCTCTCTTCCTTAGACATCTCTGCCTATTTCTTCCCTAGCTCTTTAATAACATCCACATTTCTGCCTCTCCTTTGCATGTTCTAAGCTCCTCCACCCTCTTTTCCACCTCCCTATTCGCACACCCTATCACCCTATCGCACCTTCTTTCCTTTCTTATAACCTTCTCTCCTCCCTGCTCTCGCCTCTGTACTCATTTCTCGTTCTCCTCAACTCCGCCTTTGCCCTTCTACATTCGCCATCAAAGTACCGGCTCTTTCCATGCATTATGGCTGCCTCCAACTCTTTCATTGACCCCACTTCCATTCATTTATCCTCCTCCAGTTTCACTGCCATTATTTTCAAACCTCTCCTCTTCTCCCTTTTCCAATTCCTTATTATTTCTACCTTCAGGAGCCAATAGTCTGACTGCCATCCTATTCACCTCTCCCCTATCACATCCTTTCATGTAATCAATCACCTACGGCCTTCGGCCCTACATACTTTATTTTCCCATCCCAATCCCCCTCCGCACATCCGTTTAGTATCTCCCACCTTTCTTCCATTACCTACTCTTGCATTCTCCTACCCTACACGATTCTCCGGGTTTTTTTTTGCTCGGCATGCTTTTCCGTTATTTCATCTAAGTAGCTTTTTATTTCCCTACGCGTCTCTTCGTTTGATGGTTTTTCTCTGTCAAGTCTTTTTGTCTTTTGGTTTTTGATGACCTTTTTAAAACATATCCTCATTTATGCTGCTAAAAGACTGTGATCTGAAGGTACTTCTGCGTCAGAGTACGTCTTCACAGATGTAATCGAATGTTTGTATCTTTTGTTTATGCATATATAATCAATTTTATTTCTTATAATTTTCTCAGGTGCATCCCCAAGTGCTTTCCACATACACATATTTGTTATTATTAATTGTTCTTCTTCACAAAACTGTACGAATCTGTCGTCTTGATAATTTCTAGTTCCTAGTCCAAAATTATCCACGGCCATGCATTCCTCACCTTTTCCTACTTTTGCATTCATATCGCCCATTTTGTTAGTGAAAGCACTTTTTTCTTCTATAAGCTTTTTTTGCTAAACGGGAGATTCTTCGCACCTCTGTTTCATTAAAGAAGCGCCCGTACTCAGTGCCGTTGTATTTTCAGTCATAATCATAAGTACCTCCTGGAGAAAGTAATGATGTGGTTTCTTCTTGCCTTCCTTATTCTTATGCCGTTGACTAGTGTTTTAGTTCGTCCGCCTTCAGAGCCAATTTCTTGGCCCTAAGACAAAAGAGTGCCCTTGTCAGCTCTTCCACTCTTAGCTGTGGGCTGACAAGTGTGGACTGCTTATACCGGTAATCACTCGGTCGCCAGAGCCTCGTCTGTTATCTAGCAGGGTGCACTAGTCATCACACGAGCAGGTGAGGTTGGCTGTTGGGTAGATATTTTAACTACCCATGCCAGTTTTTTAATTGGACATGTCAGTTTTCTTATCTTCACCCCTTACACCCCATTATTAGAATTCGCTAATATGATCACCAGAAGAGTACTAAAGTTGAAATTATAATTGTATAGAATGATGTATTTAATTTAATTGATCATTTCTCGAATAATGTGCAAATATTGACAAAATAGTCGACAAAAATTATATTAAATGAAATTTATAATGTCTAAAATAAGACCGTTCCTGAATACAACTACCAAAATTCTCAACTAAGGAGATATTCAGTTAAGGAGAATAATACTATCTCTCATAATTCCAGTGAATATGCACAACAACTACCCAAACATCTACAAAATATTTTTCAAGACTTTAAATTTTTTTCTTGCAGGTCAAAATTTGGTTTCAAAATAGGAGAGCAAGAGAACGCAGAGAGCGGCAGCAGACCGAAGGGCAAAAATCACCAGCACTGTCAACATCGCCAAAACTAGAAATGTGGTCACCACCATCAACCAGTTCGAGTCCTGAATTTACGACATCTCCACAACACTTGCCAAATCACCCAACCAATTTTATGACCAAAAATATGATGTTTCAATACATGCTCAAAGAAGAAACTATAGATTAGAACGTTTAAAATATACTAATACTTAAAAACCTATAGAAAAATAGGTATTGTAAATACTTGTAAATAAAATATTTATTTTTAGAATTACTGTAGTTAATATTATTCTAGCCAATACTTTTAAATAAAATGTTTAAGTAGACATTATTATAAATAAATGTTTATTCATTAATAAAAATGGTCCATTTTAAGCACTATTGTTTAATAGTCAGAAGTTTTAATTAAAAAGATGTAAAAAATCATAATATATCAACTAAATAAAACTTAATAAAGGTTTTAAACTTTGACATCTTAATTAAAATATAGGACAGGTAAATAATATGTATTGCATTCATTGTTTTTTTCTCATTTCTGTGTAATCAGAAATTATTCCATAAAAATACTAATAATTTTAATTTAAGAGATTCGGAAGTTGACTTAGTAATATATTCTTCCACCCTAGTCCCTTCATGTATATTTAATTTTTCTAATGATCTTATTAATAGATTTGGGGAATATTGGGCTGTTATGAAATATCCTCTCTCATTAATTAACCAGGTAACAATAAACAAACATTTCTGCCTGTTTGGATTTAGCTTTATAAAAATATTATTTAGCGACTAAATATCGCTTAAATTTCACGAATGATGATACAATCCTTTTCAAGCAAAATTTGTAGTCAATCAGAATTCCAATAATAATTTCGATCAAATCTTCTATCATTTGTTAAATTGTTGCATGCAATAGCAGCATTGCATTTGAAATAACACTTAAACAGCAATATAGTTTTTGTTGTAGGATTTAGAATGGTAACCTCGTTAAATTACAATAAACAAATTGCATTTACGAAAGTATATTACATATTTATATCAGCGGTTTCTATTTGTGGTTCAAATTTCATAATTGAGTCCAATTCCAGAGAAATATACATATAACAGGGACTTAAATTTACAAAAATAAGTACAGTTTATAGAATAATAGAAATAATATATAATTAGAGCAAAAAAAGAAAAAATACAAATTATCATCACAGTAGAAGTCAGTAAACATCAGGCATTAAGCATTAATACTAGAAATTATATCGAAACTAGTCTAAGATTCGATCTAAAGCTATTAATATCCGAGCAAAATATATCTACATGATATTGTACTTCGTGGTAATATCTCGCCATTTTATGCAAATGCCGCACCAAACAGTCACTTTGAGGGGATGCAATGGATCTTCTTGAATTACATGTGGATTCTCTGTGCCCTAGAAACGCAAAGAAACGACGACGAAATTCACCTTGCGTTAAAACAACAGACAAATAAGCAGTAACAATAAATCCACGATCTTGAGGTGTGTATCGCTCAATGGCTTGTTGACAAATAATTCACTATATATCTATATCATAAATATCAAAGCACACTGACATTTGGCGCCATCTGTATTTACAATTTCTGGTGATGAAGCCCAGTAATTTATTGCATTCAGAGACGATATAATCAATATGTTTACTGAATGATAGCTTGATGTCAAAATATATACCAAAGTCTTTAATCGTATTGATATGGTACAACAAAGCATTTAGAAGTATTAATCTCTAATCCGTTAGCAGAGCACCAATCAAACATACGTTCTAAATTACTTTGTAAAACGACACAGTCACTAGCAATAGTTATTTCACTATATAGCTTGATGTCATCTGAATACAAGAGATAATTACAGTTAAATACTCTAGAAATATTATTTAAGCATATAACGAACAAAAGCGAACCCAATTTGGACCCCTGGGAAACACCACTTTTAGTTAGAACGGAAACCCGAATAGTATACAAATTGTCGTCTATCCGAAAGGTATGAGCAAATGACATTTATGATGGTTCCATTAATATTATATTTAGATAAGGTCTTTAGTAGCAGCATCCGATCAAAAGCCTAGCTTATATCAGTGTAGATAACATCAACCTGCTTACATTGGTCCAGTTTTTCTGAAATATATTGTGTAAAATTTAACAAGTTTGAGACAGCCGCTCCTTGATAAATCCATGTTGGTCTCAGAAAAGGAGATACCGCATTATAAATTAAATCTTAGAGTATGGCCTCAAACATTTTTGAAAAATTAGAAACAAGCGAAATAGGTCTATAGTTTTCCATACAATTTCTATCGCCATTCTTAAAGACAGGTATTACTTTAGAGGGTTTCCATATTTCCGGGAATATACCATGAGGTTAAATTAAATTGAAAATATATAATAGCGGTTTGGGAAACGCATTGGCACAATCTTTTACAATAAAAGCCGGAACCTGATCGGATCCCAGAGTCAATTTAGGTGACACAGCTTTTAAGTAACACATCACTAAATCATCCTTAGTCTTAAGACGATTTGTACAGATGTCATAGGCCGTTGTGGTATTTGCACTAAACACTCGACTAAATTGAACGGCGAAACCTTGAACAATATCTTCTGATATGTTGGATGTTTGAAGCCATAACTTTGTGATACATTTTGAATCAGGAACTTTAACAAATGATAAATAAAACTTACTTTGTTAATAACACATACGGAATTATTTCCTAACTATAATTTCAACCTTACAAAGCCATGTTGTCCTGTAGGTTTGATAATGGCCTAATGAAAATATGGACAATATATTGGAGTTCCTTCAATTAAATTTTTTTTTATTGCAGGTGACTTTAATATTAATACTTTTAAGCCATCTAATGCTTGTGTTCAATTTATAAATCTACTAGAACCTCATAATGCCAAGCTGACTGTAAATGAGGCTACCAGAATACATTTTAATGGCACTATGTCTTGTTTGGATAACATTGTTACCAATATTAATTCTTGTGTTTCCATAGATATAATAAACTCATATCTCTCAGATCATAGCGCACAACTATTATCGTATACTTTAAATACATAAGTACATTTGTCCATTAACCGACGCAGAATATTCACTGATTCTGAACTAAGTAATTTCTGTAGTGATCTTGAGAGTGAATTGTTTTCTGATGTTTTCTTGGCTAATAATGTAAATGATAAATATTTAAGCTTTTTAAGCACTCTAATGTTATATGTTAATAAACATTTTTCGATTAAAAATAAAGCACCTTATAAAATTAGAAACAAAATTCCCTTTAATAACCCGGAAATTGAAGAATGCAAAAATCAGATACATATCTACCAAAGAATATCTAGTTATATACCGGAATTAAACCCATTCTGAAGAAACTTACAATAAAATACAATAATTTGTTAATTTCGGAATAAAATAAATATTATGAAAAACTGTTAAACAACTGTACAAATAAATCAAAAACATCTTGGAATATCATGTGTGACATTGTTAGTAACAAAAATAAATCTAAAAGTTTATTACCCGACACAGCTGATCCAATAAAACAAGCAAATGTTTTCAATGATTTTCTTAAGAATTGTGCACCAAATTTACTTTTAAAAAATGTAAATAATCTTAATAGTAACAATACATTCACTTGTAATATCCCTTATAATAGAACAGTATTTACCCTAGTTCCCATAACTGAATTAGAAATTCGTAATGTTATTAATAGAATGGAAAACAAATCTACCTGTGGCTATGACGGAATCCCCATTAAATTAATAAAACAATGTATAGATCAAATAATTACACCTCTAAAAGAAATCTTTAATACTTCCCTGAAAACAGGAATATTCCCAAATGATTTAAAATACTCAATTATCTCACCTATTCTTAAAAGTGGGGATGTAGAAAGTTTTGATAACTAACTTATTTTCGGATACGCAGCATGGTTTTATAAAGGGCAGAAGTATTGAATCCGCAATATTCAATTTCTTAGAACCAATTTATGTAGAACTTGATAAAGGAAATGTGATATGCGGTGTATTTTTGGATCTATCCAAAGCGTTTGATACTATTGATCATAACGTATTATTGATTAAACTTAACCATTATGGAATACGTGGAATAGCTAAAAAAATGGTTTCAATTATATTTAACGAATAGGAGACAATCAGTTAAAATTGTCCATAATAATGATGTTGTAGTATCAAACGTTGATGTAAACATGATAGTACCTCAGGGAAGTATTTTGGGACCACTTCTCTTTAATATCTATATAAATGATATAAACAGCTGTGTCTCAGATGGTTGTCGCTTGATAAGTTATGCTGATGATACAAATTTAATATTAAAGGGGACAACGTACATGGATATTATTGGGACAGGAAAAACCATAATGAATGTTTTAGAAAAATGGTTCTGTAACAACAAACTGTTATTAAATAGGCATAGAACTAAGTGTATCTTATTTAAACCAAATCAGTCTTTCGAAAAACCATCTAAAATTACCTTAAATGATACTACAAACTATTTTACACATTCTGAAGAAATTCCTTGGTATCCACCTAGATGAAACACTGAAATATGAGAAGCACATTGAATCGCTCTCAAATTCACTTAGTAGAATATGTTATCGTTTGCGTGTGCTTTCCAGGAAAACTGCAGTAATAGCATTCAGGCGTGAACATATTTTAACGTTTATTGGAATTTTTGTGGACGCACAAACATCTTTTTCAAAAACATACTTTTAATAATACTTACAACACAAGACATGGCATCCATTATGTATATCCTCATCATAAAACAACAATGTTTGAGAGGGGTTCACATTATACATGTCTTAAAATGTATAATCATCTTCCTAAATAGAGAAACTCAGATTAGAACCATATAATATGCAGGAATATTATTTATTATCCACATAGTATATATTTATTTGCTTATTTTGACTCTATTTCAGCTATGAGGATATTAGGTTTCATAATTCGTACGTCCAAACATTTCAATAGCATAAACTTATTAAAGACTTTGTATTTTGCCTTAAATCGTAGCAAACTTGAGTATGCTTCCATTGTATGGTATCCTTACTACACTAGTATTTCTTTAATTGTTGAAAAGGTACAAAGACGTTTCTTAAAGTTTTTGTCGTATAATTTATCCTGATAGATCTTGTGACTATAATTATTTATTGGGAAAACTTTGCTTTACATCACTATCAGTCCGACGAGACATATGTAGTGCATTATTTTTGTTTAAATTGATTAATAATATTATTGATTCTCCAGAGCTGCTCGCTAATATTAAGCACTACTGCCCTAGATTATCTTCCCGTCATTGTAACACATTTTTTACTCCTACGCCGAATAGTAATATCTTGCCTAAATCGCTATTATATCACATGAGTCGTAATGCTAATAAGTAGTAGTAGTAGTAGTAGTAGTAGTGTTAGGCTATCGACCACGTGGTCCTTCCGCCATGTGTCATTTGTGTATTTGTGTGTGTGTAAATGAGCTTGTTACTTTAAAGGATCGCCCCCGTCACTCTAAAGCACCATTAATTGTATCCCAATGGTGAATGGTACCGGTCACCCATCCTAATAAGTATTTTAACGATATATTTATTAATGATCACATTAAATTTATGGGTATAATTCTGATTTCACTGGATTATTTGTATGTTATTTTTTTTAAATTTATTTACTTTGTTGCTATTACTGTATTTCTTTATTATAATTGTATAATATGTTATATATATTTTGTTAGTATTAAGTGTAGTAACTGTATATTAGAAAATATATTTTTGTCCCTAGTTTGGATCTTCCGTTGGGCAATAAAGTTATTATTATTATTATTTCATGTGATTGTAATATTTTATATGTATTCTATGTAAACTATTATATGACCACTGAAATAAAGAATTATTATTATTTGTAGCTTATAAATTGTTTAAGAACAATACAAATTGCAATATTATTTTGCGTAGAAAAACTATTATGTCCAAGTGAAACATATAAAAATATTCCATGAATATTTAATACCACTGTTACTCCACATCCTCAACATAATATTTAAAAAATGGTGATGTGGCCATCATAGTACTTTCCCTATATTTTTCTCAAAAACTATGAGGTTTACGGAAAAAGTTTATTCTTAATAATTTGTTCACTTTTAAATTCGCTACAATTATTTGTTATATACATTTCATTTAACTACAATAGTTTATCAGAAATTGACAAAAAATGTCAAAATTTTCAATTTTTATTTTTTTTTGAAAGTTAAGAATTATATGAAAAACATATTCCAATAGAACAGTTTTTCATTCCCTTTAACTTTTGTTTGAACCATTTTTTATAATTTTTCATATTTAAAAAAATACCACGAAAAAACAAAAAACGCCTCGAGTAAACTTCCACTTCCGGTTTTTCAATATTTACCAAAAGCTTTTCAGTTCCAGTTTTTAACGATAAAACCTTAAGTTTAAAGTTTCATCTCAATTGGATCATTCGTTTTTGAGATACAGCGCCCACAGACATTTTCACGCACGAAAACAATACTTCCCCTATATATACTATATAGGGAAAGTAAAAAGGAATTGTACCGGCATAATTCGAACCCTAGTCATCCCTATAAACAAAGCTGGGCCTATAAACGAAATTGGCAGTTAAAGGCGTTAAGCTTAATTACAAATTTTGCAAAAATTTTTGAAAAAATGCGTAGCAACCAGAATCGTCACATCTACTGAAAAATAAAATATTGACTGACAACCAATTTGGATTCAAATCAATACTGGATACAATGCACACACTTACAGACAAAATTAACACTTAACTAAACAACCACCAAAAGACAATAGCAGTACTCCTTGCTCCGCTTGCTCGTGCTTTTGATGCTGTTTCCCATGCTACTCTTCTAGAAATCTAGTTTTTTTTCCGACTTTCCCTTATAAATATTACTTTTTAAGATTTTACATTGTAAATTTTATTTTAGTTATAATTATAAATATTTGTAAGTAAGTTCAAATAGATTTAAAAGGAAAATAATGGCAAGTATGAAAGAAGTACTTGTACTTAAAATGTTGACCATTGGACGGAACAACTTAACTAATAAGAAATAAAAAAATAATAATAATAAAGAAAAATTGTGTTCATCTGTAAATCTATTTGAGTTGAATAAAATTAGAATTAGAATTAAAATTGAATTAAATTCAAACTGATATATGCAACCCAATATACTTTCATTCTGTATATATAGGTATAAGAACGTCTAGAAAATTAACTTTTAAAATAATACACCATTTCGTTATCTAAATCTACTTTGAATTAATAGAAAGTATTCTTAATATAAAATATCATAAATTATCATTAAATATATAAAACTCATTTATGTAGACAACATTATTATATACAATAATAACTTTAGATTTACAATCATGCCAGTTGATTTATATTAAAATACTACCGACAAATTAACAAATTAATTTATTAAAAATATTTATTAAAAACCTATATATTAACATTGCTTGGTCCCTTAGTTAAAAAATACCAGTGTATCCTTAAATATGTACCATATGATTATCGATGACTAAGTGTACCATGATCGAAAACGGTCCACGACATCATTCCATCGATTTAATTCCTTATAATAATTATCACTAATCGACTTGTCTTTTGTGGGCGAGAACACTTTATCAATTTGTCGTAGCGAAATTAATTCATCCTTGCTTTTCCAAACACCTAAAATCAATAAACATTTTTACATTTTAAAATAAAGCTCGAGTTATACGAATAAGAATTGTACCAACGTTTAAAAAACATTGGTAAAGTTATTATGATGTAAAAATATATTCTATAAATTTAAAGAAATACAAACCTGAATTCAATCCAGCAACAAATGCTATTCCCATCGCAGACATTTCTGTAGAAACAGGCCGTTCTACTTCCAAGTTCATCATATCAGCCAACATCTGACATATAAAATCATTTTTAGAAACACCTCCATCAACACTAAAAAAGTCTTCATAAGTTAAAACTAAAATGCCAGTAAATAATGTGGAATATAGATTTGTTAAGAGTACTTTTACACCTGAATGTAAAGAAAATTATGAAAAATGAACAATTAACTTCGTTTAATAATCAACTACCTATAATTAACATAATGTTTCACCAAGTGATTAATGAGAAACAAATACAAGATAAATGGAAAACAATATTCAAATATCAATTACTTTTGAATGTGTGATATTACAAATGACTCATTTTCCTCTAGTATGTTGTAGTTAAATAAAAATAAATATGCTAATTAAATATTACAATTCGTAGTGAAGTTATTAATATTAAAATTAATAATGAGATAAATCAAATCTCTATGAGCGATTTATCATTTTTATTATTTATCTCATTATTAATTTTCATAAAAATAAATATGTTCACGCAATCTTAAAGGAAGAAAAATGCAAGAAAGCAGAAATATAGTATGTTATACAGTAAACTCTTGTTTATGTAAAAACCTGGTACTATAGGCTCAAATGGTAAAACCATCTGTATAAATGAATTTTAAAACAAAGGTATACTGTTCTAATTATCAATGATTTAATGAAAGAGAGGACTAAATTATTGAATGAAAAACTAAAGAAGACCAAAAGTTTTGTAGCTTGTGATAACTATACAGATAAAGATATTTAAGAAAACGCTAATAAACAAAACAAGAAGTGTATCAAATATAAATAAATAATACTTTTTACTTACAAAATTTTCTTAATATTTGTACCAGCTTCTTTCTTTAGAGTTTTGTATTGTAAAATAATCCTAAATACGATACTCTCTAATATTGCACGGACCATGTGAGCCTTCTGTGTAGTAGGTTTTACTCCAAGAAATCCTGAAGCAGCCTTATCATCACAAATGGGCGGACCTAAACCGCTGAAGGCAGGAATGAAGTAAACACCATCATTATCACAAACACTGTCTGCTAAATTTGAAGTTTCTGATGGGTCGTCACATAAACCTAAAAATGAATAATGTATTTATATTTAATAACAAGAAAAAGGCAAAGGATTTTTTATAAAAGTAATAGTTAAAATTGAAATATTTCTAACAGTAAGAGAGTAATAATCAATATTATATAACAAGGTTACGAAATAATTATTATAATTAACACGAATATTGTAAACTCTTAATGAATAATAATAAAGGTGTATGATAAAATCACAAAAATATTCATAACACTGATAAGTAAACATAGGAATTGTATAATTTTATAATTCTTATGTTACCCTGAATTTAGTTTTATAGTTACCTAATTTTAACGCCCATTGAATTAGAGATCCGGTATCATTACAAGATCCTTCCACAATATACGAGACTCCATCCTTTAACTTGTACCCTATCAAAGGATATACACCATCTCCATTACAAAGATAATCAGTAATCACATTTAAAAATGTCCCTGTCCCCAAAGTAACTTTCAGAATATCCTTAGAAAAACAACATGATCCGAACATTGACGCCTGTTGATCTGCAATCTAAAGAGCTTATTTACCCACACATATTAATCAATTATCCTGAAAACATACCACACATTTGATTGGAATAGTAGAACCAAAAATTTCTGCGTCACAATACCCAAAATCGTAATCATTCGGCACTATATTTGGCATAATACTTTTTGGTATATTAAGTATGAAATTAGCCCAGGCGCCCCAATCTAAAATAAATGGATCCAGCAATCCGGTTGAACTAGCGCTTGTATAATCGGATACAAACGTTTTTGATTTAGTGAGTTTGTAGACAATCCACGTTTCTAAAGTTCCAAACATTACGTTATCTTTGTCTACTTCGTCACGTATTCCTGGAATGTTATCCAGTACCCATGCTAGCCTAAGTGTTACCTAAATAATTTCACGACATTATCGTTTTTTTTGCAAAGTGGTTTTACCGACTTGAATGTTGGTCAAAATGAGTTTGCTACCAGCAAGGAACCGCTTGCTTCTTGAAAATAAATACAGGAGGTAAGCGCCAGTACGAAATCCCTGAAAATAGATTCAATTATAAATATCAGGATATAATAACTAATTTTCCGTACTGTAATTTCATAGATAAGTTCGTTTATATCAACTGAAGAATGAAGTCCTCCGAAGATTAATTAAGTATATTTTTATGTAGGTGTTTATTAATATATGTTGTTAACATGTACTTCAAACCATTATAATAAATAAATAATATATGATAATCAAGAAGTGAATTACTATAAATGAAAGATTGAGTCTCAATCTTTCATTTATAGTACAGTACATCTTCACATAACTCAACAATCATTAAAGAAGTGAATTATGTTATTTTCATTAATGTATTCCTTTAATATTAACTTTCAGATGAGCAGTTTTTGTAAAGTGTATTAATATTTAATTATGGAGGCATTTACTTTGTGATACATCTTGAATATAATGTAGAAGAAGACACGATGACTTAGTTGTACAACTTTATAAATAAAGTTCTTCGTTAAAGTGTATTAATGGTAATCAAATTTGGAATTGCTGATTGATAGAAAAAGTATTGTAGAATCCAAGAGAAGAAAATTAAGCAAGAAGAGAAATTATTATTTGTAGTAACTAATTTACAACACATCTAATAATGTATTTAACAGCTTAAACGAATTGCTAATATGAATATTACAATTTGCTACATTTTCATATTTTAAATTCCTTCAAATATTTGTGTATTTATATGTACAAGAAGATCAAGCAAGTTATCTTTAGAAAGCTTATAAAAATAAAAAGTATCGCAAATATATTTCTAGGATAAATTAAATCATAATGTCAAAAAAACTAACCTTCATCATCAATGAGCTATTCCATTCTTTTACCAATTCCTTAGCTCTTAGATCTTTCCACGTAATAAAATTATGAAACTCTTTCCCATTATCCCTCCTCCATGTTATAAACGTTGCTCTTTGCGTGGCAAGTCCTAAACATGTAATATCAGTAGGCTTTAGTTGAGCACCTAAAAAATGCGTCAAATATTTTATCTAAAAAAAATAGTTTGCGGAAATTTAGATTTACGTTTGATGGCTTCAGTTACCACATATGTTATGTCATCCCATAACGTCTTGGGGTCAATTTCGACAAAACCTGGGCTGGGATATAATAATTTAAGCTGGAAATAAATATATAATTTATATAAGAAGATGATATACAGCATTTACAATATTACGTCTACAATAAGAGATGTAAAATACAAGAAAATAATTTGAAATTTGACTTTATTTTAAACAGTATATTTAAATGAATAGAATAAATTATACTTCTATATCTTGGTGGATGAGTTGTGGCTGTTATGACAAAACAAAGTATCCATGATTTGTTAATAGTTCAATTTCATTAAAATATAGATTTAAAGTAAATAAGTTATCTTTAGATTTTTTTAAACTATAAAGACACAATTTAGGAAACATCTATTGTTGCACTGATTTTTCCAATTGTATGGTTTTCTTGCTCTTATTTCTATGTATATGGTGTTTGTTTATCTGGGATGTTTGCCCAGCCACCTCGGGTCCATTCTCTTCGCAAGGAATGCAACACACTATTTATTTCTTGAATAGATTGATTGTTGAGGCACTGAAGTGTTGAAAATCCATATTCACGATTTCTTAAATATTCGTAAAGCCCACGTGATAGAAAAAGAAAACGAATTTTATAACTTGAATACTATTTAATGCAACAATGTTTAAAATGTGCACCATTTCTTTCTTGGCAACATGCAAATTGATAATAACATGCATCTCTAATGTTTCTTAACATTTCTTGTGTGCCGTATTTCATGCCTAATTCGTTACTTAAGGTCCTCAATGTCGTTCGGTTTTGTTACATAGATCTTACTCTTGAGATATCCCCACAAAAAAAAGTCAAGACTAGGATTCGGAGATCTCGCCGGCCATTCAATTCTTCTTCCAATCCACCTATTGGGAAAAACTTCGCCTAAATATCTACGAAAGATCACACCATAATGGGGTGGAGCTCCGTCCTGTTGATACCATATTCGTTCTACAGGTAAATCCGGATCTAACGAATTTGGAAATAAAGTGGCTAATGCTGGCATGAAGTCGTCTTGAAGAAACGTAAGATATGTTGCTCCATCAAGATAACCATCGAAGAATACTGGTCCTTGAATCTGATCACCTATTATTCCAGCTCATACATTGACTCTTTGCGAAAACTGAGTATAAGTTTCTCGCATACAATGACGGTTATGGTCAGCCCAATAACGACAATTTTGACGATACACGTCACTATGTAAGGTGAAAGTACTTTCGTACTTTCGGAAAAAAGAATTTATGCTAATGAAATCTGGTTGTTGACCGCCCAATCGAATTTTAATTATGAACCTGATCATAATTAAAATTCGATTGGGCGGTCCGCATCATCCTCCGTTATTTTTTGCATATTGTAGGGATGCAGCTTACTTGATCTAAGAATTTTCAGGACAGTAGTATGACTAACCTCATTGTCATGGGCCAGTTGCCTGGCTGGAAGATTTTCTTGAAGAGTTAATAATACATTTAGCCTGATATCTGCTTCCACAGTGGGATTTCGCAGCCTGGACAAAACCCTGTCATGACCTAAATTGTTGTATTGTGCCTCAATTTTGATTATAATACCTTGACTAATGGGTGGTATATCCGGATGTTGTTCTCGAAATAACTGATCAACATCAAGCTGACTTCTGCTTCTGTTACTATAACCGATCATCATCAGAATCTTGATACGGAGATTTTCGGTTAAATACAGCATTTTATAAACTACTTTGACAACTTGACGAGCATATGTGACCGCTTTGGTGACTATTTTTATCACTAGTAGCTAAGCAACGTAGTTCCAAAGCATCAAAACACGTCAAAAACATACAACTTTACACCTAAACATGTTTAACGTAATATTAGTTTTGTTTTTTATCACATGGGCAAATATTCAAGAAATAAACAGTGTGTTGTATTCCTTGCGAAGAGATCTTTTAAACGAGGTGTCAGTTGACATACTTTTCCAATTGAAAAAAAAAGGTCGGAGGTGGTTGAGCATTTCCCGGAACAGATAAACAAACAGCATATACATAGAAATAAGGGCTAGAAAAAATAATACGTAACGTGTTTCAGGATTTTTTGTATATCGAAGTTATGGATTTTATTCCAGTTAAACTTTCCACGATGTATATTAAAGGTGTTACTAATAGAACTGTCAAAATCAAAATAAAATATCAATAAAGGTTATTTTATTATAAAACTACTTACATTTGTAGATGCTTGTGCAATAACTTTTGTGGACGAATTAAAAATGTGACATCTTATAGTAGTTGTTCCTACGTCTAAGGCGGCGATGTATTTCGTGGTTTCTGGGACGGTCATGATTTTATAAGAAGGAAATCAAACTCGACCTAAAACAAAATTACGTAGATAATGTTAATTGAAGTGTATCAATTTCGATTTAAATCAATTTTTGTCTTATTGTGAAATACGCATTGCTTATTTTTATAAGGGCGAATAAACTGCAAAAAATATCATATCGGTAAAATTAGACACAGGTCTCCTTTTTACCAGATTGGGGACGCTCTTTCTTGGTGAAATTCCATTATATAGATATATGTAATAAATTAATTTCTAGTTGAGAATTTACACAGTTTTTAATATCGGAACACTGTGGCAATCGTTGATATTAAAAATTCTGTAAATTTTCAACCAGAGCGCTTCTTCTTTTTTATATTAACCAGCTAACCAGTCAAATAAACGGGGTTTTTTATATTATCTCAAATAATAATTTCCACAATTGTTATAAAATTTAGTTAAACGCCTTAAAACATCTTGTTATGTGATGGTTGTAATAATAGAAATATACCTCTCATCCATGGTCTACTACAGGCATGTGCAACTTCAACAAGACCGCGGGCCGGAAAACAAATTCAGCCTAAAATCGCGGGCCGGACCTTTTATTTAAATTTATAAGGAACGGAGTGATTCATAGTTTGATTTAAGAAAATAATATTATATTTATTACGTTCTAACATTTCAAAAAAATGTAAAAAATAACAACACATATGTACATGTACATGTAGTCATTTATTAGAACTGGCTTTCAGAAAATAGATTAAAATGAACAAGTACAAACATATTTAATGGGATGACTGTGCCTTCATGTTTTTCACCAAATAATCAATATTTGGTGAAATATCGGATGTCGCAACTCGCAGAGTGTTCTCCAAATGTGAGTCTGTTAATATTTTACGTGTTTTTAACTTCCAAATAATGACATTTTTTGCAAAAGATGCAATTTGGAAATTTATCGGTTGGTAAATATTTTTTATAAATATCGCCTTAAGATCAGATTTTTATTGCAATTCAATAAGTTTCATTTGCAATGAAAATGGAGCTTCTTCTATTTCCATATCAAATGGGGAGAACAAAATTTTCAGACTTGCTTCTTGGCAGCAAAAATCTTTAAATCTGATGTTAAATTCATCTCTTAAAAATTGTAACTCGTTTGCAAACGTTTCGAAGTTAGCATGATCTTTATGATTTGCAAGAGTGGGAGGTATTCCCTGTTCGGAGCTGATTTTTCCAAGGGATTAATCTATTTTGAAATGACTTGACGTGACCAGTTCATGAACAAGTTGTTCTTGGGTTTGCAACTTTGTATTTAATTCATTCATATGACTTGTTACATCAACGACAAGCGCAAGATCGCAGACCCAATTTGTGTTCTTTAGCTCTTGTACAGGTTTTTCTTTCATTTTCAACAAATACCTCGTCTTTCAAATCATAAAATCGTTTTAACATTTTTGTTTTACTAAACCAGCGCACTTCACAATAAAATTTCAGATCTTCAAATTCAGAATGCAATTCTTCCAAAAATGTTTGGAACTGACGGTGGTGAAGTGCTCTTGATTTAATGAAATTTATGCAAGAAACTACTGTTTTCATTACATATGCAAATTTCATCGATTTTGCACGGAAATTTTGTTGATGTAAAATGCAGTGAAATACCTTCAAATCTTCAGTGTCAATATTCCTAGTACATAGTCCCAATTTAATTCTATTGACAACTCCTAAATTAGAACCAACCATAGCTGGAGTACTATCAATAGAAATTCCACTTAGATTCAAGCTCAAATTGATCAAAAACTGCTTTTACTTCTTCGAAAATGTTTTCTCTTTGTGCGGTATCCTTCATAGGTCGAAGAGTCAGCAATTCTTCCATGTAATTAAATTTGATATCAACTCCGTGAATGAAAATAGCCAATTGTGCGGAATCGGTAGTAGGGAGAGGTTGCTCTCATCGTACCCCCTAAGAAAATAACTGTATAAAACTTAGAATTTATCAAATAAATAGAAATGAAATGTGTTATTCAGACCTTTGTTAATATTGGTATTGTGTGTTATAACGAAACTAGAAAATCTATATATGTTTTTAGATAAAAGACTAAATCTTTAAAAACTTACATTGGTACAACTAAGTCAACTTGTTTCTTAAGCCGTACCACCTATAGCCTTAGTCGTTCCCTCTATAGCCTAAGTCGCACCACCTATATCCTAAGTCATACCTAGTAGTTCAATTAAACAAATATAATAATTAGAATGTAATTTTTATTCATATCTTTACAGATACATTCAATTATTGCAATCAACACAAACAAATCTCTTTGTTCTTTTGTTCAATCCGGCACAAACATTGTGCACTCAAGATTTGCATTTCAAGCATTGAATGATGTCCGATATTCTCCACAAAACAAAACCTTCTTATTTTGAATTTTTGATGCCAATTCTTTTTTTATTAATTGCTGTATTTATTCTTTTATTTGCCGTATTTTTTATGCTTTCTAGGCGTGGACGTAACTTCGACTGACGAGATAGAGCATATTTTGCTTTGGTTTATTATAGGACTCGAAGCTAACGTATTTAATTGCAGTTTTACTTCTAGATTATTGATGTCCAATTGAATATTGCGTAAAGAGTCTTCAATTACAACTGTAAATACCGTCATAAAATTCATGCTTGTTGCATGGCCAAATATCGGTAGATTTGAAACAAATCAATGTAATATTCATACGAACTGATTTTGAATATGCAATTCCAAATAGTTCTGACATAGTAGTTTGTTTAATTGTGTTACCAGGATTTGTCCTTAACCGAGAAGTTGAAGCTTTGTTATAATTGGTTTTTTAAGGATTTAAAAAAGATCAAAGGTTGAAGACGATGGGTTTTATGAGCAGGAAATAAACAAATAATGCCATACTTACAAGCTAGTTCTATATTCCAATATTCAATATTTTTTGTATGGGTAGTGGGTCCATCCAAAAGAAAAAGTATTGGCTTATTGTTACTATTCTCCAACTTTATATACTTGATAAAATATTTCAACAATTGAAAAAAAGTTCTAACTTTATCCACCCGTTTTTAGAGCATCCACCGAATAATGCTCCTTTCTTTAAAGAATTGTTCATCCGCATGCGTTTAAATATTAACATAGGAGGTATGTATTCACCTACAACACTCATACACCATACACATGTAGTGGTCAAACCCCTTTCATCACTTGTAAGTGCAGCAAGGTGATGTTTGCCTTTCTGAGCAAATATTTGGGATCGTTTGTGAACAGTGGATAATCCATATTTATCAAAGAATCCATAAACACTTTCTTTATTGAAAGCCCTGGCCCTGGCCATCAATGTTGCTTCTGGAGACCGTAAAGATAAACCAGGATTATCCTTCATGAATTTAAAGTACCACTTCCTTCCTACAGTCCCTTTTTTTTATTGAAACGGTATGTTAATTTAAAATTTTCCGCTAACTAATAAGCAAGTCTTAGATCAGTTACAGAAATCCCAAAAAAGCTTGATTTTAAATTGAGAATGTGCACAACCAACTCCTCCATATTTTCAGATATATCCTTAGGCCTTCCAAATTTGACATCCTTATTTAATCGTTTAAAATGACGATGTAACGTTGGTTAAGGGATGTTACATTGCCGATGGGCTTCATTGAATCCAATAACTCCTTCCGATAATTTGTTTAACGCCTCGTTTTTTTTCCATCCAATATAAATTCGCTTTGACTGTATTGATATAATTATGGCTTAAAATATGAAGAATGTAGGAAACATCATACGACTAGCAAAAACCAAATTAATTTCTTAAGTCGTACCAGCACGATTTAGGAATCTCATACAAGTACGACTTAAGACACAGCACTTTAAAATTTAAAACTAAATATAACTTAATATTGAATACTATTAAACAAATATCGTATCGACCAAACGATTATGTAAATTGTATTGAACCTATATTTAATAAGAAACTTAATTTTATCAATAATTTACTTACAAGATTTACTACCAAAAATATGCAGTAAATTAGAAGAAAATTGAAATAAACTTACTTGCTGTCAAATTTTACAAAGTGGTTTGTTTACATTAAATAATAATACGTTCCACGGCGTAGTTGACTCAGATGTATATTTGGTTACCGAAGATTGTTCTGTTGTCGCTGTAATTTGTGCTAAGTGCATGTGGTACGCCTTAAGCTGTGGTACGACTTAAGCAACCTTACCTTATCTGTGCTCTCATCGAGAGCAATTGAAAATGTCTCAAACTTCTGCAACGCACGTAACTTAAGGTTTGATTTGATATCGTTGGTCATTGGTCGTTGTTATAGTCCAGCGAGAAATACTTACTTTTTCTATATCGTCGATCTTTTCAGGACACAGTTCTTTAACGACAGCACTAAGACACTCTTTAACAAAATCACCTTCAGAATAAGGTATAGAATGCTTTGCAATTTTTTCACTAATCATAAAACTTACTCGTACAATACTATGGCATAAAACACTTTGTTTGTGGAAAAGAGTTGTTACCGGCATTCAGTTTTCCTGAATGTCGTAACAAATGCGTAATTATATTTTAATCCATTTTATGAACTACCCATCGCTCCTAATAATAATTTGCATAAATTCCCCATTATTGAAATAATCCAAACGAGATAATTTTCCAAAATGTGCAGCTACCAGTGCGGAACAATACCACGGGCCCTTTTCGGCGAAGAGGATGTTCCAGGAATTGCGGAGCCTACGTGACCGAAACAAACTTGCTTTTTCTTTAATGGGACACCCTGTATATTATTCCATATTTCAATTCATCTCGAAATTCTAAACAAAATTCGTATAGCATATTATAAAGCTAAACTTAACCGTTTTAGAGATATCGAACTTTGAAAATCACTTTTTATTATTAATTATAAAAAAATGTTAGGGATCAAGTTATCTTTTAAAGGTAGGTAAGTCGCTGCGTCATCACACACAAAAGTACATTTAGTTTGAATAATTTTCCCGCAAAAATGTGAAATCGGGCGGATTGACGCAGCGTTGTTATGGAAATGGAAATTTTGAAATATAACTTGATGATAAATTATTTTTGTATAATTTATAAAAAAATTATTTTCAAACTTCGATAACTCTAAAACGGTCAAGTTTAGCTTTATCATGTGCTATACGAATTTTATTTAGATTTTCGAGATGAATTGAAATATGGAGTAATATACAGGGTGTTCCATTAAAGAAAAGGCAATTTTGTTTCGACCTGACTTTTTGGCTCATGCTGTATACTTAATTTATCTTTATCTTTATTTATTTATCTTTATTCTGATAGCTCTTGAAAAATACTGAAACTTTTGTATCTTAACATTTTTCGCTAGCTATCTTACTTTAGGAGATATTCGACTGTTTCCATTCAGCAACCCTGTATATTTAGAGCATGGATTAAACGTAGCGGCTTGGGTGAAAGAGAAAAGGAAGGTAGTGGAAATTCATGAAGAATGTATTGAAAAAAGTGAACACAATAACATGTTTGAATGTACACGCGATGTTACTAAGGTACTTGAATAACACTCAGCTAAGTATAGAGGCAACAGCTAAATGTGGGTAAGGAGAGAGAGAGAAATTTATGGAAAATGTGTTTTACGCATGAGTGAAGAAGATACTTGTAGAGGAGAGAGTAATGGATGAGTGAGAAGAAACAAAAAGGTGACTGAATGGGTGAGGTAAGATGGTGGCAGAGTAAAGATGAAATTGGTGTGGGAAAAAGAAGAAAGATGGAAATAATTATTGTTGTATTATTATAATAGATTTAACACAATTATGTGACAGCTATTAAGTTACTTGGGTTTCTAAGAATGCGTAGCTGTTTTCAGGAATCAGTCAGTAATGTAATTTAAAATAGGTAATTATTAGTAGTAGTAGTAGTAGTAGTGTTAGGCTATCGACCACGTGGTCCTTCCGCCATGTGTCATTTGTGTATTTGTGTGTGTGTAAATGAGCTTGTTACTTTAAAGGATCGCTCCCGTCACTCTAAAGCACCATTAATTGGATCCCAATGGTGAATGGTACCGGTCACCCATCCGACTACTGACCCGAATCAACGTTGCTGCACGTCAGTTCGGGGCCGTAACCGATGCGCCACCACCGGCGTGTGGTAATTATTATTTACTTGAAAACACAAATTAAAATTATTGAGACGACAAATAAAAATAATACTGAAAGAGTCATTAATACTAATATGACATAATACAAAGATCGTAATCATGGCGAAAAAGACGCATAGAAACATGATTCTCTAATATTTTTAGTTTTTAATCAGTAAATTGTAGTGATTATTCTATTCAATCCTCCAAACGTTTTCTTGGCCTTCCAATTGGCCTTTTGCATTATATCTTGCACTTGTGAACTATTCGTAGCATCCTGTGTTCTTAGTAGATGTCCTGCCCATTGAAGTCTCTGTAGCTTTTACAATTACAACTCTTGATTTCCATCGCATTCTGTATAATTGTTCTTTTTAATTGGGCCCAGAATGCGTCATAGGATCTTTCTTCCGAATGTGACTATTTTAATCTCGTTTTTTTTGTGTCAAAGTTCATGTTTCACTGCCTTAAGATGGTTTTATATACCCTAAATTTCGTATTGCCGTCAACTTATTTTGATTTGAAAATGTGTAACATGGCGAAATACGCTTTAGTCGTCGATATTATTTGTATATTTAGTGGTGTTTACTTCTAGGCCGATTATTTCTTCCGCTTCATTTAATGCTGTGTACCCTTCATCTGCGGCTTGTTTGTTGTACCGACTTGTTTGTTAGTATGCTCGCTTTCCCAATATCTGTTTTTTTAACTACGTACAATAAATCAATAAATCTAGTGATTTTTTAGCGCTAGATTCAACAGAGTTGAAGTCAGTTCGTCTTCCTGCTTCAAGCCCTTGTTGTTTGTAAAGTGGCCAGTGAGTACCTCTTGTACTCGTACTTGTTCTGTGCTATCTGTCATTGTGGGTCGTATTATTCTTGCCAGTTTTCCTGGTATTCCTAGTTCTCGTAAAACTGCAAACAGTTTACGTCTATCGAGTCATATGCTTGCTTGAATTCTACAAAAATGCTGTACACATCGAAGTTGTGTTCCCAGGCCTTTTGTAGTAGCTGTTTTACCGAAAAAAGTTGATCTGTTGTTGATTTTCCTGGTCTGGTACTCTTAAATTATTTATTAATATTAGTGAAGATTTTATAGGCATTACGTAACAGTGATATACCTCTGAAGTTTACGCAAATTAGTTTATCGCCTTTCTAGTAGATTGGGCATACAATGCTCATTTTCCAATCCATAGGTAAACGTTTTTCGCCCCAGTTTTTATATATTAGATCGTGGAGGTGTGCAGTTAATCTTTCCCCTCCGTATATCAATACCTTGTCGTTGATATTGCCTATCCCTAGCGTCTTATTGTATTTTAATTGCCTTAAGGCTTCTTATTTCAGTTAAAGTTTCCACACTGTATATTATAATAATAATAATAATAATACTTTTATTTCACTATGACAAATTACATAATAGGGAATTCGTACAGGTGAAAACGTCCAAACAGAAGATTACATTAAAAGTAATTTTAAAATAGTATTATAATAGAATAATATTAAAAACTATTTAACCTAGGTTATAGACTACAATTAAAAGGAAACAGAAATTATTGCAATAAATTATTTAATTTAATAATCAATTCTAATTTAAACTAATTCCAACTGGTTGCATAGAACTCTGCCATGTTGTATGGTTCCAAGTCGCAGATTAATGTAAAAAGCCGTCTTTTGGCAATGTTAAAGTTCATAATATTTTTTATACTAGATGGAAGATGGTTAAAAATTTTTAGAACGGAGTAATGACATCCTTTTTCATATTTTGATAACTTGTGTTTGGGTAGTATATAAGTTTGGCCACGTCTTGTGTTATACTGTGATAACATCAGGTCTTCATTAAATTTTTGCTTGTGTTTTAATAGAAATACAACACATTCACAAATGTACAGCCCATATAGGGTTAGTATTTTATTTTGTTTGAAAATGCCTCTACAACTATCGTTGCGCCTTAATTTAAGCATAATACGGACAGCTTTTTTCTGCAGACGGAATGCTCGATCACACGTTGAGCTGTTTCCCCAGAACAAGATACCGAATCTCAAATGAGAATGCACATTGGCGTAGTAAAATAATTTAGTAATGTTGAAATTAGTTGACTTAATTAACACCCATAATCCGTAGCAGGCTTTACTTATTTTGTCACATACTGCCGATACATGCATTGCAAAAGATAATGTTTCATCGACATAAATTCCTAGAAATTTTGCACAGTTGTGAAGTTTATAATTTATGTTATTGAGCATAAGTGTGTCGGGCGTGGGTGATGCTTGATTTATTTTGAAGACAACGCATTTTGTCTTTTCATTATTTAAGCTCAGGTGGTTCCCTGAGAACCATTCATCAACTCTTTTCATATTTATTGTTCCCAGCTGTACCAGATCCTGAAGAGATCTTTTAATAGCAATAGTAGTATCGTCTGCGTAGTTTAAAATCATGCTGTCTGGTATGTTGTTTGGCATGTCGTTTATATAAATGATGAACAGAAGTGGACCGAGTATGCTTCCCTGGGGAATGCCACTGTTTATAATAAGTTTTTCCGATTCAGCGACCGAGCCCATATTATCGGAAACATGTGTGAAGTGAACCCTGTTTGTTAGATAAGATTTGATGAGGTTGAATATAACCCCCCTGAAACCATATCGGTACAATTTGGATAAAAGTCGTTTGTGATTAATACAATCAAAAGCGCGAGATAGATCCAAAAATATACCACAGGGAGTTTCATGGTTGTCTAGGGCTGATAATACCCAGTTTGTAAATTCAAAAAGTGCTGTTTCGATTCCCCGCTCTTTCAAAAATCCATGTTGGGATGGTGATAGCAGGTTGAATTTAATTAAAAAATTTATAAAACGCGAGTACATCACACGTTCGATTATTTTAGAGAATGAGGGTAGTATACATACAGGGCGAAAATTATCCAGTTGGTCTGGATCACCTTTTTTAAATATAGGAATTATTTTTGAAAGTTTGCATTGCTCAGGGAATATACCGGTTTCTAATATAGTATTCACTATGTGACATAGGGGCTTAGCTACATGCATAATACATTTTTTTACAATTGACATGGATATTTCGTCGTAACCTGCGCTTTTATTATTTGGCATAGTGTTAACAATATTTACTATTTCTTCGCATGTGGTTGCATGCAAGAAAATTGTGTGTTCATTGAGCGAAATATTAATTTCATCCGCATTGTCGTTGATTTTTATTGTATTCAATAATTTATTGGCTACTTCGTTAAAGTATTTGTTAAAGTCATTCGACAATGTTTGCATATTAGATGTTTGTGGGATCTTATTGTTTTTTCGGTTACCGGTGACTTCCCGAATAACTTGCCATGAAGTTTTGGATTTATTTCGTGACTGAGTCATTTTAAACTCAATGTTATTATTCATTTCCGACGATAATAAATTATTATACTCCCTTTGTTTTTGTTTATATATTGGAACATATTCCGTGAGATGCAAGTGTTTGATAAAGCAATAGCGACTCTTTTTCGGTTCTGAGTATATCTGTATTAAAAGTTTTAAAGATCGTTCTGTCCCTATTTGAGACAGTTTTCATTGGGAAATTGGCATGAAAATGGGTTAGGAATATATTTAAGAAAGTGTTATATTTGTCATGTACCGATGTTTTATCGTATACATCCTTAAACGTCTCCAAAGCAATATTTTGACAGAACTGCTTGGTATTATTACTAGAAAATATTCTTTTTCTAACAGGTGGTTGTTTTTTTAATCCGTTTGTCATCCGGTAATCAAGAATTTGTGCTTTGTGGTCTGATAATGCAGTGTTAAGGGTATGCACACATAATTCCGATGAAACATTTGTTATTATGTTGTCAATGCATGATTGTGATTGAGATGTTATCCTCGTTGGTTCTGTAATCAAATATTTAATGTTATATGTGTTTAAAATTTCCCTAAAATTGTCACTGGTAGTATTCAGTTTTAAAATGTCTATATTAAAATCACCTAGTATGAAAAATGGTTTGTTTCGCGACATTAGATTTCTTATTAGATTATCAAATTGTTCAAAAAAAATGTTTATATTAATATTTGGTGGTCTATAAACTACAAACACATTAATAATTGAGCCATTTACATTAACCTGCGCCCCGGCGCACTCTATTACCCTAGCTATTGTTATTCCTTTACAATCTATTGCAATTGCATTACTGTTTTTATGGCAATATAGTGCTACACCACCATGTTCTTTTTCAGATCTACAGAAACTTGATATTAAATTAAGATTGGGAAAATTGTAAGCGTTTAATTGAGTGTCTGTCTGCCAATGCTCAGACAGACACATTATATGACAATCTATTTCCTTTACTACGGCACACAGGCCTAGATAAGATGTAGATAAACATTGTATATTTTGATGAAATAGTCTAAATATTGAATTATTAACCGTTGTTATCGTTGGTAATTTTTCGATGGAGGAATTTGAAAATTTTCCGATCGTTTTTTATTTTTGAAGAAAAATCTGTTAATGAAAGTATTCTTCGGCCAGAAGTTCTCGTTGATTATGATGTCTTCTGCTGCCACGGGAAGTCCAATTTTAAAAGAGGAGTAATCCGCGTCTTCGTACTTCGGTTTCATTTTTTCCACAATGAATTTAAAATCACCGGCTTTAGATAGATATGACTTTAATTTATCACAATCCACATCTTTACGGAGGCGAGATACAAATATCCATTTCCGCGTTATCACGTCTGCTACTGGTAGATCCTCGTTACAGCTGATACCATTGAGTCGGTAAGCATTCGATTTACTGTTTATTCTGCGTGAAACTACTGTAGCCCAGTCCTTGTTTACATTTCTTTGGTTGGGTTCAACGGTCTCCTCGGTTTCTTTTTGTTTGGAGTGAATTCTATTTCGCTGCTCGATGTTTTTGTTTATAGTTGATGAGTCATCATCGGCCTTGTTGTGAGGTTTTATATTTGTATTAGTTGATTCGATACCAGTCGATCCCTCTGGTGCCAAATTTTCCAAGTTTGTGGATTTCTTAATTGAATTTGCGAGCGCAATATTAAAGGTGTTGCTAATAAAACTGTCAAAATCAAAATAAAATATCAATAAAGGTTATTTTATTATAAAACTACTTACATTTGTAGATGCTTGTGCAATAACTTTTGTGGACGAATTAAAAATGTGACATCTTATAGTAGTTGTTCCTACGTCTAAGGCGATGATGTATTTCGTTGCATCTGGAAGTGTGCAGCTAATCTTTCCCCACCGTATTTCAATACTTTGTCTATCCCTGGCGCCTTATTGTATTTTAATTGCCTTAAAGCTTCTTTTACTTCTTCTAGTGTTGGTGTGGCGGTGAGCTCTATGTTTGCACCATCATCCTCTGCGTCAGGCGGGCCAAAGCTGTTTTCGGTTGCGATCTCTGTTGTTTCTTCTTTCCATTCTGGCATGTTTTTTTTGGACGATTCTAGTACTTTATACGCTGTTTCATTGCGTGTGGTTTAAACTTTTTTTAACATTACTTCCATTACATTACATACATACCCAATCTAGCCGAGATCTCTTCAGCTGGCCTTTCGCGAATATTTGGTGTTTTAATTGCATTGTTGTTTAGCTTATCTACATTCTTGTACCATTCTTGCAGTTTATAAATCCATATCTTATCAATACTAAGAAATGATCTGAGCCGCAGCTTCTCTTTGGGACCTGACATCTAGAATATTTGTAACCCATCTATAAATGATTACATGATCCATCCAGGTATTAGTTATGCCATCTGGAGACGCCCAGGTGGCTTTATGGATGTTTCGATGGGAAAACGAGTTGAGCTAATTATTAAGTCATATACATATCCGTTTGATATGATAATTAAGAATTTCATTGTTTTGTTTATAACAAACCTTTTGGTTTGCCACTACAGCAGATAGTATGCGTTTTCGTGTCTTGAATTCCGCTTTCAAGCCATCTAGTCTCTTGTATTGCTGTGATGTCTAGTTTAATCTTATGTAATTTATTCTATAAGCTCGCTCTACCCTCCTGGCCGTTCTTCAATTTTGAGGTTATGATCTGTCCTGTTTCGAGGCTTGATTTTCCTTTTTCGAGGCTTGAGACCGGCTGCTTTGGTCGACCGGCTACTCAATCCATCAGCCACGAACAGAGTGATAAGTTTGTGTGTTTGGTAAAAACTACCGGGGAAATTAAACCTTTAAAATTTTGGTGTCAACAATACCCGGAAGCTATTTTTAAATCTTTTATCCTTATTGTGTAAAAATATAAAACAGAAGTTAAATGTTTGGCATTTATTGATACTCAAAACCTAAACATGATAGTATAGAATAATCTGATCGTATGAAGGGTTTTCTGAAAAAGAGAATTAGGATGTACTACATACATCTTGAACAAATATAACCAATAGTGTATTCCAAATGAAGTGAAACGGATAACAGCTAAACCATAAGTTAACCTTGAATATTGAATTGCAATTGAAGTAGCTTGACGTCTAAATCGATCCGCATTGACGAACAAATTTTCTAGGCAACAACAAATCCCATCATAAAAACTCTAGCAATATCAGTATAAGTTCAAAGTTAGGCTCCATCACTATTTTCGCCAAAGAATTATACAATTAAATGGTTAATCATCAAAAAAGCATTGGAATATTTGCCCTAGGTGTAACGATAACCAAAGAGTGTCCTGGTACGGAGCTGTTTGTTCCGACTCAGTGAAATGGTTTTATGTGAAGTTTATAGTACAAAGCGTGTATAAGACTTATTTGATTAATAAATACAATTTAAAAAATGGATAATATCTGTTTTATAAACGATGGTTTTAAAAGCAAAAAACGTGCCCACTATTATTGACCTAACCGAGTAATTGCACGAGTTAATATTTTTGATAAAACGTGAAGTTACCATTGTAATAGGATTCGGTTACAAAAACGGCATTAGCGGTTTGTCATTTATGCCTCAATGAAAACGTAGTAAATATGTAAATTCTTATATAATATCGACTCGAGCCTTTCTTTGTATTAAAATAAATTATGTATTCGCTCATGCTTCGCCAGAATATCGAAGAAAAATCCTAAATAGAAATATTATAAAAAATATCATTTAATTGATAAACACACTGCATGTAAAACGGCATTTGGTGTACAATATTTAATGTGTTTAATGTAACGTTGCTTTGTGTCCTGTTTTATATGACATAACCAACCTTATCTCTTCAGTATAATATATCGTGCATAATTTCCTGTAATTTTGATTGAAGTCTAAAAATAAAAATTTTAATTGATTATTGCATTCATTAAATAAATCATACTTCAATTAAACAATTAATCAGAGCAATTATCAATGTAGCAAATCATATAAATAACAAAAAATAATGATTGATTGAAATTGTAAACAACTAAGTATCAATTGACGTGTTCTAATGATTGAAAACCTGTTAAATGTATTTAAAATAATTATGCCATTTTCTATAATTGATTGAAATGTCTAGAGAAACACCTTTAATATAAACAGGTTTACATTTATATTTTTTATTATTCTTAAAATGTTATATACGTATATTAACACTACATTGTTCCTCATAAAGAAAGAATCTGAAATTATTAAAAACACACAAAAAAGATACTCGCGTTTTTAATAATTTATAATGTATCACTAAGTAGAAGCGCCTCCACGTTTACTGATTTAGAATCTGAAATATCTAAAAATAGAATATTAACAATAAAAAAGTAATTTATAAAAATTAAAAAAATAACATAAATATGTAACCTTTACCTAAACATAACAAAACTATTTTGAAAATATAAAGTATTATACTTGTCATAAAAATGTCCTAAGTTTTGAAAAAAAGAACACGAGCATTGTCTTTATCTATTACCTACATTATTTACTGTTTAGTTTTCTATATTATTTCTGTCTTCATTTTCTTTGAAGAGAATTTTGTATATATGGATGGTAGTTTTGGTTATTTGAAAAATTGAGCCAAGGACATTTAAATCCAACCAAACACAGCAGATTCAACTTCTAATATTTCCAGAAATAAAATCACGATGTATTACCCACCTTCATATGGTGGGTAATTACAACTAATCTTTAAAAGAAAATGCTTCAAAGCTAACTAAAGGTTCAGAAAATATTTAATGTATTAAAATATAAAGAAATTAATTCTAGTTAACACTCTATATTATAGTTCCTGCTTCCCTTCTAATAAGTATTTTCGATCCCAAATTAAAGGTTCTAAATTGGAATAACATGACGATAAAGGTAAACATATTATATATCGTTCAATTGGACACGATAAAGCCATCAAACCATTGTCTGATCTCATTCTCTGATTGAAAATACATATCGGCGTAAGGCGTGTTGCATTAACCAAAATTAGCCCTTTCCTTGATGGAATTCGTAAAAAATGCAGTGTCGGATATGCAGCTTATCTATTGCTGTACTAAACTGAATATTTTTGAAGGTTATTTTAAGCTTTCCAACATACTAACTTTTATTTTTAATCACTATTTGTTAACACTATATAACCACAAAAGAACAGGAAAATCAATTGATTTTCAAATTAATTTCTTAACTGCCTAGATTAATTTGTACACCTAATGCGCTACAAATATATAACCAAATGTCAACTTAATAAATTATACATGGATATTTAAAATATATGTGACCCCGAATAATTAGTCCATAACTTATATACGATTTACATAATTAATATATGCTCGTCACGATGCAATAACAACTGCATCGTAATTACAATGCGCAAGTAAATTGTTTTTTTGTCAGCATTTTCCTTCATACAATTAAATGCGTAACTAGTTGATAAAAATTATAGCTTCTATGTGCTAATGAACACTGGTTCTCCAAAAACGTTAATTGCGTAGTAGGTTCAAAAGAGCAGTAACAATGGTGGAACAACAATGGTAACATATATGTCGTAGGCGAATTGGAAAATCAGGCTTTTTGCAAAAAGCCTAGTCATTTTGCAATGTGCCAGGCGCATTAGAAAATCATAAATATATTTTCAATTATCTCGCAATTATTTAGGCTTGCTGCAATAAGCCAACTTACCTCTAGGCTAGTTGAAAAATATCCAATCAGCCTGGTTTTAGCCAGGCTTATTGCGATAAGCCTTACAATAATAAAACATAAGGAGCCGGTATAACATCGAACACTACTTTGGTATTACGCAAACGTAACACGTTACGTTAAGAAAAAAACTAGTGTTTCAGCTCATATCATCACTAAAGGAAGAATCTCTTTGTATAGCCCCTGTGGACCGATTGAGTACGTCGCATTCAAAAGCGGTGTGTTTAAGATTCCATTAGGATAGGATAGGTTTAGGACAGAATAAATAAATAATTCTAGAATAATCGCCATGTAACAGTTTTAATAAACAAATTATTAAAAAAATAAACATTTAATCGGAAATTATAGTCTCACATTATTTATTTGCGCATGTTGAACTTTTATGGGACTTCGATGAGTACATTTTATTTGCCTTCTTACACAAGCACATTTTTGTTTGGCGTTGAGATGTTGATATTGAACATTTGCAGCTACTAAAGCCCTGACCTCCAAACTTTGACTCATTCGAAACAGCTTCACGAATTGATATGAATTTTTCTGGAATATCTCCACTAATTTGTGTGTCAGAAATCTGAAAATATCCTCTAGAAAACCACGTTTTAATAATTCCACTTTTTGTACCTATTTGGTATACATCATTTTCCTCCTTCAGAATTTTCCCAATTACATTTGGACAGTCTAATAGGCCACGGACAACTTTCGGAATATTTAATAGAACCAAGTCTCCAACAGCAACCGATTTTAGTTTTTTTTAGAAATTTCAACCATTTTGTCCGCCGCTCTCTTCTGGCCTTCGTATGCTTTTTGGCGCCCCGAAATAATATCTATCTGTCTGTTGCAAATTTCACAGTGATATAAAGTATTATTCTCTTTAGAAGTTGTGGCAACATTTCGACAACAAGTTATATGAATTTTTGATGAACATAAATAGCATGAGATAATAGGTGAGTCATTAAAACTACTTGAACAAATTATACAAACATCTTGTTCCAAGTTAGCAACGTCTTCTGCGTTTGCAGTTTTTGTTTCTCTGTAAATACACTGTTCTAGATCTTCTTCTCTACCAATATTTTCTAATATTTCTGGCGGCACATCAGTAGAGCCTAGTCCTAATTTGGGTTCGACTCCAAAAAATGAGGTAAACGGACTTCTACCTCACATATTTTCAATATCTTGATTGCACCGTTCCACACTACCGTATGACTGAGAATGCCGTGGTCTACCATGTACTATTTTACAATCGGGCCACATACCTGTAAGTTCCGTGACGATGTTAGCGGTAAATTCGCTCTGCAATATGTGAGGTGCACCGAAGTCTAAAAATATATTCATTCCAACGCAACTTCATCAGCACGTTTCGATTTCAAAGGGCGAAGAAGACAATATTTCGTTGAATGATCCTGGTAGTTCATTAACCATTTGTAATCTCCACAGGGAGTTGATTGAAAATCAACCAAATCTACTTCAGGTCTAGGAACATAAAATTTATTTTTCAATTAAAACACCATTTTAAGCTTCTTCCGATAATACTAAAGAAGTGTGTCAAAGTATTGTTCAATAGGAAGTATTACTACGACAGGATCCTCATTACATCTCCTATTTTTTTATTAACATTCGTTTTCCACCTACCTCCATGGTGTCGTATTTTTTAGTTAATCTATATTGCCTACTAGTCTTCGTTGTTTTTAGATTATTTGAATTTAAAATGTCACGGATCGCTTCTTCTATGGCTGCATTAGTCCATGGCCTTTTAATAATACTATTATTCTTTTTACTGTATTCTGTCATTTTTTTCCTGTCCAAGCCATAACTGACCCACCACCAAATGGATGTCGCTCATCAATACAAACTGAAGCGTATTAAGGCAAAACCGCGACTCATCTGAAAACAGTACTCTGCTCCAGTCCTCATTATTCCATGCCCGGTGATTTCGGGCAAAAGCCAATCTTGCAACACGATGTTGGCGTTGTAAAGGTAGATCTGTAGCTATCTTTATACAAGACAATCCAGCAGCCCGAAGCCTTCTCCTAACGGTCTATTTACTAACATTTACATCTCTAACTTCATGGAGTTGATTTCGTAGATAAACTGCAGAAGCTGTTCTATTCCGCAAATTTGTAGACACCAAAAAACGGTCATCTCTGATCGTGGTGACTTTTTCAACAATCCTTGGAGTTTCACGTTTTCCTCGCCCATCTTCAATCAACGCTATAATTCTTACCACAACAATAGGGCCTAAAAGCATTATGACTTGTTACACCGTGTGAATGACAAGTTTCGCAGAGAAAAATCAACACTAATTAAGAAAACCATAACGAAACGTAGGTTTTCAATTAGATAGATAACATTTGTTATGCACCGACTAGAATTGTAAAATTGTGTGCTTCTGTAAGGCTTATCGCAGTAAGCCTGGACCAAACCAGGCGATTTGAACAAATTATTGAGAGTTTCTATTTCGCCTAGAGGGGTATTGGCTAATTACAATCAGCCTAAAAAGTATCAGGCTAATTGGAAAATTGTGAATGATTTTCTAATTAGCCTGGCACATTGCAAAACGACGGCGCACTTTACAATAAGCCTGTTTTTTCAATTCGCCTACGACATATATACGCCCTTGAGTGGGTTCGAAGATTTTATTCTTTTTTTTTCTTTTTCTTAGATCACGTTGACCTGTATAAAAATAGCATAACATAGTAAATTAATTACTTTCAACAACATGTAAAATAATTGCCTAGACCAATTAAATGATGTTGAAATAACAGCCTTCTCTTGAATGAACATTCTTCTACAGTTACACAAGTTTCACCACGTATTAAAAACGCATGGTGCAATAACAGTTGCTAAATCACCAAAGAGGAAAGGATTAGAAAGTAGGTTACTGAACACCTTTACATTTTGGCAAAAGCTGCCATTATAAGAGGAAAAAAACAATTAAAATGATGAAAAAGGGTAAATGAACTACCACATAGTAATGGTCGCTACCATCATTTTTATAAAATGATGAAGTAACAACCCCCTCTTGAAAGAACATTCACCTATAGTTGAACAAGTTTAACCACGTATTAAAAGCTCATGGTGTGACAATAGTTGCTAAAAAACAAAAATAAAAGGAAACACACTAAAGTAATTTTATAGATAAAGTACTGAACACCATTACGTTTTGGCAAAAGCTACCATTGCAAAAGGCAAAAGAATATTTAAAAACAAAAAAGATTCCTAAAACACTTATGTAATCAGTTATTGAGGGATAGCCCGATTGCGAAAAATTTGGAAAACCAACAAAATATACATACAGACTTTTAACAATTTTTATGAATCCATCTTCTTCAGATAAGCTATTTCTTTCTCTTGCTCCCTATTATGTTTCATCTCAATTCGAGGTTTGATATAATGAGACAAAAGCACAAAAATTTCTTACTGTAACGTTTTCTTATAAAAAATCTGAAGCTAGTTCAACAAGTAATAAACAAGTGAAGTAAGGATTGCTAAACTTAGCCCTAATCTGCTTATATTATTATTACAGTTTATTAGTTTATTTTTATCAATCTGATATAATTTCACCATATTAATGTAATTCATTTGTCCTATTCCAAAACATGATTGTAATTCTAAAAGCCAGTGGTTCTAACTTCTTGCCTTCGAAACTCCTTCAAACAGTTGAGTCAATGGTCTGCCGGATGTTGCAAAACATAATTGTAGTTCGCAAGGCCAGTTGCACTAACTTCTTCCCTGCGAAACTTTTTCAAACAGTTGAGTTAATGGTCTGCCGGATGTTACTCCCCGCAAACTACTAATTTTGAGTTTTACATTCACTAAAACACTTGTCCGAAAAGTTACCCGTAATTTTAAAATTAGTAAATGTTAGGATAAATGGGCTATATGTAATTTATATTAAATATGTGCTGAATTTTAGAGTTTTGCCGTTTACAAACTTGATAAATAGAATAAATGCAGCAGGCATATTTCTCGATGCTCTTAAACTAGCACAAAGATCTTACTATTTTTAAAAAAGTCTTGTTCGTTACCCAACAAGACTTTAATAACTACAGACCCATTTATATTTTACCTGTCTTATCTAAAATAGTTGAATTAATAATAAAAGACTAATTATTATATTACTCTGAAGCGATTAGGCTTTTTAGTAAAAGTCAATTTTGTTTCAGAACTGGTTTGTCAAGACGGATGCCTTAATTACTTTCAATGAGCAGATCATTAGTGCTTTGAAAACAACCAAGTGCCTCATTGTAAACAACCCTTAATATTAAAAATATTTCACCACGAGAAACAAATTCAACAAATAAAACAATCGATTATTCAATACATACTTAACAAAATAAAAATACTTAATACTTTGTCTGTATTAAGTATTTTTATTATATAATAAAATGTATAAGGATGTAGATGCCTCAGGAATCAACGATATCATACTTAACAGTTGACTCTGGAATCAATTACGGTGTTCCACAGAGTTCTATCTCTGTTATTCCAAATTTTTATAAATAACCTTCCTGTACTGTAAGTAATCTGGCTAATTTTGTATTCTTTGTCGATAACTCTACATTTATAAATGTTGGCAAAATCAAAGCAGAAACCGAACCAAACATTGATCAAGCAATGATTTCTTTATATAGAGCCTTGCTTAATTTAGGAATAAGAAAATAAGCGTGAGAATCCTAATAGGTAGAGTATCTGGAAATATTTCTAAGACAGTTTATTTTAGCCTTATAACACATCACTCAATAAGTCGCCGGTCTAACGAAGAAAAACATATTTTGTCTTTATTCATCAACATACTCGCCTTCAAGAGCGATAAATTAATTCTTCTAACTTTTCAATATCCTTTATGTAAATTTATGTAAAACGATTTGTCTTTGGTCTCAAAATAAGCCTCAGTTTCAGCAATAACTTCTTCATTTGAGCTAAATTTCTTTCCCTGAAGCATTTTTACATGTTTGCAAAAAGCTAATACGGTGGGTGGGAAGGCAATTCAACGCGAAATAATCCAATTTAACCATTGTTTTCATCGACTTGTGACACGGAGAATTGTCCTGGTGAAAGGGCACTTTCTTCTATTGCATGTGGGGCAGCGATTTTTAATTTCTGCACTCAATTAATCCAATAATGTAATGTAATATTCACTATTGATAATTTTGCCTTTCTCAAGATAGTCTATTAACTAAATTCCATGCGCATCCCAAAATACGGATGTCATAATCTTACTAGCCGATTTTTGAGTTTTTGGACGCTTTGGGTGATTTTCACCGGCTGCTTCAGGCCTACAGTGCTGAATTCATGTTTCATCCATTGTCATATCAACAAATGAAATCCTTTTTATTTCCCTTGAAGAGCTTCAAACAGCGCTCTGAAACGTCGACGCGTTATTAATTCTGGTCCGGTGTGAGCAAATTTTCATGTAAAATTGTAAAGACTACCTTCTGATATTTTCAAGGTATCAGCTTTCTCACACAACTTCATTTTACGCTTTTTTAATACTCTTGTATACATTTTTTATGTTTTTCGAACCAACTACCGATTTGGACGACCATCGCTGCATGTGAGACCGTGTTTAAATTCAGCATATAAGTTAATAATAGTTGATTTTCCTGGTGCAGAGTTCCCATAATTATCAAGCTACTATTTGGCTCCAACAGTATTTTCCCCATCAAAAAACAGTGTTTAATCAACACACGAAATTCCTTTCTATCCATTGTCTTGAAAATTACAAAACTGGGGTAACTAAAAAAGACGAAATTTTGATTTTCATCGGATGTGAAAATAAGACCAGAACTCAGGAAGATATATGCAATTTATTTAATGCAAAATATCCAAATCACCCGATCCATAATTAGTAAGATTGAGTCCAAATTCAGAGAAATTGGTGATGTTAAAGATATACCAAAATCTGGACGTCCACAAATTACCGAGAATAAAATAACTGACGTTTCGTTAATTATGGAAGAGAAACCTTATAGTACGTCTAGACAAGATGCCTCAAAAAACAAAGTTAGTCAGACGACCCGTGTCAGGAGGAAAAAAAAATATCGTCCTTACAAAATTCAGCTCATGCAAGAACTCAACGAAAACGACCCCGATCGGCGCCTGCAATTCTGTAAAACAATGATGAATCTTTGTCAAACAAAACCAAATTTACACCAGCAATACCTTTTTTTTCCGATGAAGCTACGTTTTGTCTAAACGGCACAGTTAATCGTCAAAATTGCAGATATTGGAGTCAGATGAATCCTCATTAGATGATCAAAGCACAGACTCAACGTCCACAAAAATATGTGTGAAAGATATTTGAAGTTTTTTCAAAATGACCTAATTTCAGCGCTTGCAGTAATTTTCCCAAACGACAATGATCCTGACATTCTAAAAAACACACTTTGGTTTTAGCAAGACGGAGCATCTCCGCAGTATGCGCGCGCAGTTCGTGAATTTTTAGGCGTTATCTTTCCTGAGAGGTGGATTGGCAGACAAGGACTGACAGAATGGCACGTTAGATTCTCAAATCTTACACATCTGATTATTTTTATTAGGTTATTTAAAATCATAACTTTCCTGCAGAAAACCACACAGTTTAGCCGAACTACGAGATCGCATTAAAGATGAAATGCGATGCATTACCCCGGAAGTCATTCATAATGTGCAAGAAGAATTCTTACACATACTTGCATATTGTCAAGAAGTTGATGGACCGCATTTCGAACACTTAATTTAATTATTTTTTGTTATTATTAAATAAATTTTTCGTTTATTTTTTGTGAAAACTATATTTACGGTTTCTTAACATTCAATTGTCATTTATGTGCTCAATTTCTTTTAAGTGGCAACATTTTTATACTGTTAATTGGACAATGAAATGGAATACTATATTTTTTAATACGTATTTAGATTCTACATAAAATTCTGTGAAAAAAATTATTAAGTAATATAACGTCCAAATTTAAGCGATTTCGAGATAATTGATATTTTTTAATTTTGTGCATTTTCAGAGTTCACTTTAAAAATACATATCTTCGACTATAATTAAATTGAAGAATTGTAATTTTGGCTACACATAGTCAATACCTGACGGTATCCACTAATGAGTTATTTTTGAAAAAATAATATACAGGGTGTTCAAAATTTCAAACCAAATTTGGTCAAATTTAAACCAATATATCTGGTTTTTCTTAAATGGGAGACCCTGTATATTTTTACATATTCGGACGCAGAATTTAATTGTGCTTTTATCTATACTAGTGTTCCTTATACCTATCTTCTTTACTTTTAAAGTTATTAACATGTTTGTAATTATATGTCAATTAAAAAACGTTGGCTAGCGAACCTAGAAAAAAAGAACAAGTTGTTTTAAATCAAAATATCAACGTATTGTTATTACTTTATTCAATAGTGACGTACAGCTAAAATGAATCCCAGAGATAATTACTCCAATAAAGATATTTTGAATTTATTTTACATTCACGGCGAAAGTCTAAGAGTTGTGGAGAGGACCTGCAGATTATTTAATGAAAGGTATCCCCATTTAACGCCAATGAATAGATGGAAATTTAGACGAATCGAAGCGAACTTTTTGCAAACTGGTACTACTCAGCAGGTCGCGAGAAGAGATAAATTTGTAATTGATGAAGAAGAAAACGAAGTAAGTTTACTAGCCTATTTTCAAGTCAATCTACATGCTTCAATAAGATCTGAGCACAACGATCTTGGAATAACCCGATCATCTATTCAGCGAATTTTAAAGAAGCATAAAATGCACCCATATTCATTTATTAAAGTGCAAGCAATGAATCCAAATGACCATTTACATCATTTACAATATTGTGAAAAGCTGTTAATAAAATTTCAGGAAAACCCATTTTTTGTGTAATAATATTTGGACGGACGAAGCAAAATTCGGAAGAGAAGGTATTGTAAATGGTCATAATTGACACTTTTGGGCTCATAAAAAACCACACTTTACACCACAAGGAAACTTCCAAAATATGTTCAGTGTTAACGTATTTGCATATATGATGGATGATGTTGTAGGATTTGAAATTTTCGACGTAAATTTAACCAGCAGCAGATATTTGCAAATACTCCGAAGAACGATAACCGAATTTACCGATAATTTACCATTAAATACTGTTAGGCACCAAATGGATGGCGCCCTAGCGCATTCGTCGTATGCCGTAGATGAGGAATTAACAAGTATGTTTGAAGATCGCTGGTTTGGACGTAATGGGCCAGAACGATGGCCACCAAGATCGTCCGGCCTAGCACCCCTTGATTTTTATTAATGGGGTCGCATTAAAACTAATGTATATGACACACCAGTTAATTCCAAAGAAGAGTTAATTGAACGAATAATATGCGAATTTGGAAAATTAAACCACAACGAAATCAGTAAAACTACAAATAATAAAACAATCCGTAGAATTTGGAAGTGTTTAGAACAAAATGGTGGCCATTTTGAACATTTATTAAACTAATTGTATGAACTACTAGAATAAGTGGATTGATTGAACTTAATATTTATTTTTTAAGGTTTTTATTAAATAATAACAAATTAAAATCTTCTATCTATGTAAAATGTCACAAAGACTGTCAAACTGTTTAAATGAACAGGAGTTGTTTTTTGTTTTCTTGGCTCGTTTAATAAATTACGTACCCATTGTTTTCTTACTGCACAGAATATTGGCATATTTTTACAAACATGTTAATAACTTTAAAAGTAAAGAAGATAGGTATAGGGAATTAGTATAGATCAATGCATAATTAAATTCTGCGCCCGAATATGTAAAAATATACAGGGTGTTCCATTTAAGAAAAACGAGATATATTGGTTTTAATTTGACCAAAAGTGGTTTGAAATTTTGAACACTCTGTATATTATTTTTTCAAAAATAATTCATCATTGGATGCCCTTAGGTATCGGCTATATGTAGCCAATATTACAGCCTTTCAATTTTATTTTCGTAGGAGATATGTATTTTTAAAGTACACTTTGAAAAAGCACAAATTTTTAAAAATATCAATTATCTCGAAAACGCTTAAATTTGGACGTTATGTTACTTAATAATTTTTTTCACAGAATTTTATGTGGAATCTAAATACGTATTAAAAAAATATAGTATTTCATTTGAAATAAGGAAGTTGGTGTTGACTTCCGGAAAAACCAGAAAATATTTTAAATAAATAGAGCAGACTTGATTACATAGGCCATGAAAATTTCATAAAAATACATTCACTAGAAGTCCATAAACTTTTCATGTGCAGTTTCGGGTGGACACCCTGTATATATTTGCATATATCGTTGTAGACAATTATTATTTCATTACAAAGTAGGCGATTAAAATTAAAATTTCAATAATAACGAAGGAATTGATTAATTCGCATCAAATTACGAATTATTTACGCACACTTCAGTTATAAATAGGTTAGTTTACACACCTATATCTAAATTAAACAACTAATAATCGCAAATACTAACTTTAAATCCCTCACGCATTTTATAACGGGATTTAAGATATTAAATGAATATTTAATGTACTTAATTACAATTTAAAGTAAAATAAAATACATTTAGATAAAGGAATTGTTAATCTAAACCACTATTCAAAGCTCATATATAAATACTAAAAGTATCTTACCAAATATTTATTCACTTTACACAAAAAGAACACCGCGTAAATAAAGTAGGACACAAACTACTGACAGACCACTGATTGTACAGTTCACATTACGGTCATGGTAACATCACTGATAACAACGTGTATTATATAATATATAATATAATAACTGTTGATTACGTTACTAATGTTTATGTTTTTAGTGAGTAGGTCGTCTACGATTCGTAGCTATGACAGAACTGCGAGGTGAGTAAAGCCTCCGTCTAATAAGACAGGCTCGAAGGTGAAGGTCAAACATGTTTCCATTTAATTCGTTATTCGTATCAATATACGTTTTATCTATGGAGATGATACTCCAAATTCTAAAAATAAACACGGGACTGCATAAGGTTAAAATAATTCATATTGTATTTAAATTTTTAATTATTAGGAGCAATACAAATAATTTATTTTTATATTTGGATTTTCAACATCTCAACGCCTTATCTATCAAATAATATTAGTATTTTTGAAGCATAAAAGCGTAAATAATTTGTAACATTGTTTCTTTATTGGTCTTTAATTAATATTTATGGAAAAAGTGTTTAACATAAGATGTTTACGATGTTTAAATTCATTTTTGTTCTCTTTTCCAGAAATATATATAAAAGGTAATCCTTGTATTTATGTTTATTCTTAGTAAAACCCTGCTTTCAAATCATTTATTTATTATTTTGATGGCTTACAATCGTTACTACGAGTATATCATTATTACGTTACTCGTTGTCCGAGGGCAAGTTAATTTATTAATAATTATATATTCTTTTTAATTGTTATTTTAATTAGGTCAGAAATAAGTATTAGACGGAGAATGATAAACACGGGGAGTCAAGAGACAGAGCAGTAGCAAGATTCCTCCAACAAGAGCGACGATTACAAAAAGATGAACATTTAGACAAAAAATACGGTAATTTTATGACAGAGTATCTGGACCTAGAACATATGGTCCTATTAAAAAACACTGAAAATCGATCACCATGATATTACATTCATCATGACGTATCCAAGACAGAGAGTACTACCACCAAACTCCGAGTGGTGTTTGATGCGTCGTGTAAAACATCAAACAATCGCAGTTTAAATGAAGAAATGTACTCAGGCCCACAACTTCAGAACAACATCACTGACATCCTTCTTCGTTGGCGGTTCCATGAAGTCGTATTTATGGCAGATATAGAAAAAATGTACCGACAAATTCAAATAGCAGAGGAAGATCAACGTTACCAAAGGATTCTATGGAGACATAGCCCATCAGAGCATATACGAGAATTTCTACTCTCCACAGTCACCTATGGCATCAAGGCAGCACGTTACTTAGCAATTCGAACACTCAATCAACTTGCTTACGACGAAGGATCTGGTAACCCAAACATCACTCAAATTATCATGAAAGACACTTACGCCGACAACGTGCTTTCCGGGGCCAAAGATATAGAATCTGCACTAGAGATTCAAACTGGCCTAATCAGCATCCTTAAAAGAGGAGAGTTCAATCTACGGAAATGGTCCAGCAACAACATCAATCTTCTGAAGTGGTTACCGGAATACATGGTAGACCAAAGCGACTATGAGATTTCATGCCCAGATAAAAAATCTCTAGGAGTAATACGAAACCCTACCCAAGATACATTCACATTCAAACCACTGGTACTCCAAAAGACAATTATAACAAAGAGAGTAATATTATCTGACATTTCTAAGATATATGATCCGCTGGGATGGCTAGATCCAATAATTATAACAGCAAAGACAATGGGACAAGGAAGTATCACCATAACATCAAAAGCAGTGGGTGCAGCTGACAGATCAACTACACAACATACAACATCTAGAAATCAAGAGATGGATATACTACACTAATGAAATAGAACTGCATGGATTCAGTGACGCATCAGAAAAGGCGTATGGTGCCATTGTCTACGCTCGCACCATGTTTAAGGGGAAACCTGTGATCACTCTGCTACAAGCTAAATCGAAAGTCACTCCTGTGAAACAAAAGATATCGATTACTCGTCTAGAATTGTGTACCGAACTATTAACAAACTTTCACTCATGTTTGAAACATAACATTCATACGACACACGCCTGGACAGACTAAACAATCACTATGACCTGGATCTTTGGAAATAGCAGCAAATTAGATACATTTGTGGCAAGCCGAGTGGCCAATATCCAATGCTTGTCAACCAACGTTTCTTGGCATCATGTACGAAGTCAAGATAACTCAGCTGATTTAGTCTCGAGAGGAATAGAACCAAAAAAATGATAAATAAGTATTATAGTGGCAAGGCTGGGAGAAGAGAACAAATTCTGGCCCACTGAGCTCATTACTCCAGAAATTATACAAATACAATCAAACACATTCGTAGTACAAACAAATACAGAAGAATTAATTTCAAGATTCTCAACGTTTTCTCGGATGATACGAGTATTAACATACTGCCGCCGAATTGGAAATCATCACCGAGGCCATCTAACCGTACCAGAGATGGAGAATACACTCTTGAAATTAATCAAGACTATTCAGCGACAGGAGTACATAGAAGAATGTAAACACCGTTACAAATGGGGAGAATCTGAAGAAAATATCATCGTGTTAATGAAGGAAAAAATTATTAATCCAGCAAATTGGAAATTGGCACGAATCAAAGAAACACATCCGAGAACCGACGGTAAAGTAAGAGCCGTCACAATAAAAGGAGCTCCGACTACTTCCAACTCAAAACAGGAGATCAACGGTGCGAGGACTGTCAATTTAACCTGTCACCATGATGGAAATGGACATCAATAATAAACCCGCAATCCAGCAAGAGACGGTGTATGTCTCATCTCATTCGGTCCGCCAGATCCTTCCCGGGAAGCTCAGTTCGGATCTAATCAGACAACAGGATACCGTCTACCACCATGAAACAAGGAACTACATCCTGATGATAACCGCTGTCCTTCTCACATTGCTAGGTTTGACTGATGGAGCTTGGTATCTGAAACACAATCGCACCCAGAGGAAGGTACCGGCCATCGACCCCGAGGCCTACAACATGTCCAATTCAACAAATTGAACAGAAGCGATTATAAACACAAGCAGCTCAGCGTACGACAGATAAACGTTATATCGATCGTCCAAAGGCACACTCACCGGACGTGACTCACCAGCGACAATGGAGCTCGCCAGCGACAACACATTGTCTCTTGTTTAGATACCATGTAGATTAAGAATTTATGTAAATAAGAATTATATATAAATAGTGTCAAATTTAGGAAATAAATCAGAGTTAACAAACTTTCTCTGCGAGCTACTTTAAAATAAGTAAACTCTCCGCTACCTTACAACCAGCGTAAACTATCATCAACAGCAACCAGTACCTAAAAGCCACCCTGAAGCTCCACTTGTACCGAGCGCCCGTTCTCACCGCAGAAGAGCGCCATCAGCGTATACACATACTGTAAATGTTTTCCTTTTTAGCAGTTACTTCCACTTACATCTCTTTTCGAGAATATGATAAACACAAAAGCGAGTCAAAACATTATTTTTTATCAGCGTAACCTACCGGATGGTTTTATAATACTGTCACCCTCTATTCCTGTATTCGTGCAATATTCTCGTTGTCTGATTGATTGGTGCATTATTTTCGATATTCATTTTATGTTGAACAATCTTTGTCCATTTTTTAGTGTCAAATACATAGTGATATTTTATAATACTTTTGATTTATTACTTTTGGCTTAACTTAGGTCATCATTTTTCTAACTCTAGGTAAATGCCAACCATCTAGGTTGACCTCATCGACCAAAGACTGATTTATATCTTGAATTCATAGACCATTCTTTGTGCAGCCAAAGGCTGATTTATAACATTAACATTTTTTTAAATTTTGTTTTAAAAAGTTTCTAGCGTAAGAACAAGTGCTTCAACTAATTTAGTTGCTCAAGCAAGTGTCAACGCGTATTGGGTTTATCTGTTTTCTAGTCCAACCAAGAGTGCCTGCACAGATAATCTTTTCCATATTCATTTATATCAGAATAGTTATATCATTTTAACTTAGCTTCAAATATTTTTAAACTGTAAATGACAAATACATTCAAAATGATCTTAATGTTGTAGGTCTTCTTCATCGTATGTAAATTAGCCTTAAATTATCTGAGAAAATTGGTCTATGAAGTTTGAACATCAAAATTATTTAGAATATTTATAAAAAAGCAATAAAGTTCTAAATTAATTAATTGAATTTTACATTTCTTCAACACAAAAGCGGTAAATGTATAACAAAAGGTTTTCTCTAAAAAAGAAAACACATCATTACGGCTTAGCAAAGGCATTTCACAATCATGGATCACTGAATACTACCCAAAAATACATAGATTGTAATGAAATTGTTAAGACCTAAACTATTTATAATATAAAATTTCAATATTTCGATTCATTTTTGTGCAATTCTTTCACTTAGAAGGACCCACCTAATAAGGACATCACTTCACTAATGAGTTGTGATACAGCGAAATACGTATCTGGAGATTATCTTATCTAATAGTTTTGTGACGTGTCTAAAAAACGATAACAGCCCAAAAATACGTCATTTTAAACATAATCACATTATGTAGTTCAATTAACTATTAGTACTTGTATTATTATTATAAGATAAAGTTATATATTACAAATATATTACCACTCTCTAATTAGAAAAAAGAAACTAAAACAATTAAAACGTGCTTGGAATATAATATAGAAATGTATGTATATTGGGTTGCATATATTAAAAGTTCTTTTTTAGATTTAATCATTGTACGAGTATGTAGACGCATTTAGGTTTTTAAAATATGATAAATGTAAATGTAAATCAATTAAATTACTTTTTCTTATGCACGATATAGAGAAGATAGAATGCAAGTCTTTTTTTTTATTATATTATAAACAAATCGTCCTTATACATAATAGCGTTTATCACTTAATTTACATAACAAAATATAATTTCAATTTTAAATAACAACGCCATTTTGACACTGTCAATTACATTTTAAAAATATAGTAAACTAGGAAATGGCTTATTTGTCAATATATATGTTCTGCATTTTCTTTCAAATTTATTTCTTACTTATTTTATAATTTATCACATGTTAATTTAAAAGAAATGGAAAATTTGAAAATTAAGGTCATTTCAATTTTTTTTTTCTTCTCTCTCCAACTGACGATTCAATAGACGAAATTAAACATTAAACTCTGGTTGAAATTCCAGAAGTAGGCTGGAAAAAAGTTCTCGACTAATATTTCAAAAAACTCTCTTACAATATCCATACTTGTATCCGGCAACAGAATTTCATTCCTTCCAAATATTGATAAACATTTTGAATCCTTTATCAAACAAAAACTCCGTAAAAACTAAGTCTTTGAATACCAACATCCTAAATATCCACAATTAATATTTCCATTGTTATCTACATTATACAAAGCAATCATTTTGAAGGTCACAAGACAATAATTTTATTCCTCGATTTAGTTTGGTATATTGGCTTCTCACATAAATTGTTCAATTTCATGTACAACAAAAGCTGCCAAGTTAAACACCATTTTCTGATCCATTCAAAATCCAACAAAGAGTACCTAAGGAGAAGAGGTACCTCTACAGCCTCGCTTATCAGATTTATATAATCTCAAACCTTTATATTTTGATCCCTTAAACTAATTCTTTGGTACTCTTATCATCTATGCTTCAACTCTCTTTGTTTGCCAACCATGCCCCCGTTCGATAAAATCCAATCCTGGTGCTACAAATGACCCTTCCAAATGCAAAATCTTTATTTCGTACTGTAATATCACATCACACTCTACCTCTATTAACTTGAAAAATACTACTCAATCCTGTAGATTCCCAACTCTTTTTTAAAGAATATGCACTATACAGGGTATTAATAATAAGTCGTTACACCCGAAAAGAGCAGTTGTTAGAATTCGTTAAAATAAACAACTTTTCATTGTTCCAATATGTGATTGGGTGATCAGGTTCGGACTTATTGGAATTCTTTTGTTTTTCTAAAAATCGCTATAACTCCCTTATTTGAAGGACTATAAAAAAAAAGTTTCAAAAGTAGCTTTCGGTTCTCTAAAATATTGGTATTTACAATTATTTTTTATTGTTTCAAATAAGAAAATGGCGACCGATCAAAATTCAAAACAAATTATTTTGATAACCACTCCATCGATTTTTAAAAGTAAAACATTTAAAAAATCCTTATACTATCTACTACGAAATTTGTCCTAATTTTTTTTTCAATTTACCCAAATAAAGTCTTTATTCGATTACTTGAATTACATATGAGTATTATGGAGTATGTATTAATTAATGCGTTTTTTTTTTCGAAAATTAAGGCTTTATTGTGAAAAAATGGTTATATGTACACTCAATGATCAAAGTATTGTCCATCGGAAGCTACAGCATTTGCACATCTGGCAGTTTGTGGATTCCATCCCAAAAGAACTTCTCCGGCTTGGTGGTGAAGAATGAATCGAGCCAATTTTTGATATCCTGTTCTGACGTGAAGCGCATTCCGGTGAGGGCATTCTGCTTTGATCTGAACAAGTAGTAATCAGAAGGGGCTATAAGGCGGGTGAGGTAGAACTTCCCACCCACTGTTTTCCAAATAGTTCCCCTTTGATCGTCTGACCCGATTTCAACAGCTCATAATACAACACACCCTTCTGATCCCACCAAATACAGAGCATTACCTTGCCGCCATGGATATTCGGCTTTGCCGTGGATGTTGATGGTTGGCCGGGCTTCACATATGATTTATTGCGCTTGGGGTTATCGTAATGAATCCATTTTTCATCACCAGTGACAATCCGATGCAAAAATGACTTCTTTTTGTGGCGTTGAAGCAACATTTACGACATGCAGAATCGGCGTTCGATGTCTCTTGGCTTTAATTCATACGGCACCCACTTTCCAAGCTTTTGGATGAATCCCGATGCTTTTAAACGTCTGGAAATGGTTGCTTGATCAACTCTCAATGATTTTGCAAGATCTTTTTGCGTTTGGCACGCATCTTCATCAAGCAATGTCTCCAATTCTTCATCTTCAAACCTTTTTGGCTGTTCGGGTCGTTCATCGTCTTCTAAGTTGAAATCGCCACTTTTAAACCGTGCAAACCACTTCTGGCACGTTCTTTCAGCAAAAGTATGGTCACCATAAACCTCTACTAAAATACGATGACTTTCGGTAGCACTTTTCTTCATGTTAAAATAATGAAGAAGAACTCCCCGCAAAAACACTTTTTCTGGCACAAAGTTCGACATGTGCAAATGAATAAAAAAATGTTGTTTACGCTTCACTGAAATTACATATACTGAAAAAGACGCGCAATGGCACTAGCTTTCAAATGAATATAGTCACGAATGAACACGACGCGAAATAATACTAGTAACGCCCTCTCTTAGAAAACCACATGAATTAATGAATACTCAAAACGTACGAAAAAATATTTAAAACGAAGTAGCTTGCTGCTGATCAATGAAACAAAAAAGTGTAGATTTGACAAGTACACGAAACCGAACGAGATACTCGTTCTTCAAACTTAATGCACTGTAACGTTGTCTAGTTTGTACGTACGTCACAAATTGAAATACTTTAAGTTTATCATTGTGCTTATTGTGCATAATTTGTATGTAAAAATGCACTATTATCAAAACGATGAACTTGGACGTAATGCACGAGAAGTTATTAATTTATCAAAGAAGATACCCAAATCGTCATCAGCCAAGTAGGCAGCTTTTCAGAAAACTTTGTAGACATTTGTCAGAGACTGGTTGTTTTTACCCAAAAATTGGTGGTAATTCCAACAGATTACGTCGAACCCTTTCATTCGAAGAGGCTGTACTTCATATTGTTGAAGATGACGAGCACAAGGGTAATGGCTAACAGAGTACATGCAAATCATGTGACAGTTTGGCAAGTTCTGAAGGAGCAGAGCCCGTACCCATTCTCTAGACAAAAAGTGCAAGCTTTGAGACCTGACGACTTCCAGTCAAGACTGTTGTTTTGTGGTTGGCTTCTTCGACTATGTAATTTTCATAGGAATTTTGAAAAATTTATTCTGATTACGGATGAATATTTAATTCTAAAAATAATCACGTGTGGGCTGACGAGAATTCCCACGCAACAATTATTCCAGCAAATCAACAACATTTTACAACTTTTTTTTTACTTTCTTAGATAATGTGCTACCAAAGCTTCTTGAGGACTTGCCATTAAACATCAGACGGAGACTTTGGTTTCAGCATTTACCGGCTCACACAATTCTCGTGTTGTTCACCGCATTGCTAAATCGAGAATACCCAAATAAGTGGATTGGAAGGAGAGGTCCTCTTGCGTGGCCAGCTAGAAATCCCGACCTAACTCCATTAGACTTCTTTTTTGGAGGCAGATGAAGGCCTCTGTATACAAAACAACGGTGAACTAAGAGGAAGAACTAGTGGCTACAATCGTTGCTGCAGCAGAAAATATAAAACAGAAGCTGGCGAAGGTCTCCACCAACATTAAAGCACGAATGGCGGCCATTTTGAAAATCTATTATAAACATTTAGTGTAATTGCCAAAGAAGATTAGAATCTTCTTTTGTTTTATTGTTCAATGACAGAAGCTACTTTGTTTAAATGTTTTTTGTGGATACGTATCTGTAATTCAAGTAACCTAATAAAGACTATTCTTGGATATACTGAAAAAAATGTTTAGGACAAATTTTATAGTAGATAGCATAAGGATTTTATAAATGTTTTACTTTCAAAAATCGATGGAACCACTTCATACTCAAAATATTTTGTTTTGAAATTTTTGATCGGTCGCCATTTTGTTATTTGACACAATAAAAAATAATTGTAAATACAAATGTTTTAGAGAGCCCAAAGCTACTTTTGAAACTTTTTGATTTTTAGAAAAACAAAAGAACTCCAATAACGACGACCCAAAGCACCAAATCGCAAATTGGAACTAAGAAAAATTGTTTATTTTAACGAGTTCTAATTGCCATTTTCGGGTGTAACTACTTAGTATTAACAACATGTATATAATGAATACGGTCAATTAACGTAAAACCAAGGCATTTCAACTAATCAAATATTTCTATTGCTTTTAAAAATAATCATCTATAAGATCTATATACTTTTGCTTGCGATTAAATCACCCTTCAAATCACGTTATCCAGGCAGAAGATGGTAGCTTTAAAACATATGTTTTAAAGGCCTCAATCGCTTCTTTCTTCTCTATCCACGCAGTTTATCTTTAATTACTAGGAACTAGAAATTTATTCGTCTTTTTGGGTTGGTTTCTCTTAATTTACCAAAAACTTCAGGAAAACAAATAGTCATATACCACGCTAAATTAACGATCTTTTGATTTTAGAGAGCCACAGTTGCCACATGACTGGTTTGAAGAAAAACGCCACCATTTGCTTCTTAATGCTTCGGGAGTTAATTCCAACTTTTGGCCGAGATGAAATTTTTAACTTACTATACCAGTGTGCCCAGTTTTCAATTCATAAATAGAAACCCATAAAGTTAGCGAGCAATCTTCCTAACAACTGTATCTCCACTAAGTCCTGTATTCCGAACAATTAGCTTTTCTATACTTTTATTAGAAGAAGAAGAGACAAAACTTAGAAATAAAAGGTGAAAGTAAGTGACACAAGAGAAAAAATAGAAGAATAGAAGAAAATAAACAACGGTAAAGCAACAGAAATGATAATCGCGGAGATTGAATCGTGCGAGAAGAAAAAAAAAGAAATCATGAACGCTAAAAACAATCTTAAAAGCAGAAACATATATATAGGCCATGATTTAACCATGATTTAACAAGAAAGGAAAATTAATACAAAAAGTAATCAGAAGGGAGGAAATTAATAAAGAGTATATAAGTCAGAATAGGATGTCAGATGATGAAGATGATAATGAGCAGTAAGATAAATAAAATAAGAAGGAGAAAGGGTTGGCGTGGACATTAGAAACAAGGTTAATGTAGTTACTTGAATACGTGAAGGTTAATATCACTTAAATGAAACACAGTTATATTCATTTAGCAGTGAAAAAATAAAAAGTGAAGAAAGGAATATAACTGTCTTTCAATTAAGAGAAACAACGTAAACAAACTAATAAAACTAGCCCTAAAAACTATGATAATACTAAAGCAAACAATCAGGAATATGAAAGGACGAGTAACAGAAGAAATACACGAAGGAAAAGATAAGCAAACACAACAAAAATATAGGAAAGGAAAAAACAACGGGGAACAAATAATACAAATCTTATTTTGGAATGTTGCTAGGATAAACAAGGACAGTGATATCTGATGATATATACAAAGTTTTCAAATAATTGTAATAGTTGCAACGTGGATAGAAGAAGGAAGCTGAAAGAAGACGGAAGATAAACTGCCAAAAGACAATACATTGAAGTGTCAACCAGCAAAAAGAGATTTGAGAAAAGGAAGAGCAAATGGCGGCATTATAACCGGGATAAGAAACGACATAATACAGAAGGAAGGGGAAGCTGACAACATTACGAAAAACGCGGCAATGGAAAGCAATGTACTTATAGGAAATAAAAAATATATATTAGTGACAATATATAGCAGACTAATCAAGGAAACAAAAAAGAATATTGAATGTATTTTAGAAGAAACAAAAAATACAAATTTAATTATAGGAGGAGATTTTATTGCGAGATTAGGAAAGATGGGAGAAAAGATAAGAGTAGTATGAGAGGCACTTGGGACTGGGAATTTTGCGGTTAGGCGGCAGCGATTGAGGTGTCATCCCGCTATCTTGTCATTCTTATCGGTGGCATCCGGTGCGAGCGCACATTTCCATAAGAGGCAATGAGTGCGAATATAGTGTTGTGGTCAATGAAAGAGTGAGAAGGAGATAATGGAGTGACGAGTGTACCAACTTAAATCTTATCGCACTAACACAAATTCAATTGTGTGTGTGTGGTGTTGCCAACTGAAATAATAATAAAAGTAGATTTCTTTTTTCGCGCGCGCGCCATCTTTTATCAAGAAGGGTTGCAGATTTCTGCAGCTCGAGAATAAATAATTATTGTTAAATTTATTTCGCCTGCTGCTCATGATGATGATAAGGAATGGCCCAAGGTAAAATTGCGGTAATTAAACGATTGAAAATCATAAAAATAAAAAAAAGGAAATAATAGTGTTTTATTTTAATTAAAACTTGTACATACAAAAAAATTATTTAAAACCTAATGGAACAGTATTATAATCATCTATTCGACGTCTTTTTGTTATATTTGTTCTAAATATTTTGGATTCTGTTTTCGTGACGACATCATGATCAAGAGTTCGGCGTATATTTCGTCCAACGATATAAACAGGCGGTGTATCTTCTAGAATCATATCCCTCAACTGATAAAAATTTACAATTTTAGAAGATTCGTAATTCAATCGAATTCCTTTTACTTTGCAAACTATATGATGTTGATTTGTTTGAGGGCTAAATACTTTATACGCATAGTTTTTGGGGCCTCCGGAGACAAATTCTTCTATATAGGACCCCGTTCCGTACTCTCCTACTAACTCGTCCGTCAGCTCTCCAAGAAAATGACCAGTAGATGGCTCTGGTTCATTACTCCTCGAAATAAAAATTACAGAATCAGTATCATAATATAATACTTTCTGCTCTAATTGTTCCAGATACGAATATAATTTTAGGCGCGCTTGAGTCGTAACGTAGGCGGCAATTAGAACATTGACGGTATTCAATTCTTGCACCTCCGCTTCCTGTGTATATTCCCAATTCACCAAGATTGTCTCATCGTTAATAGGTACAATAGTATTGATACATATTGAAGAATCTGATATCATTTCATAAAATATCCTCTGTTCTCGAATAACGGATGTTTTTGTTTGATTTTCTCGTTGTCCGAATTTGCCCCAAAATGAATTGAGGATTAATTTTGCGAGCGATCGTAGACCGGGATTTGCATCAATTTTGTCGTAATCTAACTGGACACCTTCCATTTCAAAATAATGTTTTATATACTTTTGACGTTCGCTCTCGTTCGAAATACAATTTGTGGGCCATCCGGATGCCTCTTGTTTAACACCAATGAATTTATTCATAAAGTCAACAAAAAGTCCACCTGTTCTTGAAACTGGGTCGTACTGAGATATTTCGTATTTCCATATTTCATGCACTTTCAAAATTACATAATTCATTTGGATTGCTTTGCGCACTTCATCAATGATCCAAGTACCTGTAATAGATCTCTCTTTTGAATTGAAATGATTACAGATCTCTTGGGAACAATTCTCAGCACAGCTACGACATAATGTAAATATCAGTTTACCGTGTAATTTAATTGGAAGAACTGGGTGATAGAGATTATTTGGTGGAAGCACAGTACACTTGATAACACCTTCAATATCATTCAAATCTAAATCCTGTGCCTCGGGGTAGACAAAAACTGTAGGATGTCCTATTGGAAATTTTCCATATTTACACACCCACGGATACAAAGAGCAAACATCCAGATATTTTATTACTTCATTTTGTTGTACTTTGTAATACAATTTTACACAATCCGTTCGCCCTCCATAAAAAGCATCTCTAGGCATCAGAGGTTCCATGAAAATATCTTCATCGTCGTTGTCGTCGTCTACATTTGATTGTAAATTGTTTTTAAATTCGCATTCCCACATTTCTACGACTTCATATCCTAAATTTCTTAGACGTTCATTTTTTCTTAATGTGTTATTAAAAGATATGGATACATTATCATCATCATCATCATCATCATCTATTTCTTCATGTAGTTCATATGGATTAATAAGATGACGACGACGACGACGGCGACGACGAAGGGGGCAGTTTGGATGCCCGTGAAAATAACACCCCTGAAATACAAATATTTGCTTCGTATCTTCGCAATAGCCGTCGACACGGGCACCTGCAATAACTACTTCTCGACCATTTTGTGCATGCTGAATTCGGATATTTCGTGTTTTCTCTTCAGAGAGTAACCATTTAATTGCGATCGCTGATTGATTATCTCGACATCGATAACCTTTACGAGGGATAAGTCCAATTGTATTTGGTTTAAGAAAATTTCTCCTATACACTTTATTGCATGCAGATGCTATTGTGGATGCTTCGGTAAACGGACATACATTGCATTTTTCTATAAACATAAAACGAAACTTTTTGCACGCTAATGTTAATATATCTACATCTGATATACAGTATTCGACAAGTTCTTTCTGCATGTTAAATTCTCGATATTTTTGTGTATTGTACCATTGAAAAAATTTATCACGATCATCACTTTTCATCGAATCTGGGGAGTAAAACTTGGCGGGTGGTATTTCCCCCACGTAGTTGGCGTTTTCCAGGGTGTTAAATAAATAAGGAAAATATCCCTTTCTTATCTCGTCTCCCAAGTCAAAAGCTTTGGATAATTTAGCTAGAGGCATGGGAAAATAATTCAGAGAATCTATAAACCTAATGTTCCCGAGCGTCATTAATATAATTTTCGAACCGCGCATTATTAATTTGATAGGTTGATCAGTATGTTCTAATAAATATTTCAATATAAATTGATGATCAAACGCCTGTCCATTATGTGCAATGCAAACTACTGTGCGAAATTTTCTTTTAATCTGTAGGAGATATTCCGTAAAATTTTTAATAACATCCGAAGAAATTACTTTTTTTCTAAAACCACATTTTTGACAAAATTCTAATAGGTTTTCATTCTCGCATAAATCACACCATTGCATGTACACACATAAATTGGGCTCATGAATGACCGTATCAGATTGTTCCATAATCGGTGTCTCTTGTCGCGTCTCTAAATCATAACATATAAATAACGTGTCTTTCAAATCTGATATTTTCATATCGACCGGTATATAGCACAGATGATTAGATGGAACTATTTTCTCACACAATTTACACAAAGATTCGCCGCAGATGTGATCCCTGGCCGTAGTAAATGTCTTCAAGCAATTCTTGCACTTCCTCAAATAATCACAAAAATTATTTTCTTTGTGGTTTTTAAAGCATTTTTCGGAATTGAATGATCTGTTGCATGTAGGGCACACAACAATATCCTCTCTATCATTTCGTGAACACCGAGGTAGTTCATTACACCAAGGGCATTTTCTTTCACAACGATGACCATTCTTTCTATTATACGGAATATGGCATACTTCGCAATAATAGCTACAGCCAAATGCCGCCGTTAACGATGTAATTATGTTGTAATGGTTATTATGATACAACAGATTTATATTTTTATTGAGTGGTGAATCTGAACCTTCAAAAATTACATCACGTCCTTTTCCCATGTAATCGAATACAGTAATTTTATAATCTTTTAAAAATTCTTGAAGTTTTTGTATCTCTTCAATTCCAGCTCCTTCATTTGGTATTTCAAGATTTGCATTTTTCACTAGTTCAACGACTGCTTTATCTTGTGACTTGGCAATGTTCCGTCTCATTTTAATAAAATCGTCTCTATTTTCGTTATATGCAATGCCCACGACAATGGCGCGAACTAAACACATATTATCCTTGTTGTCAATTTGTACAATACCTCTTCGTTTTGCACATTCCTCTGTGAACGTGGAATATTCATGTCTTTTTACTCTACCGGTCCCTCGAGGAAGTCGTACAGATGTTGCACTAAGTCTAAAATTGTCGGTACTAAGCCCCTCTGAATTACTTTGAAATATAGATCCCAATACTTTCCATATGTCTTCAAATGTCACTGTATCAGCTCTTCTGAAGGACAACCAGCCGGGAGCTTTTTCTTTAAAATTATCGCTGGAAAATGTGAAACCAACGACATCTAACGGTTCCACAGTGTCCGTAACGCATTGAATGACGTCGTTGATACTCTCCTTGATCCATAAAATTGGGTTTGCTTCCTCTGGAATTGGCTTAATCTTGAAAACGACCGTTTTCCCTCTTAATCCAAATTTTCTAACCTTACTTATACTCTCACTCACTTTTGTAAAACGAGACATTTTGTTGTTTAGTAACACTCTATGCACAAGGTATGGGCGAATTAAACTGAGTACGTTATGTAAAATCGTAAACGTTTATACTTTAGATATCGACTATGGAGGGGAAAGGGAGGGGCAAAATATTGTACATAGCATTTAAATTTAATAATAATTTCTTTTTATTGTAAAATTAATTAAGCAAAGCAAAACAAATACATTAATACATCGCAGTAGCAGCGTCGGCGACTAAGACGAAGGCAGCAGCACCAACGGAAATAATCTGGGTGTGGCAACTAAGATGACGTAGCGTCTAGGTGTGATCGATGTACGACGACGACGACGACGATTGAATATTTTTCTAATTACTAAAATAATACATTCAGTAAGAGAAAGAACACTAGATATAAAAGAAAAACATAAATACCTGAAGTTTTTCCATTTCAAATATCGGTGTAGGTTTGCCGTACATCTGCTTTACCTCGATTAATTTTATATACATGGTATTTTTGTATTTTTGATTGAAATCATTAATCGCATCCTGGTGAAAAACTTCATTCATTCTCTTCGGCAAAAAGACTTCAAACTCCCCCAGGTCCGCAAGTATTGCTCGCCCAAATCGAGTGTTCTTTGCTGAGATGCTCTGTATTATGTAAGGTCTGTTGATGTCCAGTTGGTAGAGTTTTACATTTTCACGGGGTTGCACAGTTTTTTTCAATTTGGAGAAGTCCATTTTTTAAATTGTTACGTCTGTATCGTTTAAGAGTTTCCACTTGAACTGGATGCACACACACACAAATCAGTCTTTATATCAGGAAATATTGTGGCTAGAAAAACCGCGAATTTGCGCGCGCGAAATTTTCCCGCGAAGCAATGAACAGGAATTGATAAGCAAACGGTTTAAGGTGAGGCGCGCCTCTTATTTATTGCAAAAAATGCAAGTGTTCTTTTCCATTAGAATAAATAGACATTGTCCACATATATTACACATATGTGAATCTTTTAGCTTTTCACTCTCCAGAACGCTGGCCTTTCTGTGGGATGATTTGTAGGTCCTTTCTTCAGGAATGTCAATAAAATTATTATGATAACACATCGTACACAACTTTTCCCCGTCAATTACGGAGTAGGATTTTATTACACATAAATTGTGCCCATGTCTGTATTTTTCCATATCTTCATAAAAACAATTTGCCACAACTACTTCTCGTTTTTTCCTCGGGTGCTTTAATGGTGTAGATATGTTTGCACGTATTGGGTTGTCAGGGGTTGTTTCGTTAATTATTTGTGTGAGTTCGACAAGTTCTTCATTAATCGCAGGTAGGAACTGCTCGTTATTCATTTTATATATTTTGCACAAAACACACACACACACACGCGCGCTATAAAAAAATCCGTGCGGACTTCTCAACGAATACTGTAATATAATTAATAATTTCACGTCACGCGTGCCCGTGATTTTCGATAAGAGTTAACCACACCCCGAGTGAATACGTATAAGTATAAGGTTTGTGGAATAAAAAAGAATAAATCAATTAATGCTTTTTTCGTTTTCAGGAAAGTGACAAAATAAAAATAAAAAACCGATTCATATTCTCATTTTTTATTTTTTATTATTGTTTTTACATATTCTTTTAATATTTTTACATTATTCAAACTACAAATATTATTATTCTTACTATGTATCTTGCAATTATTTAATGTTTTTTTAAAATTAGGGGAATTACTATCTAAACCTAAATCTATTACATTCCTATAAAAGTTTCTTAAATAATTAGTTTTTTGATTTCCTTTTGCATAAACGACATCTGCAGGAAACATTTTAAAAATTGAATACAAGTCATTTGGGTTAGAATCACCATCACTGTATCTCAAACAATGATGCTTATTTTCTAACCAAATAACTTGTTTTTTACAAGCATTAGATAGTTGCGAAAAAGGCTTAGACGGTTTAAAGTGAAACATCCAGGTTGGGACGTCGTCGTCGTCGTCGCCTACATATGCGAACACTAATTCTTTCGGGGAAAATTCAGGTAAGTTGAATCCTTGAATGTCAATAACCAATATTTTTTGAGGCTTAATCCTTTTTAAAAAAACAGCTTTCAGCGGTTGTTCGACCTTCTTTACGCGATCAACAAATCTGGCTCGGTCCGCTGCAACTTGCATCCAATTTACATCCACTTCTGTATCGGTATCATCTTCATAGATAAATGTAATCGGTGGTAAATTAAACACTACACTCTTTCTTTCTATTACATCCATGTTTTATCTAAACAATTTTTCGAACAATTCCTGATAACGGCGTGTACTCGACAACTGCGTCGCAAAGAATGAGGCAGTAGGCGCGCGTGTTCTCATTAAATGGATCATCCGCTTCCAATTCAATTTTCAAATCAACAGTTGAAGATTTCAACCTCTCATTTTGTTTCGAGAGATCAAACACGTACAGCATTCTATGTTTGAACTCGTTGAAATCTAAATATGGATCTAGACCTTGACCATCTTGATTCGATCCATAATAACTGTCTCGAAATCTTGTATACATCTGATATGCAAGTAAATAATCTCCACTTCTGATATCTAGATTCAAGTTATCGTAAGGGTATGATTCAGAATTTAAATGCACCTTAATGTTTCGAATTAGACAATGATCGAAATTGGTTGCATCTTTCAGATGGTTATTTTTTCTGTCCTGATGAAAAGCGATGATTACGTAGCGGGGTTTCTCTAGATTCGTTGACGTTTTAACGCTCCATATATCTTTAGTGGTTTGTCTTAGACCGGGCAATTCGTGAATTTCCCACTTGCGGAAAGGCATTACAATCGGTTTGTCGGCTTGTAAACGTTCCAGCATATTCAAGCGTATTTCATCGTTTACATGAACGTGGGGCATTCGCCATTCCACTTTTAGGATTTTCAATTTGACGCTATCGGGTCCTACATAACAGTTTTTATCCGTACTGGATCGCAATAGAATTAACTCTTGTTTTGCATTGACAATTACTTTGTGATAATCTTCAGCGAATCCTAAGAGATATTTCAAGGGGATCGAAACGTAGAATTTGTTGTTACCATCGTAATAGATCTTATGTTTTCCTGTAGACGCCCATCCCGAGATTTCGAGACCGTTAGCATTAGATTTTTGAAAGGACAGCAAACCCTTTATCGTGCTCGTAACCCCAACGTCGCGACACTTGTCAATTTCCACACCATTTAATTCATATCGGATTTCCTCGAACAAAAAACTGAATGCATTGGTTACCAATTCAAATTTTTTATCATCCGGTTTTGTAGCTGGTAAATCCACTTTACCACATATGTAAATGTAGCTATCACAAGGTGCCGTACAAATATCCTGATTCTGAATAACAACTCGAATTTCATCATTTTTCTCGAAATTCGTTGAAGATGGTTGATACGTGTGAAATTGATACTTGACTAACGTTTCGTCAAACACGATGTCACTAAATATATCTAATTTAACCATGATGATTTTTGTTGTTGTTGGGAGAAAGCTTATATCCCATAGACTGCAATCTTGCACGATTAGCCAATGTTATCTTGGGAGACGTCTTCACAGGACTGATGGATAATTTGTTTTGTAATGTCAATTTATATGAACTTTGATTCTCGGTGCTGCTTTTAAATTGAATGCCCATACTACTTAGGTACTCGTTTTAATTCTAGGCGAATGATAATTTTCTCTCCTCTAAAATTAACCGGATCACCGTCTTGATCTAGAATTCGAATTGTTATATTACTGATTGATTTTGTATTTATAGGTAAATAAAGAATATTTTTCGGTTCTATAATAATTGCATATCCCGGATCGACTGTCGGCGTGAATTCAAATAAAGTATGAGATAATTTGCTATTGTAATACGCACCCGTTACAATATTACATTCAACACGTATGCTAGTTACTTTTACAATTTCCACAGGTAAATCTGATATGTGAAGAATACCCGCTTTTAAAATTTCCTTACCTGAAAATCCTAATAATTTGCCAATCGTGCCTTTTTCAGGTGAAAAATCTATATCGAATTTACTTTTAATTTCGCATTTTAATGTATTATTATTCGGTTTCAGCGATAACAGTTTATCAGCGATGGTTTCCTTGACCCTGTCAACGCCGAATAGTTTTAACAGCTGCTTTTGCAAATACTTTTCAATGTTCGCGATTTCGTACGAACCGGATGGTATTATAATTTCTTTTTTATTGTAAATAAATTTATTGTTTACTCCCTCTTCAATATTCGGTATTGTATGATATGAATGAAAACCAATCAGTCCTAAACAATAAGATTCTTCAGAATCAAGTTCGATGGGTGGATAATAATTATCGGAGAGTACACTCGTCGAACTTTGCAGTGTAAATGTCTGAGACATGACTAAACTTATTTCCACATGACATTTCTATTTATCATCTAAGAAATGCAGACATAAATGTCCGCAATTGAAAGTATCAAATTGTTGATATCTGTCATGATTGTATTTAATTACAAGACCGCGAAAGTATCGTCTCAACTCTAACGGCGGTGGTAAATTTCCGAAACTGTCAAAATAATGAACAACACCTCCACGCTTTTTATATGCCACCCAATGCGTGCCCATACCTCGTATCGAATCTAAATTGATTATTGCAGATTCATTACGATACGGTTTCGAAGGTAGTTTATCTCGCATGAACACACCTCTAAAATCCTTGATATTTTTGGCGAATTTTCTTAAATCTACATCGGTAAGTGCACGCTTGGGTAGGCTGTTTATAAGTTTTTTGGATGTTGTTTCATGTACAAACCGAGACCGCGTTTATACGGTTTCAAGTAAAGACCCTGTCCACCTTTCTTGCCGAGCGCAATTGATTCCATCGTTTTGTTGTGTCGTTGAGCTTCTTCCAGTTTTTGTCGAGCACTTTTCGCACTGTTTACTGCTTTTGCAATTCCTGCAGCGCCTCCGGCTAATGATCCAAGAGCACTTAATCCGGCAAATATCGGAATAAGTGGTAGTATTCCGCCTCGTTTTGGAACTGGTATAACTCGAGGTGTTCGAATTTTTCTTTTGCCCCCAATTTCTCGAACGGCTGCTTTAGCCACTGATAGTGCAACACTACTGCCCTCTTTAATACCTCCAGGTTTTTTGATTTTATTCTTAAACGATTTCAATCCTTTTCGAGCCTTTGCCACTACACCTTTGTGCATGGAAATTTTTCCATCATTTCTCTTTTTAATGCCCATTCCTAATTTCCTTTTCAATTTCATTGCTGTGGTCACTGCCCAAGCAGTAGCCTTTTCACTCAACTTGGAATCCTTTGCTTTCACCCGATTCCAGGCAGCTTCTTCAAGTTCTTTATCTGCTTTGTGGCGATCTTCCAAACGGTTACTGTTGGAATAAGCGATGTCGTGTTTTTTACACGCCGAGTCTAAAGGGTTAATACCGAGATCTCCGCGTTTTAATCGTTTTTCCAGTTTTGTGCCTGGACCGCAATACTGATAACCTGGCACGTGCGCCTCGAACGGGAGTTTATTGATCAGTGAATTGATCGCACCCTCTCCGCTGTAGGTAATCATTTAAAATATATATATGGTCCGGTGGTATTTATATACTGCTGCAGCGTATCAAGTTCAATCAGTACCATGAAGGTTGTTAAGCAGAAGCAAACTCTTTCTGTGTCCAACTTAGACCAGTGGGTTGGCGAGGGACTCGGAAAAAAACAAAATCGAAGGCATAGCAGCTTGTTACCAAATTCTGTTCGCTCGATAATCTGTGGACCGTCCAACTGTGGAAAATCTAATGTTATGTTATCACTTCTGTTCAACGATAATGGGCTGAAATTTCAAAATGTTTATGTGTTTTCCAAATCACTTTATCAACCGAAATATACTTTCTTGGAAACGGTCTTGAATGGTGTTCCGAGTGTAAAATATTATCCGTTTAAAGAAAACGATGAGATAATGAGTCCGAGTGAAGCGAATCGGAATTCAATATTCATATTTGATGATGTTGCGTGCGACAAGCAGGATAAGATCAGAGAGTTTTTCAGCATGGGCAGACACAAAGACGTTGACTCATTTTACCTCTGCCAAACTTATACGCGTATACCTAAACATCTAATTCGCGACAATGCGAATTTTATAATTTTGTTTAAACAAGATGAACTTAATCTTAGACATGTGTATAATGATCATGTTAGTAGTGATATGCAGTTTGATCAGTTCAGGAATCTATGTTCGGAATGTTGGAAAGAAAAATATGGTTTTCTAGTAATCGATAAAGATTCAGACATATCGAAAGGGAGATACAGAAGAGGGCTCGATGAGTATATAATACTAGAGTAATCAATATTTATATCAGTTTGAAAACAGGTGTGTAAAACATAACAGCTACCTGTATTGGAATAACAGCTACCTGTTTCTGTATAACTGCTACCTGTTTTTGAAATAACTGCTACCTGTTTTAAAATAACCGCTACCTGTTTTAAAATAACTGCTACCTGTTTCGGAATAACAGCTACCTGTATTGGAATAACAGCTACCTGTTTTAAAATAACTGCTACCTGTTTCGGAATAACAGCTACCTGTATTGGAATAACAGCCACCTGTTTTAGGATAACTGCTACCTGTTTTTTAAATAACAGCTATCTGTTTCCGAATATCTGCTACTTGTATTGGAAAGCTGCTGCTCGTACCGAATATGACTGATATCAAAAGAAGAATAATATCTGTTCAAAAAGCTATTAGAAAAAAATCGTTAGCTCTAAAATTAAATCGGCATGAAAAGGATGACATTTTGGAGAAATTATACAAGCCAATCACGGAACCATTGAAATCAATCATTAAAACTGAGGGGGCATCAGACATGCATATGGTGAAGTCGGAGTTTTTTCCGAAAAAACTATCTGCTTCTACGCCCAAGATAAATTATACTGATGACAATAAGAAGACGATTACCAGAATAGAGCAGGTACCAAGACAATTGGATTTTCTGCAAGATGAAGATGTATTTGAAAGTAGTTTACCAAGATCAGATCCCTCCATTAATATTACACCCGTTCAAGAACCGGATCCTACTGTGATAGAAGAATATTTATCAAGATTTGCGCCTTATCCTAGACAATATATTGAAGAATTAATTCGAGCGGGTAGTGATGATTTTGATACGGTTTTTGGTGTAACATTCAATCCTGAAAATGATAAATTTCGAATTGGAAAGTCTGATATAGATTTGGATGGAAACGATTTAATAATTGAAAAAGTTCGTTATACAGGAACCGTGGGTTTATATGAATTACTATTCAGAAAGGATCCTATGGCATATACAGAAGATGATAAGAGAAATTATATCGATATTCTCAGGAGGACAAATACTTTACATCGCGATTGCGATCCTTCGAAACAGATAAGAGGAAATCCATCCTTTAAATACAGATCAATTATAAAACCTCTGCTAAAGCCGTTATCGGACGATTCACCTCAATCAGTAACAACGATTTCGCGCCCGGCGTCATCATCACGCCCCAATACTCGTAAGAAATTTACCCGTGGGCAAGGATTCGATTCTAAGATGCGTGTTGAAGAAAAACCCTACAGAAACGTTTATTGGGACGATCCAAATGAACTGATTGATCGCTTGTGGCTACTTCATGCATCAAGAAAGGCTGGAAATAATTCTCATGAAAATGAGATTGCATCCATTGAAGAGGAATTAAAAGAAGCTGGTATTATTATTATGTAATCAGTTGCATAATGAGTGTCGACAAATTCGGACGATTTTCTTCAGGAGAGCGGATAAGTTTGCCCAGAGGACCTCCTGGAGTAGGATTTTCTTTAACACATGACGGGCATTTCGATTTAGAGAATAAACGTTTAAAACGTGTTCTAGATCCACTAGATTCAAACGATGTTGCCACAAAAAAATTCGTTCAAAGTGTCAATAAAGAAGCGAGTGATTCAAGGGTTCATCTCTTTAATATACTCAAGAATGAGATCACCAAAATTCGAACAAAATTTGACGATGAATTTAAACAGACTGAAAATAAATTAGAGACAATTAAAACGAATTTCTCAGATGCGCAAAAAAAATTATCAGATATGGGAGAACTTATAAAAACAAATTCAGAGTCCATTGAAACTGTAGCAAAATCCACTGAATTAGTAGCAAAAAATCTTAGCGAGTATAAAAAGACAATACAATTACGCATTCCTCAAATGCTAGATAGTCGATTCTATCCATATAAGGATATGACAGATGTTATTAATAGTTTCCAGAAACAAATTGATTTTCTAAAACAGGATCGTGTGGAGACGAGTCCAAAACCTATAGCGGAACCATTAACAACGCATACGATTTTTACACCGACACTACCAAAATTGGATTTTCCAGGTGCAATTGATTTTGTTAAAAGAGAATTAGGAGGTAGACATTCAGTGGACGAAGAACCCCCGGCACAATGAGTAAATTTAAAGAGGATGTAGTTAAGGAATTACACAAGCCAGCTAGAGTAAATTTTCCCCGTAGGCGTACAATTATTAAAGGATTAGACGATTTATGGCAAGCTGATTTAGCCGAATTTGGTCTTTATGCTCGAGAAAATAAAGGTTATAAATTCATACTAGTAGTTATCGATTGCTTTTCCAAGTATCTATGGACGGTGCCGTTAAAAAATAAAAGCGGTGTTAACGTGAGTGCTGCATTCAAAGAGGTATTTCTAAAGGATGGTCGAATTCCCAAAAATTTGCAGACAGATCAAGGCAAAGAATTCTACAACAGCCATTGTAGTGCTTTAATGAAAAAACATAATGTAAATCATTATTCCACATACACTGTTATTAAAGCATCTATGGCAGAACGTGTGATTAGAACATTAAAGGAAAAGATTTATCAGGGATTTAGTCTGCGTGGGAAGTATCGCTGGATAGATGTTCTGAAAGACATTACCGACGCCTACAATAAACGGAAACATAGTACAACTGGAATGCGACCTTGTGACGTCACCAAAGATAAAGAGCGTAATTTATTAAACACTGTTTACTCCCATATCAAAATCGCAGGAAAGAAGCTATTTAGCGTGGGCGACATTGTTCGCATTAGTAAACAAAAGACCATATTTGATAAGGGATATACAGCAAACTGGTCGACGGAGTTATTTAAAATAAAATCAATTAAAATAAGTAGCCCAACAGTGTATTTCTTAGAAGATACTGCAGGACAACCCATATCTGGAACATTTTATGCTGAGGAACTTCAGAAGGTTAAGCATCCCGATGTTTATCTAGTGGAGAAGATTTTAAGAAAAAAGGGAAGCAAAGTTTATGTCAAGTGGCTTGGACTGGATAAATCACAAAATAGTTGGATAGAGAAATCAAATGTTTTGTAATATATTGTATAAATATATGGCTATTAAAAAATATATTCAGTAGTTTAATTGACTCCCCCGCGAGACTGTCGTTATGCTTATTATTTTTCCTGAAATCCTTTTGCTATCGGTACTAACTGTAATTGTCCATTCAATCGAATTGCAAGATGCCGTGAAATATCTCTACAGATATGGGTACATCAACGGTACAACGGACTTGATTGAAGAAATTACCGAAGAGCAAAATCCAATATTTAAGAACGCGATTGAAAAATTTCAAGAAAACTATGATCTTGAAATAGATGGAAGACTAAACAACGAAACTATAACTGTCATGAAAAAAAGACGATGTGGTGTATCAGATAATATTGATAGTTACACCCTCGGTGCATCATGGATGAAATGGAATTTTACGAGGATTTCTTGGCATTTCATAAGAGGAACTAAGCAAGAAATTGAAATAGCAAGTGAAGCATTCAAAGTTTGGGAAAAACATTCCAATTTGGAATTTGTACATGATAAATATAATCCCAATTTAATTATATCATTTCAACTAAGACAACATAAATATGTGAAGTGTAATAATCGAGAATACTGTCGCTTTGATTTTGACGGTCCTGGATTTATTTTAGGACATGCTTATTTTCCATCAATTTCACAAGGACATGTTGAGATACATTTAGATAAAGAAGAATCCTGGTGCTACAAAACAATTTGTCCTGACTCTGAAACAAGTTTGTTTGCTGTTTTACTTCATGAAATTGGACATTCTTTGGGACTTCATCATTCCCTTCGAGATGATGCGATAATGTATGCTTTGTATTCACCAAGAAATTTTACAAGCAGTTTATCAGATGACGATATTATAGGGATTCAAAAATTGTATGGACCTAAAATTATTAAAACTACCACAACAACAACAACAACAACAACAGCAACGACAGTAACTGCACTAATAGATGGAACTGGGAACAGTGCATCATCCCCACCACCTAAATTATGCAACTTTCATAATGTAGATGCCTACTTGGTTGCAAAAGATCATTTATACATATTTTATCATAAATGGGTATGGTATAAAGTGCTTAATAAAGACACAATTAATTCTCCTTTATTAATAACACAATGGCTGAAGTTTTTATCTCCAAAGTTTACAAAAATTGATGCCATTTATCAGAGACTTGATCAACATTTTGTGATTTTTGCAAACAAATACATCTATATTATTGATTCAAACTCGTTAACACTTAAAAGTCCACCTATGACTCATGCTCAGGTGCAAATACCATTCGGATGTGATGTAAAAGGGGCTGTTAATACATATACAGGTCAAACTTATGTATTTTGTAATGACAATATGTTCGTTCAATTAAATGAATGTAATTTTAAGGTTAAACGAAACGGATTTATTTCACGGGAATTTCCCGGAATTCCTCCAAACATAAGTGGAGTTTTTCGTTATACAAATGGTAAACTTTATTTCTTTGATGATACGTATACTTATGAATATGATGAATTTTCAAAAGTACTATCAAGCGCAACTAAGAGGGATAATGCACTATTCGATATATCGTGCCCTCGAAAAGATATTTTAACTGAAATAAAGTCCTTATTATCTAAAATACTTTTAAGTCAATAGTTTTGTATGTACTTTTTCTCAAATAAATATTTTACAATATAATTTTACCGATTTTTATTTTTTTTTAACCTGAAAATGAATAAAACTTAGGAAAATAAAAATGTATCACATAAAATTCATATTTTATTGGACAATATATATTATAATATCGTACAGCTGCTAAAATAAGTACTAAACCTATTGTTACAAATATAAAAGTTAATAATAATGTATTAATAATTTTGTGAGTCCATAATTCATCATAGACATCAGGGAATATCCTTGCAGCGTTATCGTTGTACAAGATGGTCTTCCATTGCTCGGTGAACACTTTAACACCTGTGATCTCGGATATTGTTGTACTGTATCGAATCTTGTATCGAAGAACATCCACATCGGTTGGTTTCTTTTCCAATACAATACTGCATGTATGCGGTCTTGATTGGTTGTTTGTCATCATACGGGACCATGATTCATCAAGGGTGTAGTCGAAATCAATTGCGATGTAGCAGTGTTCTACATTTTTTGGGCGTGTCACGAACAACGTACCGTTGAAAATATTTGCGAGCACTAAAAAGTTTGCGATATTCATTTCTGCAGGTCAGTTTACCACTAAATAAAATATTGTCACTTGTTGGAATTTATACACTCGCGACACTTGTACTTTGGTGATGGCGGTCCGTCAATTTGAGTTCTTCCCGTATTATAATGCACGAAACATGGAAGTCTTCTTTGAAAATCTTTATCGTTTTTCCATTTTGAGGATAATAAATGCCAAATTTTAAATAATTCCAATCCTTCAATCTTGCTCGTGTAATACTCTGGTAGATATTTTAAATGGTCACTTGTTAAACGTCCCTCGTAATAAGCATCGATTGCATTATTTATTTTTTGTAGTAATGCAACTTCCTTATTATCACCAGTCATATTGATGAATATCAACTACAGACAATGTTCTAGAGGACAGTAAATCTTTTTTCACCTTATCTGTGTTATATATTAAGGCCTCCAGTAAACACTCGACGTTTTCAATGTTTTCTGCTTTATCTCGTAGAGCACACGCAAGAACTTTCAAGGCATTGATGTCATTATTTTCGTTTTCCAAACGAACCACTTCTTCCAGACAATGGTTGTAAAATTTTAAGAAGGAAATGTTTTCAATTTGTTTGATACGGCACTCTATTATATCTATCAGTTCGTAAAGTCGATCAAATAATTTTTTGTTGAGAATTATGCTGGATTTGTTTTTATCAATGCGAATTCGTTTCTTACCATTGCAAGTTGTCACGAAAAGAATTTCACATTCTGCGAAAATCTTTAAAATGGGCTTCTTTTCAATTTCCATTTGAATTTGATAATTTTCATTGTTGTCATCATCATGGCTTAATTTCCGTTTTCGAGATGATGATTTAATAGGATTGAAAAATGTTTGAATTTTTCCCATGTGTTTTACAATTTGATTCCATTCGATGTGTAAAAATGAAACATTCATATTTTTTCGTCCGGACAGTCTTATTGCTGGAAAAAATCCTCTTGCTGGACTTAGACCAACAGCAACATACACACTTTTATTTAAATTATATTTTGCCTCGTGAATAAATTTATTTTCATTACGAACCTCAGTATCAAAATCGGATAGCATGCTGTCTAGAAATTTATTGATTCCTTCATCGTTATCATCATCATCATCATCACTGCATTCATCACACAAGTCGATAATTTCCGTTTTCTGCTGCTTATCTTGTTTGATGTACTTCTGATACAGTTCTTCTTTTTCTTGATTGTTTTTCCATGCGTTGTAATTGTACTCATACAAACACACCTTATCCAGTTCAAAACCGGCCTCAACAAATTCGCTGGCCTGTTGATCGGATAAATAATAATTGGTATCCGGATTTACGTAGTAATAACCCTCCCGATTCCATCGTGAAGACCAGTCCGAATCTATTGATTGCTGTAAATTCAAAATTAAATTTATCTATGCTGTTCAAGATGAGAAAATAAATAAATATCTTACCATATTGATATTGCTTCAAATTTTGCAATTAAATCTCGATATTCCTTTAATTTAGCACTCTTTACTTTTATTTCACTTTTTAATAGTTCCAATTTATTTAACCACACTTTCAATTCCCTATCAAGTCGAACCTTTTTTTTACGTAACAAACTTAGTCTTAAATCACCAGACATCTCAGTACTAAATATTATTCTTAATAAATTTTCATTATATATTATCGGATCGATTTCTATCAACCAATCAGCATTGAGATACAAGTCTGAACACGATGTTTCTTAAGACATTATCATCTAACCACATCCTCATTTATTCTCATTGTATGATTTTAAAAATCAATTCGTTTAATATTTTTACGTGAAAAATAACGAACGTGCATGCCACATCCGGTTGAACTTTGCCGCAATTTTACCTTGGGCCATTCCTTATCATCATCATCATTATCATGAGCAGCAGGCGAAATAAATTTAACAATAATTATTTATTCTCGAACTCCTCCTCGAGCTGCAGAAATCTGCAACCCTTCTTGATAAAAGATGGCGCGCGCGCGAAAAAAGAAATCTACTTTTATTATTATTTCAGTTGGCAACACCACACACACACAATTGAATTTGTGTTAGTGCGATAAGATTTAAGTTGGTACACTCGTCACTCCATTATCTCCTTCTCACTCTTTCATTGACCACAACACTATATTCGCACTCATTGCCTCTTATGGAAATGTGCGCTCGCACCGGATGCCACCGATAAGAATGACAAGATAGCGGGATGACACCTCAATCGCTGCCGCCTAACCGCAAAATTCCCAGTCCCAAGTGCCTCTCATACTACTGATAAGCTACAGAGAAAACTACAAGAGAATCAAAATATCATATACAAAATAGAGAATTACATAAAAACGTTTAACTTTTAGAAAAAATAACAGAAGTTATTCATTAAAAATGGACTACGAAGTGAACGCCTCCAAAATTCAAGATACAAAATAGAGAAGGAAAGGTATTTCTAGATATGGTGGAAGAAAATGGACTGTAAATACTAAACGGAAATAAAGAGGGATATGAGCAGGGTGAGTACACATATGTGGGGGCAAACGAACACTCGGTAATTGATTATGCCATTATAAATGAAAGTGTGGCAAGAAGTAGAATAATTTAATATAGCAGATATGGTGGACACAGATGACCAGCCGCTAGAAATGCACATACAAATACACAAAAAAATACAAATAGGAGAAAACATGCATATAAAAAGAAATATCGTCGAAAAAGTATCACAAAGAATAGAGAAAATCTGAACAAAAGTAAAATAATAGGTATAGAAAGAATTAAAGAAACAAATTTTAAAAGCGAGATGTTTTTCAAGCAAAGAGAAGAAAATATGAAAAGAGAGGCAAAAAACTCAGAAAATGGAAATCCTGGAAGGCGTCAAAACATGAAACACTTGCAAAAAATATAAAGAAAACACATGAACAAAGGAGAGCAGGAAATATAAACAATTCAATCAGAGGAAGAAGCATGGAAATATATTAACAAAGAAAGGAAAACCAGAGGAAAAGAAATAACACAATCACTATGGACGTGTGGAGAAATTATTTTATAGAGCTATTTGGAGGAAATGACATATGTGCTTAGAATCGAGGAGGAAGCAATAATAAGGAGCGAGGAAGCAATAATAAAGCAAATAAAAAAGATAAAGCACTAGGTATGGATGGTGTAAAAAATGAAGCATGGACGCATGGGACGAAAAATGTGATTGAGAATATGAAATAAATTATAAATGGAGGATTCCCCAGAAATGGCGTATGAGTATTGTATGCCTGATACATAAAAAAGGCAGAAAGGACCGAGCCGAAAATTAAAGAGAAATTACCACTTGCATGTAAGATCTACGCTATGATTTTAGAAGAAAGGTTAAATGAAGAACTTGTAATAAAAGAAATCTTACCAGACGAACAGGCTGGGTTTAGAAAAGGGAGAGATACAATACACAAAGAAAAAGTATGCTCGTCAGAATATGCTGATGACATGGTTTGTGGCGAAACAAGCAAACGAATTGAAAGAAATGATAAGATGGGTAAAAGAAATATTTCAGATTAGAGGCTATATCTTAAAAGTATTGAAGATGTGTATTAGGACTGGACAAAGAATCTCCAGCATACATTGTGCTCGCGAAAGTAAAAATGGATCATAATACTTTCCCTATATTTTTCTCGAAAACCATAAGGTTATTCTTAATAATTTGCTCAATTTTGAATTCTTTACAATTAGTTCCTATATTTTATTAGCAATAAGCAAACACATTTTTAAATTAAGAACTTTACAAAAAAAAATATTTTAATAAAAGTTTTTCAGTTTTTCAATCTATTTAACTTTTGTTTGAAAAGTTATGTCTTATTTTTCAAAATTTCTTAAATTTCAAGATTTGTTTGAATAAGTCTATTAAATTTTGCATTAATGTTATGTTTATTTATGTTTTACAACTTTTAATTAAAACCTTCGCTTATGTTTTACTGATTGGAGGGTGGGTTAGAGGTCACCCACCCTACATATACATATTAACTTTAAATACTGATCGACTAGCGGTTTTCTATAACTTTAATTATAAAATTTAAATCAAAGAAAATTGACAAAGTACAATTTTTGATAAAGACAATGGTTTCGACCGTTACTACGTAGTAATCCATACCATAGAAGGAATTGTTAGAATTTTTTTTTAATTTTTAAAAGAAGTCTAGATTTCTAAACGAATCGTTTTTTTTAATTTTAGAGCTTCCAATAAAATCTTCACAATTTAGAAAGCGGGTTAAATTAAAAAATCTTTGAATTCTTGAAAAAGTAAGTCTAGCTGTTTACGTCGATTTCACGTTTATTCATTGTTTTGTGTATTATCAAGTATGTATTGAAAAAGTAAATGTCACTGTCACAACCGTTTTTTTCATGTAATTTTCCGGTATTAGTAATTTTGAATAAAGTCGCGAGATCCGCGCAATACATGGTCCTTCGAACCGGATAAGTTACAGTTAATTACGAACATAGTGAATTTCTCTCGTGAACCATTTTGCTACCGAGCAAAAGGTGGTCTAATATTCGTGTCGTTTACGCGTGCAACAATTCCAACAACTTGCCGTTTTTGTGTATCGTGAGTGCGCAAGTTGGTTGTCGGCCGTACACAAACGAACAATATTAACCGAGCTTTTTTACTTTGTGCAACACATCTCAGTAAGTCAACATGTCTGCTGCAATTGTAAAGAAACTGCAATGGCAGATGAAGAATATCATCAAAAAAAAGGAAAGGCTCCAGAAACGGCTTGCGGAACCCGAAAATGATGAGCAAATTATTTTGAAGCTCTGGAACGACCTTGTTCCAGCCCGAAAAGATCTAAATCAAATTGTGATGGAACTTTTCGATAATGACATCGACTCCATGGCAGACCAAGAATCATTCGACGACGACTATTTCACAATCGAGTGTGAGGTAGACAAAATAATTGCTAAATTGCAAGCGGCGACTCAGGCCAACAGCGCGTCTTCGCCGTCAAGACATGAACCCCAAGTGCGACTACCGGTAATCGAGTTACCTACGTTCAGCGGAAACTACGAAGAGTGGCAAGGATTCAGTGACGCTTTCAAGAACCTCATCCACGACAACACGACGCTTGGAAACGCACAGAAATTCCACTACTTGCGTAGTTCGCTCAAGGGAGAAGCCGCGTTAATGATCAAATCCGTGCAAATGTCAAGCGACGCGTATCAACTTGCCTGGGACCAGTTAGTGAGCCGCTACCAAAACGAACGGTTTGTAATTAAAAAGCATGTGCGATCGCTAATTCACCTGCCTACGGTCAAAAAGGAGAGCCACACGAGCCTTCGGCATTTAATCGACGTCGTTGCGCTAAACCTCGCATCGCTTAAGGCTATCAATCGACCGACGCATGCCTGGGACGATTTACTGGTGGAAATCATCGCCGAGAAGCTAAACCCGGAGCTGCAGAAGGAGTGGGAAGGTGAAACCTGCTCTAAAACACCGACGTATTCAGAAATGCAGGAATTTCTTGAAAAAAAATGCAAGCAACTGGAAGCGATGGATAGTGCGCGTACAACAATGGTGCAGTTTCCGAAAGTCAAGTCGCTGACTGTTAAATCGACCGAAGAAAAGTGCGTGTTTTGTGACGGTTCACATGTGCGATACAAGTGCCGCGTGTTTCAAGGAAAATCGGTAGAACAGCGGATTGAAACGGTGAAACAAAAACATCTGTGTTTCAACTGTCTGGGGAGCAACCACTCTGCAAAATCATGCAAATCCGGAAACTGCCGTGAATGCAACAAATCGCATCATACGTTACTGCACAAAGCAGCGACGCCGCCTACGTCGAGTAACAATGAACCCTGCAGTAGTGAGGCCGCGTCACTTTCAACACTCTCGAATCATCCATCATCTGTGCTACTGTCAACCTGCGTGATTAACATAAGAAACCAGCGAGGAAAAATAATACAGGTGCGTGCTTTGCTGGATTCCGGGTCGCAGGCGAACATAATTACGGAGAAATGTGCTGCGAAAATTGATTTGACAAGGCGCTCCTTGTCAACGCCCATCGTCGGAGTCGGAGGCTCAAGAACCGACATTAAAGAAATGGGAACATTTGTTGTGCAATCACGTGTGTCCGATTACAATACACCAATGAACGCGTTAATAATGCACAAAATAACGGATAAAATTCCGAATCATAAAATGGATATCCGGGGATTAACGCCCCCCGCGGGGATTCAACTTGCCGATCCGTCATTCCACAAACCGCAAGAAATTGACCTGCTCATCGGGGCAGGCCTTTATTACGACATCGTAAACGGGCGTCACATCCCCATGGGTCCATTGACGCTAATAAGTACTCACTTCGGCTGGATAGTTGCAGGTCAGTTACCGCAGGTGCAAACCACCCACTGTGCGACGGTAGGTTTCGTGGGCCTCAACGAACTAGTGTCGCGATTCTGGGAAATCGAGAATTTCAAGCATACAACAAGTACATACGAGGATCGTGAATGTGAGAAACATTTTGAAAAGACAAGTACGAGATTGCCTTGTGGTCGGTTTGAGGTGGCCCTGCCCTTTAAAACCGATGCAAAAGGGTTAGCAGAATCCAGTGTATCGGCGAAACATAGATTTTTCGCGCTGGAAAGAAGGCTAGCTAAACAGCGGGAAGTTTACGAATCATACCGTGAATTTATGCGCGAACCAAAGGAATTGGGACACATGCATCCAACAAGCGGGGATGTAACGAACGGCTACTACATGCCTCACCACTGCGTAATCAAGGAAGATAGCCTAACGACGAAGCTCAGAGTAGTTTTTAATGCATCCGCGCCGTCAAACAACGGGACATCATTGAACGACATGTTAATGGTTGGCCCCACCCTCCAAGATGTCCTGTTCTCCATAATGCTGCGTATGAGGACGAAAACATATGTGATCACCGCGGATATCACCAAGATGTACCGTCAGGTTAGCGTTCGGCAACAGGACCGGAAGTACCAGCGGATTTGGTGGCGTGAACATCCAGAAGACAACCTAGTGTCATATGAGTTGGCCACGGTCACATATGGAACCGCTCCTGCAGCATATCTGGCGATTAAATCAGTGCGCGAACTCGCGAAAATTGAGAGCAGTAATTTTCCGGTCGGCAGCGAAGTGTGCTTAAGAGACTTTTACGTTGATGATCTAATAACAGGTGGGAATTCGATTGAAGAATTGACTGTTATTCGTGACGAAGTTTCCACTCTTCTCGGAAAAGGTGGATTCGAACTTAAAAAGTGGGCAAGCAATAACCCCGCCGTATTTGAGTGCTTCCGCACGAACATTAATGACTCTGTAACAGTGCTGACTCGCGGGCTCAATGACTGTGTGACCACCCTCGGAACCGTATGGAACACTCATAATTACTGTCTAAGTTATAAGTGCAGTGAAATTTCCGCGCGCGTATTCACTAAACGGACAATTCTAAGTGAGATTTCCCGCATCTACGATCCGCTAGGATTAATCGGCCCGCTAATCATCACCGCAAAAATCTTAATCCAAGATTTATGGAGGATGAAGTGCGGATGGGACGATCCTCTACCTGCCCTGTACCTCGACAGGTGGACACGGTATGCTAATGAGCTGCAACTGGTGAGGGACCTCGCTATTCCCAGAAATGTAGTTCAGGTAGGCGCTGAATCATTCGAGCTTCATGGATTCGCCGACGCCAGCGAGAATGCATATGGAGCATGTGTGTACATAGTATCTGTTAGATATGGACGAAAAACCTCTTCCCGCTTGTTGTGTGCGAAATCTCGGGTTGCACCGGTAAAGTCAACCACCATTCCCCATAGACTTATATCGCGCCGAGGATGCGTCGCTGAGATTTTTTCCGACAACGCTACCAACTTCGTCGGCGCCCGAAACCACCTGAGGGAATTAGGAATTTTTCTTCGGGATGCTGAAGACGAGATAAGGACCGCACTCACAACCCAAAATATTAAATGGACTTTTATACCGCCGCACGCTCCTCACTTCGGAGGCCTGTGGGAGGCCGCGGTCAAAAGTGTAAAACATCATCTACATCGAGTTGTCAGGAATGCTCTTCTGACTTACACCGAGCTACATACTTTCGTAACGCAAATAGAGGCTGTATTGAACTCACGTCCTTTGTGCCAGCTGTCTGAGGATCCGAACGACTTAGCTGCATTAACCCCTGGACATTTTCTCATTGGTGAAGCAATCACCGCACCGCTCAACCAGGATATAAGCGACGTTCCGGCAAACAGGCTGTCTCGGTGGCAGTTCGTGGAAAAGCTACGCCAACATATCTGGAGTCGTTGGCAACGGGAGTACCTGTCCGAGCTCCACAAAAGGACCAAGTGGCAGAAAAACACCGCCAACATCGAACCTGGACGACTCGTTGTTATCAAGGAGGATAACACACCACCGCTGTTATGGAAACTGGGACGTGTCGAGGCTGTTCATCCAGGACCGGACGGAGAAATTCGGAGCGCGACTGTTCGCACCAATTCCGGCTCATATGTGCGCCCTTCAGTGAAACTGTGCGCCCTTGATACAATTGATAGTGTGGTGAATAATGTTTAATTGAATGCTTGGCATTCAATGGGGGGCGGGATGTTTACGTCGATTTCACGTTTATTCATTGTTTTGTGTATTATCAAGTATGTATTGAAAAAGTAAATGTCACTGTCACAACCGTTTTTTTCATGTAATTTTCCGGTATTAGTAATTTTGAATAAAGTCGCGAGATCCGCGCAATACACTAGCTTTTAGAAAAAAAATTCTAAAAAATCTAGTTCTAAAAATTTCCTGAACCCTCAAGAAAAGATGTATACAAACAAATTTTCTAAATAGTTCTAGAGTTGAAATCTTTGCAATTTAGAAGATAAGAAATCTGAAAGAGAAATTTCTGGAAATTTCCTGAGCCCTGAGGAAAAAAGTCTAGATTTCTAAATGAAAATTTTCTAAAAATTCTAGAGCCTCCTAGAAATTTAGAAGACCAGTTGAAACTTGAAATCGGCAAGAGAAATTACTGAAAATTCCTTAAATTTCTCGAAAATAAAAGTAAAAAATCCTAGAAAAAAAAAATTCTAAAAAATTCTAGACCATCCAAGAAAAATTCCGCAATTTAGAACCATCTAAATAATTTTATAGCCTCTAGTTTAAACAAAATGTTGAATTTTAGAGAAGCAATTACTGAAATTTACCTGAATTCTCGAAAAGAAGACGAATTAAAAAACATTTAGTCTGAAAGAAAATCTTCGCAATTTATAAGAAAAGTTAAAAAAAATTAATTTGGGGAAGCAGTTATTGGCCATTTTCTAAACTCTAAAGTTTTAGAAAAAAAAATCTAGAAAGTCCTAATTCCTCAAGAAAATCTTGAACTCTGGAGAATAAATTTCTAGAAATTTCATGAACCCTCGAGAAAATAATCTAGAATTCCAGAGGAAAATTCTAAAAATTCAAGAGCCTCAAAAAACCTCTTTGCGATTTAGAAGACAAGTTGAAAAAAAAACTTAAAATGTGGAGAAGAAATTACTACAAATTTTCTGAACTCTCGAAAAAAGGTCTAGATTTTTAATAAAAAATATTCTAAAAAAGCCTTAATTTAAATCTTCGCAATTCACTGGAAATTTCCCGAATTCTACAAAAAAATCTACATTTCTAGAAAAAAAAATTCTACAACTTCATAAAAACTAAGTAATTTGATATCTGGAGGAGAAATAACTGAAAAGAGTCTAGATTTATAGGAACAGATTTTCTAGGAAAATCTATAGCCTTCAAATCTAAATAAAAGTTACAGGAAACTCTCGAGAAAGAGTCTAAAGTTCTTTTAATTTCTGAGCACTAAAGGAAATCTTTGCAATTTATAAGACAATATTAAAATCTGGAAGAGAAATTACTGGAAAGAGCCTCAAAGAAAATTCTAATTAATTATGTGTCATGTTGACATTCATCAAATTATTACACAAATTTTACAAATTTTAAGCAGAATGCTTAACAAATAAAATATAAAGTTAAATAAATATCTACAGTTGTAGAATGAAGTCAAAGAAATTCTTCGAATAAATGGGAACATTCCATCAGTTTTTGACGAGAAGAACATTATGAATCGAGTCTGCCGCGCGCTCTTGAGCGAGTAAGACGTATTTGAGGTTATACATGCACGCATCGTGATCGTAGTAGAAAGACCTGAATTTACTTTTTATTTAATACAATTGAATACTGTTTTATTTTACATTATATATCATATCGTTTATTCTAATCTATATATAAGACAACTAGCCCATAGCGGAGCCCTTTTGGGCCCGTAACATACACGTGCCGCGCCGGCCTTAGCCGGCGTAAGGCAGTCGTACATTTAATTGTCTTGCAATGGATGAAAAACAACACCCGTTAAGTAGTTTAATTGCTGCTTTGGGTGAGAGTAATGGTAAATTAAATCCACCAGTTAATATTATTAAACCATCGTCCTCGATTAATGATACTAACATAATGGAAATCGATGGAAATAAAAACTATAACTGTAGATACAAAGAAGACCTCGCATATCTTTCTTATACCGTGTACGTTGAACATCGGGATAAGAATATCGGTCGTATACATCCACTAAAAGTCGGCTCTATCATTCACTCGAATAAGGAAATACAACAACATATTATTGAAATTGCGCGAGTAGGAAAAAATAGAGTGAAAATAATAACGAAATCTGTATTCGCAGCAAACCAACTTGTGGAAAATAAAATATTCGCTGATAATAACCTAATTGCCTATATCCCGCGTCACCTGACTGAAAAAAAAGGTATTATTAGAGGAGTAGACACACAGTTTGATGATGATTACATATTAAAAAATATAATTTCCCCAATTGAGATAATACAAGCCCGTAGATTTAATAAAAAAATATTGTCTGAAAATGGAGAACCCAAATATATCCCCCGCCAAACCATGATCATTACATTTGCTGGATCTAAACTCCCTTCGAATATTAAAATAAATTATGTTAATTTTCCTGTTGAGACGTATGTGTCTCCGGTAGTTCAATGTTTCAACTGTTTAAGATATGGACACATAATAGTGCAATAGTAACCAAAATGCAAAAATTGCGGATCGAATCACGAGGGGGAATGCCCCATTAATAACCCTCATTGCATATTCTGTAAAGTCGATACACACCCGTCAATATCTAGAGAATGCCCAGAATATATGCGACAGTCTAAAATTAAAAAAGTTATGTCAGAAACAAGTCTATCTATCACAGAATGCCAAAACATAGTAGATAACCCTGCTGGATTTTCAAATATCTTATCCTCGAATAAATTCTTTTCTCTCTCAAATAACTCGGATTTTCCCGAAATTACATTTAATAAAAGTAACAACCAAAACAAGTTTGTAGAAAATAGGAAAACTAATTATACACTTTCAGTACCCAAAGCTAAAAAGACACAAATTGATAGCAACAAAAATACGATAAAAAAACGCAAACCAAATGAAAATAAAAAATCCATATTTCAATACCAAACAAATAATTTCTCACCCGTAACCCCTTATCCATTTAGGGAAGATTTCTTAAGATATAGAGACGAAATAGTGGAAGCAATGAGCTCCACAATTTTAAATATATTAGATAATCCACAAATGCTTGTTAACGAAAACTTTAGTATGGAATTAAAAGAACATTTAGCTAGTATAATCATAAATGTAACCAACAAAAATGGATCCGAAGAACCTAACAATTCTGCAATGGAATGCTAGATCTATTTTATCTAATAAACATAATATATCGAATTTTTTAAATAAGAATAAAATAGATATTGCATTAATATCTGAAACCTGGTTGAAACCTGGTTTGAATTTTGAAATAGTTAATTATAATTGTGTGCGGGTAGACCGTATTAATGGAAAAGGTGGAGTAATGATACTGATTCGAAATCATATTCAGTATCATGAACTTTCACTTAATATCAATAGTATCTCAGGCATAGAATGCTGCGGTATCTCAATAACTAATAACAACAATCAAATTAATATACTGTCCATATATAAGCCCCCTAGGATTAAAACATCATTAAACGAATGGTGCAATCTCCTAGGACCATTTACAACGTCATGCATCATTGGTGGAGATTTCAATGCTCATCATCCTCTATGGGGTTCAAGTCTAACTAATTGTGATGGGAAAGTTATGGTAGACGTGATTGATAAATTAAATCTATCATTACTAAACAATGGGGAACAAACTAGATTGACACATCCGACACAAAGAAAATCTATAGTTGACTTAACATTTTCATCCGCCAACTTAAGCCTCAACATAAATTACAAAATCGTAAATGATACCCTTGGCTCTGATCACCTTCCTATATTGATCACTTATACTAAAAGCCACCATACACAATTTATGAAAAAACGTAATACACTTAAATGGAACACAAATAGGGCAAACTGGGAAAAACTCGCCATAGATATTAACGACAAATTAGCATCTGCTAGGATCATGAACACAGGAAACCCCGATGTAATCATATCTGCGATAACCAGCAGCGCAAATACAAAATCATATACTACAAAATCCTCACCACCCATGGGACAATGAATGTACACTAGCAATAGAGAAAAGAAAACTCAGTCTAGCTGAATATAAATGTCGCAGCACTCCATCTAATTTTCTTAAAGCAAAACAAATTGCAGCAGAAACAAAGCGCCTTCTTAAATTTAAGGCCCGAGAAAGTTGGAAAAAGTTTTGTAGTAACATAAAAACGAACTATCAAATAGGTAATATATGGAAGCAAGTTAAAAAAATTAGTGGGAAATTTTCTTCTAGTGATAATACCATTCCACCACACATTAACTACTCTATTTTAGATATGTTAGTTCCTCACTACGTCGCAAATAAGCCAATAGAACCAGTGTCATCACCTTGAATGAATCAACAATTGTTTTAAAAAATACGAATTCAACTGCACCAGGCCTTGATGGTATTACGTATAGCATGATACAAAATTTACCGCTTAATGGGAAAATATATTTATTAAATTTGTTTAATGCTTGGTGGACGGATATGGACCATTATAATGAATTTAAATCGGTAGTGGTTGTACCAATACTCAAAACAGGTAAAGATAAAACTAACCCCAACTCATATAGGCCTATATCGCTTTTATCATGTATTACCAAAACTTTTGAAAGAGTAATCAAACTCAGACTAGAGTGATGGCTAGAACACAACAAAAAAACTACCAAAAAGCCAATATGGATTTCGTCGGGGCCTCGGAACCTCTGATGCACTAACTAACTTAGTAACAAATATCCAACTGTCATTTTCAGAAAACAAGTACCACCCTTGCATCTTTTTAGATATAAAAGCTGCCTATGATTCTATCGATTTAGATATATTACAACAAAAGATGATAAACCTTGATATTCCACCGAAGGTAGCAGCCAATATAGTAGCAATATATAGAAATAGAAAGGTGTATACGTTAGACTGCCAAACGGGAGAACCAATTGGTCCTAGAATCTCATCAGTTGGGTTACTACAGGGATCCGTGCTTTCGCCTATCCTATTTAATATATATACGGCTGACATACATAATTTGCTCCCAGCTAACATATCTTGTGTACAATACGCAGATGATTTTGTCATGCACACGTCCTGTAAAACTATAAATCAATGTAAGAGCAAATGTCGAAAAATTGTAGAAGTTACTAATAAATGGATTAAAGAGAATGGATTTGTAATATCAGGAGAAAAATCGGCGATCGTTATGTTCTCTAGGCATTAATCCTAGTTGTATAGAATATATTACAAACATGGTATCAGATTTCCGATAAAAAAGGAAATTAAATATTTAGGAATCTTGTTGGATATAAAACTCTTATGGTCACAACATATAAAATACATTGAAAAAAGGTGCGAACAAGGTATCAATATAATTAGAACGCTTTGTAAAACCTGGTGGGGTGCAAGCCCTACATCTGGAATCCGATTTTATCAAGCCTTTGTTAGATCCATCATTGATTATGGCAGTACGCTATATGGATCGGCATCTAGTAGTGTCCTACAATGCTTAGATATTATCCAGTATCAATCTCTGCGGACTGCCACAGGTGCAATGACTTCTTCTCCAACATTTGCAATACTTGCGGAATGTCAAGAAACTCCACTAAGCACAAGGCGTAAACAACAAGCTATAAAACAAGTACTAAAATATAGAGCATTGCAGACTGATGAAATCATATTATTACTTTCTGACTTGAATATGAACGTATTAACAAATAGGTATTGGTATAAAAAAAATGAACCACCACTAACAATAGCTTTCATAAATACTCGCAACCAATCATTTGATGACACAAACAATCTTTTTTCATATCCATATAACACAATAACTCATAATATTAAACCACTTTTCCCTGTATATACAGAATATTTTTATTTGAACATAAATATCTTCAATAATATTTTAGCCAAGACATTCCCCAAACATCTAGTCATATATACTGACGGATCTAAAAGTAAAACTGATGTTGGCTATTCCTTCTACATCCCAAAACTGAATCATACACATTCGGAACAAATTAATAGCAAATGCTCTATATTCACAACCGAAGCAATAGCCATATATAAAGCTCTTGAATGGATTGCTACGAATACATATAAAACTGTAATAATTACATCAGACTCCCAATCCGTATTAAAGGCTATTTCTTCACCGAATTTTAAATCAATTTTTGTTAATAGCTATATATTAAAAATAAAATACTTGATTTCCACCTTAGCTGCCGACCATTCAATTAATTTTATATGGGTAAAAAGCCACTCACAAATAAATGGGAATGAAATTGCCGATAAGCTCGCAAAAAATCCATCCACCGTTAATAATAATATTGAAACTCCTGTGCAAGACATAATGCGCAGTATTATTAAGGGAAAAATTAAACAAGAAGCTAAGGAAATCTATCAAAATAAACCAAATACGCACTATAAACTAATACATCCAATATTACCGACCTCAACGCATATCTTTAAATACGATATTCCACGTCTATTTTCTACAACAATTACGAGACTCAAAATAAATCATGGACACTTCCCAACACATCTCCATAGGATTGGTTTGAAAGAAGATCCCTTTTGTGCTTGCGGACAGGAAGGAGATCTAAACCACATAATTCTTGGTTGTACCATAAATAGGCACCACACTAATACGCTTTTAAATGTAATAAAAAAACATACAATGTTACCAGTCAATATCACGAATCTCTTACCCCTAGATATATATGATATATACTGTGCCATTTACAAATTTATCTTAGATACAAAAACAAAAATATAGTTAGCTCAAATACAAACATGTCGTGACTGAATGGCATATGCCTAAGTCAAAAGGCCATAGGCCACAGAAAAAAAAACATTATGAAGAATGAAGTCCGCCTGTGATCCATGTGCTCAAAATTTAGTGTATTTTTTATGTATGTATATTAATTTATTTTGTTAACAGGGATCCAAAGCATTATAATAAATATAAATATTGAAACGAATTAAAAAATCTAGAAATCCCGAATAAGACCTTTGCTAAAAATTATGGAAATATGAAGAAAAAATTACTGTAAACTTCTAAAATCCTCCAAAAAGCCAAATCCTTGATCAAAATTCTTTAAAAAGGAAGATGAAAAAAACTAAATATATATATATATAGGAGGAATTCCTGAAACTTCTAGAAGCCTCTAAGTAAGTTCTAGAAATTTTGAAGAAAATATCCTATTACATTGCAAAGTTAAACAAAATCTTGGGAGAACTTTCTGAATAATCTAGAACTCTCGAATAAAATCTTTGCTAAAAATTCTGGAAATATCTATTTATTTATTAGATAAGAAAAAGAAATTACTGTACACTTCTAGAGTGCTAGAGTTTTATAAATCTAAAATGATGAAATCTTGTGAAAAATTTTAGAAACCTCAATGTAAAAAAACTAAAACTATGGATTATCTGAGAAAATTTTAGAAATTTAGAAGAAAATTTTCTAATAGAAAAAGTTGAACAAAATCTTGTACAGAAACCACGAAGTAATTTCTATAAATTCATATAAATAATGATTTTCTGAAAAATTTTGACACTCTTGAATAAAATCTTTGCTAAACTAGTAAAAATTTCTAGAATTTTCGATGAAAATTCTTTGGAAAGGAAGTTGCAATAAAAAATAAAAGTATGGAGGAGAAATAAAAAATTAAACAAAAATCTAAAACATTTTTTGAAAAATTTACTTATTTTTTTTTCTCACAAATTAACAACTTTACGAAATACAAACTTGTTCAGTTTCTCATTCTTTTTAACCTTTGTTTGAAAAGTTATGTAATATTTTTCGAATTTAGAAAAATATCGAGAATAATTAAAAAAAACGCCTCGAGTAAACATCCACTTCCGTTGTACTTCGAAATAGTGGAGAGAGACAGGGATATACAATTGCAAGAACGGAGGACATGGATGTGTGAGTCTAGGTACAATGCGGAATACAAAGATATAATTGAGTGATAGGCCAAAATATTTAGAAAATCCGAACTTCAGTAAAACTGACAAAAATGTGATTGCAAGATTCAGGTGTGGAAATAAAAAAAGGGAAAATAAATTCTGAATGGACGAAGACAGAATGTGCAGGAAGAATAAAGAAGCCGTATAACATTTGCTAAGAGAATGTAATGAGATTAAAGAGGAGCAAATGCTACACAAGGAGATGTGAAAGGAGACGGAAGAGCATACTCGCATCAATAGATTATAAAACGAAGAAATAATTTAAACCAATAAGGAAAAAGCAAATCCTTTTTTACAATAATCTACAACGTATTGTGATGAAATGAATTATGTTATGTTAATTCTAGTCTGCAAAGCATTAAATCAAACCTGAAACTTAAAACCCATGTACTCATAGCATTTAAAAACTCACTTTAGAGACATATCGACGAGACACACTGAGACAAATCCGGGCTTGAAGACTGCTGACCGATAGCCGACTGAACAGGCTAACAATTTTCTTATTGTAAATTGTTTGTTTTTTGTGTATTCAGTAAAATAAAAATGTTGTATGTATCTACAAGTACGAGTTTTTTTTTTTAATTACAAAACAGATCATTTATTAAATTAACTACTTCCCTTACTATTACCAAAACAACTATCAAAGCAACACTAGTTTGGTTGTATTTACACTCAAATAAACTTTAAGAATTTTAATGTGCGTAGATGAATCGATTCAGTAGTCGTCGTAAATCAATGGTCGAAAGATTGAAAAGCAAACCGAGGAGTGTCGTATGTTTTACTGTTTTACCTTAGAAAAGTGAAATAACGCACTTTAAGCCCATAAAAAAGTTTGTGCTGTGGACAGTAAAGGTTTCTTAAAAGAACGCTAGTACAAGAATTGGTTTACCAAATTCCGTTCTAATAATTTCAAAGTGAAAGGTGCACCACATTCAGGAAGGCCAGTTGAAGCCTAAGACGATAAAAGTAAGACATTAAACAGATCAAACCACTGTTACACCACTTGAACTTCTGCGTGAACGTAAAGAAATTCAACAACCTTCTTTTGATGGGATTACAAAGGCTGCCATAGAATCAAACCATCAATACGACTGTGTACTGTCACCAATTGAACAAATTGAATGAAGCCATCAATAATAGGCAAATTATAGAGATGTTATGTTCCTCCTTGACAACGGAAGACCACACGCAAGTTTAGTGACCCGCCAGAAGTTGCAGGAGCTTATTGAATGGACCATGCATCATACTCATAAGACTATTCCCTGTCCGATTACTATTTTTTTCGATCTTTGCAAAACTCTTGGAATGGTAAACAATTGAATTCAGACAATGGTGTCAAACAGCACTTGTTTCATTGTTTGCCGAGAATGTTCTTTGAGCGAGGCACCATGATGTTACCTGAAAGATGGCAAAAGGTCGTCGAAAAAAATTTAAAAAATGACTTCTTTCTATAAAAAAATCGCATTTTATTATTATAGTAAAATATTCAACCCAATATTCTTTGTGCATTTGAATCAGTCAGTCGTTTTTCACAGAATTATGGCTGTATTACTGGGTAAGTTCACAAAAATGTAAAACAAGTTTTATATAAAATATATGTAAGGTAGGTGGGTGCTCACTAAATATTTATTTGGTATTCTATTGGTTGTACGGTGGGCCGGAAGCCATTTACCCAGGCTATATCTGTGGCTTGGAGCTAAAAAGGCCAATGTCAAAAATTGCGTATTTGAGAAAATCGCATTGAAAGTTTTTATCAAACATTATTTTAATTCTAACTGACATAAAGTACAAGTTGTATGTTTCAACTTTGGCTCAAACATAGATAAGTTTGCATAGAATCTGATAATGTACTCCATGTTTTGAAAAAAGATTTTACTTTGAAAAAAATGACTTTGGCCTTTGTTACATACATTCACGAATTAAAAAAAAAATTTTTAGGTGACATTGGCCGATATAACAACAATAAAAAAGAGAATATAGTTATTTGTTACGAAGTTTATTATATTTTTACAAAGTTTAGTGTTAACAAAGGTGAAATAAACTAAATACATTACAAAACTAAGATATTCTACATCTAGATATGAAAAACTTTATGATAGTAAATCTATTTCCTCTTCAGAAGCTTCACCCAAGTAATCCACTATGTTATCATTTGCTGACATTTGTTCAATAAATTGATTGTAGTACATGCGATTAGTTTTGATGATATATGGCTTTAAGTCATTGAATTTATCCGTACTTAAGGGAAGTGGTTTATTATTAAGTGGTTGAAGCTTGAGAAGACCACCCTGTCGTGTTTTCTTCTGATTTCTGGATATATCGAAAATTTTAAACTCGTCCTCAAAGGAATGTTTGTACAAAATGTTCAGAGAATCTGTTGAATACTGCATCCATTTTATTTTGAGCCACTGAATTGTTTCCTTTAAAATGTTTATTTTTCGATGTACATAGTGAGTGTTTAAACATGATTTGAAGTTTAAAAAGTCGTTTTGTTTCAATTCTATAACCTTTATAAGGGGTTTTATTGGCACCAAACGTATTACATTTGCCCAATCTCGGGGCAACTCAATATCAGCACTAGTACGTTTTTTGGTTTTTTCTATAGCCGCATGGATAGTGTCTTCCTCCATATGAGTATGTCCAGCCTCAAGAAACTTATGGTTAATAGTTAAATGTTTACCTTTAGCTTTCAATTCAGAAACAGTTTGCAGTAACATTGTAGAAAAATAAATATTGCGGTTTTGACCTCCGCAGGAGTCGCTGTACATAGTTACCGTGTGTATATTATTATTTTCTGCAAGATTATGAAGGTAATGGTAAATGCAAGAACCGATTTCCTGTCCTCCACGACCAGCCATTGTCTCATTCGATAGGTAACACACAGAAGAGGATTCTTTTCCTATGGTTTGGTAAATGGTAAGGTTAAATGTCCACAATTGACGTTTGTAGAAACTCAATCCACTTCTGAGATATGAAGTAGGCAAACATTTTTGTAAGTCGAATGACATTGTAACAAAACCTGGATTATGATGGCATTCCTCCTTATCTCTTCTTTTTTACTCGTATGCCGACTTAGCCAAATTTAGGTGTTTGGTTTTATTTTCTTCGATTAATCTGCGGTCTATCTCATTTTCACAACATTTTAACTGCATAAGAAAGTTGTCGCATTTTGCGCATGTATCATTTTTTGGTTTATGAAATGATAAGTTGAGTTCCTCAACAACTTTTTCTGTATAGGGAGGCATTCCGCGGTTAAATATTTCCTTCTGTACAATAATCCAAATACAATCGGTACATTTGAGCAATCGACAGATCGGGTGACAAGTACTTTTTCTGAGTGTGGGATCGTGAATAGTGTCTCTGATAAGCGGGAAATAGTTTCATGTGTTCTCTTATTAGGAGTTTATCCTTTTCTGGGATTTTAGGTTGGTTTCCATGTTTTCCTCGTTTATCCTCAGAACATATTTTGCTATTGCTTGACCGTTTCTTTTCAACAATTACTCTCGCTTTTTTTAAAGTGACGTCAAATGTATTTATAAACATAATTTGACACACTTCCATTCTTTTGCCGTTGATATTTGTCAAAAAATATTTTTGCATGAGCACGCTGGTTTCATTTCTTTGGCAGGTAAAGTTTTCTTTCCCGACACTGACGAATATTCTCTGCCTTGAGTTTTCAACAGTTTTCTTATATTTCGAGTCCAATTAGAAGAATTCTGCTTTCGTTTCCTAGCAGCGTCATCTTTGTTTCCTTTTTTTCTTCCCCTGCGTGATTTATTTATTTGATTTTCTGTCGAATCAACCAATTCTGCATTGTTAATAAGTTCTTCATTTACCAGACCGATATCCAAACTGACATCTTCAAACTGTTCTTCTTGGTTGTTTCAGTGTCCTCGTCACTGTCCGACGGTACATATTCATCACCACTATCGTCTTTAAACGGTTCTTCTTCAAGGATCTCTTCCAATTCCTTCGTTTCTGGAACTGGTATTGTGCTGGACCGTGTGCTTAAATTGTCATCATCACTGACTGACGCTACAAGATACCAATACAAACTAATACAATGTACATGTCATGTCAGCCCGGACTTTTATGAAAATGCATATGTTCAACTATTCAAAGCCTCTGCAACGATATGCGGTTATTTTCGGTATTTATTGTGCATATAAGTCTGGGCTCTAGTTATTACAACGAATCAACATAACCTCAAATCGGCAATATTAAATGAATAGTTCTATATAAAAATATAATGCAGTACTGAACCACTTACTATTGTCAGCTCCACACATCTGTAAAATCTGCCTTGCCCTTGAATTATAAGTATTCATTTTCCTTGTTTCCCAAACACTTTAAAACTAGATTTGCGATGCACATGCAACCATGTAACGTTTATGATGGCTACTGTTGCTATGAAGGTTAAAGTTAAAAAGGCCAATGTTGACATTGACCCATTTATGTTAAATAAAATAATATCAATAGTTATTAAAAGGGCCAAAGTAGACACTGGCCCATTTAGCATAAACTGATGTTGATGAATTCATAGCGACATTGGCCAAAATTAAATTTATAGATCTGCTATTGTTTGAGATTTGACATTGGCTGTTTTACCATCTTAAAGACCGTAAGAAAAGAAGTCTAATGTATTGCTTAAATCATTAAATCAAAACGGCAAAATATTGACATTGGCCTTTTTAGCTCCAAGCCACAGATATATACATTAACATTTAAATCAATGTCTTTTATTTTTCAAATAATTATTGCAGTATAACTATTCAGGGGCGGTTTCGGGGGGGGGGGGGGATAATTACCCCCCTAAGAATTATTCGTTCGCTTATTTTTTTATTCTTAAAAATAACTAATATTTCAAACAAATAAGTTAAGTGTTGGTGAATCTAGTAAGCGATCTATGACGGTGCATAGACAGGGTATGTACACAAATTAAAGTTATCTACGCAAGCCCCATTAGAGAAGTGAGTGATCCTTCCTTTGCACGGGGGGTTCCCTTTTCTAATTATACTCGACATATATTGATACTTTTCGTCTCTTTGGTATCGTTAATCGTTACATTGTTTTACATTAACTTAGCGCGAATCACATTTCTTAGTTCAATTTATAACATTTCTTGTCTTACTTAGTTGAAATGTAAAAGAAAGAAACCGAAACTGTTTGCACGTCACATATAAATCCTAAATGTTTAGTGTTTACTGACTAATTACCAATTTATTATAATTCAATCAATTATACATAAGGTATTATTTTTATTTTAGGAATATGCATATATTATTCCTAAAATAAAAATAATTTCTTTTAAATTAATTTATTCCTGATTTTTGTTTGTAGTTAATTAAATTAATAAATAAAAATCGATAATCCACGTTGGATTCATTTGTTCAGAAAATTTAAAAACTGACGATTCTTCAACACATAAAGATCAATATATGCCAACAGTCAATTTAAATCATCCATCTACAACTGCATCGACGTTTGCCGAATACAGAGGAGAAACTTCAGAATCTTCATTAATTTGTTCTTAGCGTTGAAATTTACATTGATATAGTTAAATTTAGTAATGTTAATGTTGATGAAATTTAGAAATTCCGAATTTTAAATTGTTAATGGAAACCAAATGATACTTTTGTTACCCTATTCTGTACATAAAAAAGGAGGAAAGGATGTTAAATATTACTTGTCTGAAAAACATTTTAGACAATTTAATTGGTTAATGTTTTCTAATCATTTAAACGGAATCTTTAGCAAATATTGCTTCTTTTTTTTACAAAATTTACTGGTTTGCATCAACAAGTAGCATTGCAAGAATTGGTATCTCAGCCGGTATCTCAATATTCTAAATTATCAGGTAAAGATGTTGTTTCGATAAGTCATAAAAATACTAAGTACCATAAAACTTCAATTGTTTAAGCGGAAAATTTTATAAAATCATTCAATACCCCATCACGAGATATAAGAAATTAATTAAATATGGGAAGACTTCAACAAATTGAAGAAAATAGACATATATTAAAACCAATAATCAAAAGTATAATTTTTTGGGAGAAACAAAATATTCTCTTAGGCGATCATCATGACGCTGGTTCTGTCTTAAATACAAAATCTATTACAAACGAGGGCAATTTTCGTGAAATTCTACGTTTCGAATTGAAGCTGGGTATATCATTTTAAAAAATCATTTATGTTTATGTTTATTAGTCTTTAGTTTCCTTTAAAAATTACATATGAATATACACAAATATATAACAAAATTTTAGATGGATGAAGCTAGGCGGAGTTCATGCAACTGCGGTGTTCTTCCACTTTAACCCTTGCCTTTGTTCATGATGCTGAGGGTGCAAATGTTTTGGACATCCGTATTCTTCTTTAAATACTTGTATTTACTTTTTTGTCCCCTTTCAAGGGGAAACTTTTTAGCTGTTTATGTCAGCATGACAGATATATATGACATTTGGAAAACAGTTAAACATATTTCACAAATGTCTCTTAAAATATGATAATTATAATGATGTTACTCATAAGTCTATATTTGAATTGAAACAGATGATGTTCCGCTATGATGGAAGAATTGAAGGGTGCTGTATCTATATTGCAGTCAACCTTGTCCAACGTTTTTAGAACACCATGTTTCAACCATGCTTTAAATTTGTTCATATCAAAATGTATGCAAGTACAGGCTGCCCGAAATGCCATTGCTACCATTAAAGAAGTCGTTTAATTTTTTAATACCTCGTCCAAAAGTTACTATGTAATAATCATGTTTTTAAACATTGTGGAGTTATTGGAATTAATCTCGCAATGGGAAGATAATCTTCTAATAAAGCTAAATTGGTAAAGAGTTCAATTTGTATCTTAATTTTCACAGTTACGCTACTATCTTTGTCCGATAATTTTAGAAATACAGTAACTTTGAGTCAATGGATAAATCTTACCCTAATAACTTGATAAATCAATAGTGTTTGATGTTTTATCCAATAAGAGGGAAAATACTGCCACATCGTTTAAACAATTTATGATGATTGGTCTTCCTGATTCATTTTGGCCTTGTGTTTTTACCTCATCTATTCTTTTCGTTAATCTATTATCTTCTAATCTGTATATATAACCCCACTATTCTAATTCTCTATCTTCTATTATTTTATTGGTTTAATATTGAGCTGTTTTCTTACTTCTATATTTCGTACTCTGTCTCTTCTTGTAATTCCCTCTATCTTTCTTAGGTATCTCATTTCCATTTCATTGGTTTTGCTGTTATTACTTTCTGCGGTTCTGTTTTTATTGTTTTTGTAATGTCTCTTTTCTCTAAGAATGTTTTCTTTATTGTGTTGTAGATCATTCCTGCCGTCTCGTATATTATGTTTTTTCCGTTTTTTCCATTTCTTCTATTAATTTCTTTTCTTTTCTTTTGATACTTCTTACATTCCATATTCCCATTTTTATTGTATTTAACTTTTTTCTTGTACCATTTTCTCGCTGTGATGTCTTGTTTTTTATTTGTTTTTCTATTAGTTGCTTTCTTATTCGCACTCCTCTCCGTTAATTGTTATCTTTCGGTATCGTATCCTTACTCTCTTTCCTTTTGCTTTTTTTGTTGCTATGTCTCTATTTTTTTTTGTACGAATCTTTCTTCATGAGCTAGGTCATTATTAATGTAAGTAAGTAAGTAAGTAAGTAAGTAAGTAAGTATTTATTCATGTTTTGAAAAACTAGTCTTACATACGTCAGGCAAAATTCATACAGTAATATTAAAAAGAAATAATTCAAATAAACTTAAAATAGGTCAATAACTATATATGTAACATAAACATACGTACACAAACATATTAAAATAACGTCAATACTTAAAAATAAGATATAAATGTAATGTATATTATATTATTTTGTCAACGTCAGCATCGTTTAGAAAACTTTTTGAATCATAATATGTTTTTTTTACAAGAAAATGTTTTAGCTTTCGTTTGAATTTATTAAGCGGCAGGTTTTGAACACTTCTTGGGATCTTATTAAAAAATTGTATTCCTAAATGTCTTGTACCCGTCCTGGATTTATGAAGTCTGTGTTGACTTGTTAAAATAGCATTTTTGTTTCTCGTGTCGTGAGTATGTATTTTTTCATGAGTGTTATAGAAGTACATGTTAGTTTTTATGTATATCAGACATTGAAGTATATATTCACCAGGGAAAGTAATGATTCCATATTTAGAGAACATACACTTACAATCGTCCCTATACTTTAGTCCAGCAATAATGCGCATAGCTCTTCTTTGCAAAGAAAATACCCGGTTTGAGGCAGGACAGTGGCCCCATGCAAGTATGGCATACGACATAATTGAGTGAAACAGTGCATAATAAGCACTGAGTAGTGCTTCAACAGGCAATTCGTATCTCAGTTGTCGTAACAAAAAAACAACTGATGACAATCTTTTTGTTACGACATCAACGTGATGATTCCATTGTAAATTTGGATCCAAATGTACCCCGAGAAATTTTACATATTCGGGGTTATTTACACCATCCAGCTTTTTCATACTGAAAAACATGGTATGAGTTATTTTTTTCATTCATGGTTAAATGATTCATTTTAAACCACTCTTTAACTTGTGACTGCATCTCACAAGACATTATTTTAAGATTGTTCAAGCCATCATCTGTCGCCGATAGAGTGGTATCATCAGCAAACATAGTAATAGCACCCTCCATACTTTTATCCAAATCATTTACATAAATTAGAAATGGACCCTTGAGGAATACCTACGGTAACATATTTAGTTTTTGACTTGATGCTATTGATATCCACGAGTTATTGTCTATCGGAGAGATACGATGCCACAAACTCTATACTATTTTTACTAAAGTTGTAGTGTTGTAATTTTAGGAGTAATATGTCATGTGAGATGCAGTCAAATGCCTTACTAAGGTCACAAAATATGGAGCATTGATATTTCTTACTCTCATATGAGTCTATAATTGAGTCAATTAGTTGTATTATAGCCAATACCGTCGATTTCCCCTGTCTGAAGCCATATTGTGAGCTACTAAAAAGATTGTTTTTCTCAAAATGTTCTAAGATTTTTTTAATAACTGATTCAAAAATTTTGGCAAATATTGGTGCAAGAGATATGGGTCTATAATTTGTTTTGTCTGATTTTTCTCCTGACTTGTGTACTGGCACCACACGAGACAACTTCAAACACTTAGGAAAACAATTCTTTTTAATACAAATATTAATGAGTTTTGTTAGAGGAATAACTATGAGCTCTTTTATAGTCTTAATTAATTTCGAAGATAAATTGTATATATCTTTACTGTCTCCACTTTTTAAATTTGTTATCGAATCTCAAACATCCATGTAACTTACCTCACCTAAATTGAAATGGGGTGCATTGTTGTTTACCCGTTCATTACTGTTATTTTTACTGATTGGTGGTGGACTTAATTTTCCTAATAATACATGTGGTATATTACAAAAATAATCGTTAAATTCATCTGCACTAATATTTGTATCATTTCTTACAGGATGTTCATTTCGTTTAATTAGATCCCTGTATCTCAAAAACGAATGATCCGAATGGCATGAAACTTTAAACTTAAGGTTTTATTGTTAAAAACTCGATCTGAAAAGCTTTTGGTAAACATTCATAAACCGGAAGTGGTTGTTTACTCGAGGCGTTATTTTGTTTTTCGTGATATTTTTCTAAATATGAAAATTTCTAAAAAAGGTTCAAACAAAAGTTAAAGGGAATGAAAAACTGAACAAGTTTTATTAGAACATGTTTTTCATAAAATTTTAAACTTTTGAGAAAAAAAAATAAAAATTGAAAATTTTGACATTTTTTGCCAATTACTAATAAACTATTGGAGATAGATAAAATTCATATAATAAATAATTGTAGCGAATTCAAAAATACACAAATTATTAAGAACAACATTTTTGCGTAAACCTCATAGTTTTCGAGAAAAATATAGGGAAAGTACTATGATGGCCACATCACCATTTCTTGTTGTTGTTTTGCGTATGAGTATTTGACAAATATTGCACGGTGGTCTGAAAATAATGTATCATATACACTTGCTGTAAATAGTTCGTGATTACTAACAAACACATTATCAATGCGCGTTCCTCCATCTTTATTATATCTTGTTATGTCCGTAACAATACTCTTTAAGCCAAATTGTTCTATTAGATTATTGAACTCTATAAATTCTTTGGTTTTAGTTTCCGCACAATTTATATTAAAATCACCGGTAAGAATTAAACGTTCCGCATTTATGTAATCTAACACATTGGCTAATTGGTTCATGAAGACATTGAAATCGCCCCAAGGCCTGTATATATTAATCAAAGTATATTTTTTGTTGTCTAAGTGTAAAATCGCTCCACATATTTCAATATCTCCATCAACACAATAATGTCTTAAATCTATAGGACTTATTTTAAGGTCTGGTGTAGCCCAAATTCCGCAACCACCTCCTCTATTAGCTAATCTTGAGTAACTTGATATTAAATTAAACGAATTTATGTTTGCTTGTTTAATATGATGATCATTTAACCAAGTTTTTGTTAAACAAATTATTTTACAATTTTTATCCGTAATAAAAGCTTCGAGTAAAGGAATTTTTGTATTCAAGCTTCTTATATTTAATGTTAGTAATAAGTTATTCATATCCACATTTGATTTTACGTGTTGCGATTTTGGAGTGAAGCCTTTGGAAAATTTGAGCGATTGTTCTTTTTACTAAAATAAAATTTATTTATAAGTGTTCCCTCGTTCCACGTATCTGTGTTTTCAATAGTATTCTTAGCTTCTGATGGTACTCCTATTTTATATGAGGCGTATATTGCATCCTCTCTTCTAGGTGTTAATTTTTCAATATGATATTTCGCTGGATAACAAGCATTTAGAAAATTTTCCATCATTTCTGCCGTGACAGATTTGTCGAGCCGGGATATAAAGTACCAGTGGGTTCTTGTTTTTCATTTCCTTCTGATTGTGGCGCAACTGGCAACATAATGCTACTTGAGCCAGTTCCTATATTAATTTTATTTTTATTTTTATTAGAATCAGGTGTTCTTGGAATTTGTGTCACATGATTCAATTCACCATTATCGCTTCTTACGATTTGCGATTCCGATATTTTTGTTATATTCCTTATGGTTTGAGTTTGATTATCTTTATTTATGTTTGAGTTTATTGATCCCGCGGCGGAAAGTTTTTCGACATTAATACGCTCCTTCCCTGTTCGAAATTTTTGCGATACACTTTTATCGGTTTTTTTATTCTCAATGAGAGTATTTTTGATATTTGGATTTTCATTGATGGTTTTATCCATATTTTTGTGTTCCGCGACATCTATAGTGTGAGAAGATTTCTTCGCGTCGTTATTGCTATTGTCATTGGATTTTGGATTTACAGAATTCTGCAATAGTCATTTATTTAACACATTTATTTGATCCTTGAGAAATGCAATATTATATCCCATACTGTTTATTATGTAGTCCTTTTCCCGAATTATGGTTTTTAAGTACCTTATTTCTACTGCTTCCGATACCTCATCAGCACTATTTGGCAACATGTCAGGGTCACTTGGCACATCGCTGTTATTTTTAATTTCACAGCAGATTACTGCTTTGTCACTAATGATTTTTAAGTTTTTAATGTACTTAATGCATCCAGGGTGAAATACCGCACCACACAATTGACACTTTGGTCCCGATAGCGGCACGTTATTACACTTTTTACACGATTATTGTACACTCATAATCAAACCTGCCTCGTTGATTGACGCCATTTTTTCAATGGACCCTCTTAGATTTCCTTTAGCTCTCATTATTTGTTGTTTTGTTTTCCATGTCCCAACTTCAACTCATATTATTTGTTTTTCTCTATGTAATGTAAAATTCTCGACTTCCTGTTCTTGGTTTGTTATTAATTTCTTTCTTTGGTTTTCTGATCTCTTCTTTTAGTTCTTCTGCGTTGTTTTGCATTCTCTCATCAAGTCTTTAAATATGTTCTTTAGTTTCTCCATTTCCACATCGATCTTAGCAAGATTTAGATTTGCATTCTCCGTGAGTTTTGTCCTTGTTTTCATCTTCCTTTGTTTTATATTTATATCCTTTTGTTGTTACCACATTTTGTTTCGATGCTTTTGTTCTATCTTTTTCTATTCTCCATTGCTCATTTGGAAACGTTGGAATCCATATTCAGGGCTGTTGATATCTCTTTCCCTTTGTATACTCATTTGTTTCCTTGTTTCCCACTTTCTTTTAATTTTATATATTTCAACACTACTAGTTTACTATTTATAGACTTTGCATGTACGTGGTTCGCTGTTTTAGGTTCTTCTGAACTGAACAGAGGATTATTATCGAATTATTTATATTATATATTTACCTATCCTGAATAATATTATTACCTACCTGCAATACAGATTTAATAAAAACACGATGAATTTGTTAAATGTTAACACAATAATACCTATTGTTCTATTGACAACAAACTGGCGAAGATTTAGATGTCACTTAAAAACTGCAACTGCAACATATTTGAATAAAATTTTATCTGAAAATGCAACATGTGCAATAGCAATTAAGTCTTGGAATTTTGGAAATTAGAATGGCAAAAATAAACTAAAAGAACAATAACCAGAAAATGCTTTAGATGCATACAGAAAATTTGACGCCAATATTTACCCAACATAAAAATAATTTTACAAATATTATGCTCTGCCCGTTAGCGTTCTTTCTGCACTGAAAAGATATTGACAATTATCAACAAGCAAAGAAAAGTAGATTTCATTGTTTAAGAAATAAATCATTTTTCTTAATTTAGTTACAAAAATCTGTTTCAAATTTTACAAAATATTTTATTATGTTTTTATATGTCATATATTTATTTTATATAAATTATATATTTCGATGTTGATTGCTTTGTATTTATGGAAAAAAATCTTTCTTTTTTTAAATTATTAAAATATTTGTGCATTTGAGTCAGTCAGTATTTCGTTTTTCAAAGAATTATTACTGTATTACTGGGTAAGTTAACAAAAATGCAAGTTTTAGGGTAGGTGGGTGGTCACTAAATATTTATTTGGTATTCTATTGGTTGTACGGTGTGCCGGGAGCCAAATAATTATTGCAGTATAACTATTGATGTATTACAAACTTGAATGCAAAGTTTAGCTTTAGTTTAAATGTTTATTAAAGGTCCATCATTACTTTCTTCGATTATCATAATATTAACGTATTTTTTTGTATAAAAAATATTTCAAAATTAAAATTTTGTCATATTTGCGTGTTAATAAATTACGTTAAATTTAAAAACAATTTCTTAAAAAATTAAATGGATTAACATTGCACAAAGCCCCTAAGGTTTGAAACAAATACAGGGAAAAACGGTTACATCACCTTTTTTTTGTTTATACGTAATAATATTTATGGGAAATTATTGAAAATAATAATAGCCCAAAAACTACGTACACAATAATACATTGCAAGGAAATAACTGTAATTATTCTACGAAACAAAATGCAAGGCTGTTATTAGAAATAGTTGAGTAAATGTTTGTAACATTACTATCGATTAAAAATAAGACTGTATAGTACAAAGACGGCCGCCGAACCGCAAACTTTCATCGAGCAAATTGCCTCGGCGAATTTCTCCTAACGAGAAAAAAAGTGCGTCAAAGAGCGGGAGCACGATTCGTCCAGCATCAGCAGCTGGTAAAATAATAATAAACCGTAAAGGAAGCCACGAATATAAATAGTATTATTTATAAAAGCGAGGTCGCCAGCGTCGCGACGCTCAGTCGTCCGTAAGCCGCGCCGTGGTGTGCGTTTTCGTTTCAAGTGGTCTCGCGCAGTCCGTTAGGGCCCCCAACCAGCCAAGATGGACCCCGAGGCCTTCCTCGACATCGCCAACCAGGTGGTCAAGTTGAAGATGTTCCCCTACTTCGACATAGCACATTGCGTCTTGTGTGCTTTGGCTGTTAAGGAAGATCTCGGCGCTGGTACGTCTCATGCCTCGATTCTATGAATATACCAAACGTCCCCTACACACACGCACACACCAACAAGAGCTATGCTATAAATACCGAACATCAGACAAAAATTAAAATTACGCTCGCATTCTAAAGAAACATGGGATTATAGGTTAATTAGAAATCGACCGGCTAGTACGTATATTTCGGTGATACAATGATTAAATATACTTAGCTATACTGTAAACACACTTAAATATGTACTAATGATAAGGCGTACCTTTATCAGTGGAAATATGTATTTAAAAAGATTTCGTTGTTTCTTATCACCTTGATTTTCTGTCGTACGGAGATTAAGATTACACATTGCAGTGTAGCGGGTATTTATTTATAACGGGTACACTTGAATTAAATTCACTCATCAAACGCACGTGAGTCGCGAGATACTAAACATTCTATTGACGATGACCTAGAAGTAATTGCATAATGCATGACAGCGTGCAGGGAAAAGGGATTCTACGCCCCGGCAAGCTCATCCGGTCGATACTAGTATATTATGTTGTCTACCATGAAATGCTATGGAAGTACATAGGCTTAGTAACTATGATTTACAAAATATGTTTATCCAAATTTTGATTTCCAATATAAAGCCCATTTTATCATTTTAAAGATAAGTAGAAATTTGAATTAATAAAAAGAAATCTATTACTGTAATTGGACAATCAACATGCTATTGATGTATAATGTATTATAACCAATTTGTAGCTATAGTTACATGTTACAAACATGTTTAAATGTAAGTTATGGTCGTTTAACATGCTTACTCGCATGTATTGTTAATATTAAATACAGAATATCATCGTAATTAATAATTATCGGTAATAAAAATACATTGTACCTGATTAATATCCCTAATATCTTTACTCTACATGTATAGTATATAGCTTGATACATTTTGAAAATGACTTAATATTATATTACTGGAAACACATTTTAAACGCGCCAAGAGAACTGTAATTTGTGTACAGATGCGTATATGCGGTTGCATACTAATTGATGCCTTGGCAAATTTTAAAATCGTAATTTCATACCCAGACAGATGTCTATACAATCTATAAATAAATTTATACTGCTTAAAAAATCGTATTTTAATGATATATGCTAGAAACATAAAATAAATGACTTAGATAATATAATAGCAAGTTTATTCTTAAATATACAGGTTATCTCAATAATGTTGGGAAATGGTCTAACTACAGATTCATGAGGTTAAAATATAATAATTTAACACAGCTTATCTATGGAACATTTGAATTAAAACACTTGTTATTTTCCATATTCATATATTCAGTTTCCTGACACGTGTTTCGGTTTATTACAACCATTATCAAAGGATGATACAGTGAAAATAACAAGTGTTTTAATTCAAATGTTCCTATTATACTTTTCCATCAAGTGTGTAGCAGAGAAAGTGTGAACTTTACAGCTTATCTATATTCAAAAATTTAAGGTGACAACAAAATTTTATTGACATAATTTATAAAATTAAACGCTTTTTTCAAATCGATTGAAATTTATTTTTGTTGGTTATCATAATTTAATATAAATAACTTGTTAACATATGGTAAATATAAAACAATGGATATAAAATAATAACTGGAATACAAAATTAATTATATAAACTTATAAATACTGTTGGTGATTTATGCTCATTAATTTAATAAATATTTTTATTTATTTAACCCCTTCAAACAATTATAGTTATACATTTGTAATTAAAATAAAGATCAGAACACTATCTATAACATTTGTACAGTACGTCCTGCAGAGAGGATATGCTATAATCGTACGAAATACTTTAAAATCATCTACAACAGTAAAAACTTACAATGATCAACATATAAATTGAGATCATTTATAAACAACAAAAATAATATAGGACCACAGTGCGACCCTTGAGGAACAACAAATATAACATGAATTGGTTTAGATATATAATTATTTATTTTAGCCAATTGTTTTCTATCGAACAAATAGCTACCAATCTATTTTATTACTATGATGACATTTATCTACTAAAATTGACAGAAAACCACAACCAAAATCTGTATATACTTTATCAATTTGTGAATTTTTCTGAGTACACTGGTAAAATAAGATTAATAGATAAAGTAGAACTACGTATTTGTCTGTTCTTGCCTAAGACTTAAATTCCGAACTTGATGTAAGACTGTTCGTCGCCAGGGGTACAGGGCTTTGTCCCAAGATGGTATTGGGCCCGTAGCGTGGGGACCTCTGGGTGTTACACTCAGGTCCCCGACTTAAGCTTCCTCCCCTATAAATGTGGGCCTGCTCCCACTTTCAATGAGCCCATATCACTTTATTGAAGTGGTGGTGAATAAAGATGCTTCCCAGAATAACATCTTGAATTATTTTGGCTTGGTTATTTTGACTGATCCCTATGATGTCCATCAGTTGGTTGTTTTCGGAGCACCAAGTCCCGCGGGCGCCGATTATGATTGGTAGTAATTGTATTTGTGTTCCGGGATGGAGTATTTGAACTTGAGCTAGTGTTTGTAAGTTATCATAAATACGTATTTCTTGTTACCCAGCTTGTTTTAAGGGTTCTGGGGCCCTCCCAATGGATCCCCACATCCGATATTATTGTTGTTGGGCCTTTGCTAATGATCAGGTCTGGGATACGGAGACTGCCATCCTCCGTTCTCAGACGTTTTTCTACGGTCACACACCAGCCTTTTGATCTATAGAATTTTGCGATGCTCGAGACGGCCCTGTCGTGCCTTTTGATACGCTGATGGTGTGTGACGTGGCAACCTTGGATGACGTGGGATAGCGATTCGATTTTTGTGCATCCTGATCTACATAGCTTGTTAGTTGTTCTATTACCCGCATGTGCCTTGGTAGGTAGAAGGTTGCCTCTCAGTTTAATAGCCTTGATATATGTGTCTCCCGACCAGTTACTTGCGGGATTGGAGATCCATGAAGAGCATGCTGGGTGATTGGCACATTGATTTGAACCGTTGCCGGACCAGAATTTGTGCAGTTCTTCATTGAATTTGGCGTTTGTAGAGTTCCCTACAGGAATTTTACCATTGCGATAAAAAGATGCCAGTTTTTGGCGCAAGTGGTCTGTAGCATGCCATAAGGCATCATTGATGCTGCCGGTGGGACCGGCGATGTTGGACAGCTTCTTGTATAGTATGGCTGGGATTCTCTCTCTGAAAGAGAATAGTCCCAGACCGCCGTCTTTGTTACTGGCGTGTAGGTAAGCTGAGCTACACGTTGGAGGGAGATGACAAATTTCCCGCACTGTCTTTCGGAGGACCCTGTCAGCCTCACGGAGAATCTTCTTTGTGATCGTGGGATTCTGTAAAGTGTGAATCCATCTTGGTATAAGGTGGTACCTTAAGATGTTTAGCTTTTGGGCTGCTTTGAGTTGTGCGGCCTTTATTCTCCTTATTTGCAAGTTTAGGATACTGATGTCCGGTTTGGTATTTCCGACCACAGAAAAGTAAGATCCCAGATATTTTAATTCACTATGACCCAGTTGTTTAATTGGAGTGCCATGTATATTGTGTGTACTTTTAGTTATTGTATATAACTGCCTCTTTCCGGGTACTCTCCCTGCGCCGAAGCAGTAACATTTACTGGGGTTTAGATTTAGATTCTTGCGGCGGAAGAAGGCGGTGCATTTTCGAAGGGTGGCTGCGACCTCCATTCTTCCTGGCCCAAGTATCAAGAGATCATCTGCGTAGGCTAATGCGCTGCCTCTAGTCCCTGCATGGATTTCGAGACCTAGCGCTGGATCAAGGTCATTTAAAAGCTCGTCGAGTACCATATTAAAAAGAAGTGGAGAGAGTGGGTCTCCCTGTTTGACCCCCCTATTGATGTTAATTTTTGAGGTTCGTTGCCCTCCTATTTCAACGGTAGTTGTGATTCCTGAGTAATTCGCCATTATATAGCGCTGGATTCGTAAGTCCACGCTGAATTGTCGCATGGCCTTTTCGATCGAGTTGTGTGAGACTGAATCGAAGGCTTTCGCCAGATCTAGGGAAATTATGGTATAGGGGCTGCATTTCCTCCTATATTTTTTGATAATGTCCTGCAGGACAGCACAGTTGATAAACGCACCATCTTCTTTAATGAACCCTTTTTGGGTTTGATGAAATTTTAGGTTGCCAAGCCTTTTCGACCAGATTTTGTTGGTGATTCGTATTAAGTTGGAGGCGATGGTGATAGGCCTCCAATTGCTGACGATATTCCTGTCCGTATCGCTCTTTGGTAACAGAATTGTTCTGTTTTCTTTCAGTGGCGTTGGAATGTGTCCTAATAGGGCATTCCATTCATTAAGATTGTTAACAGCGACTTATTCACCTTATTGAGGTCACGGACGTTGATGTTGTCCGGACCTCTAGCTTGGCTCTTATAGTTAGCGATAGTTAGCTCCACCTCTAAGCATGATATTGGTTCATATCTATCATCAATACTGTTTGTGCTGTTTGAATGTATCACAGTGTTATCGGGTGGCGAGTTATCTGCTAAGATGTTCTCGAAGTGAAGTTGTATGTCTTGTATAGATGGATACGTATCATTGGCTAGTAGGTTTTCGCCTTTTATGATTTTGTCTGCGAGTGATGTTCTGTTGTTCTTATAGAGCTCCTGACTAACTCTGTACATTAGGCGTTTTTTTTTCGCTATTGCTGTCCGGAGTTCTTGTCCGGCGACGGAGGTTGGTTTCAGGACCTCTTTGTTTCCGACCTATTTGTGCGTAGATATAGTCCAAAAGAGCATCTAATGATGTCTTAGCACTCGATTCTGTTTGGAATGCGATGCCTTCGGCGAGTGGTTTCCATTCGACATTTTCATTAGGGATTAGATTTATTATTGCTTGCCTAAATGTGTTGCCTGATAGTTCATTGGGTGGAGGATCGGGATCGAGTAGCGGCGGAGGAAGGAGGAGGTGTGTTTGGTGTTCCAATGGGGGTGGTTCGATCGTTTGTGGTATCGTGTAACATTGCGTGGGAGATTCGTAGTTTGAATAGTATTCAGGATTGATAGTATTATTTGAAGGGGATGAAACGGAAGGAGGTTGTATTGAGAAAACATCTTCAATGTCGTGTTCCGATGTTGACTCGGCCTCTTCCTTCATTTGGCTCACCATGGTGGCGTACGCCTTTTCCCTTCTTTTACCTTTGACTGTGTTTATACTTCTTCCCAGCTTCTTAGATAGGTGGATATTAATATCTCTACCCTTATAGATGGTTTCTTCTTTTGGCATTTCGAACACCTCAATTGGGTTCCATTCAACCCTCCGGGCTTCAGAGTTAGCCTCCAGCTCGGCATTGAATTCGATTGGATGGGCTAGTTTTTGGTGTAGCCGCATACCAGCATATGTACTAAATTCTCGATCACATAGGTTGCAGTTTTCTGTGGTGTTAGACTGCGATATAGGTCTGCAAGGGCGTCTTTGATGACGTTTGAGACCCGCTGCCGTGCTCAGCGATTTCCCACAGTGGCATTGGAATCTTCTGATAGCGTTGTGCTCATTGTCTGTGTTGCAGGTTGATTCGGAAGGTGGAGGTGCCAACGAATCCATTTCGTGGCCCTTTTCTTAGTAGGATCTGTTTCCACCTTTTAATTAAAATTTGCCGATGGGCAATAAACTGACACACTTAGATTAGAATAAGATTAAATAAATAATTAAAATAATTACACATTAAAAAAAACTAGTACTAAGTAATGCTAGTTTGGGATAGTGGCTGCTACTATCCAAGTTATACAAATCCATGCTACTCATTACTTATAATGCTTTTATAAGAGAACCTTAATTCATCAGCAATTAGCCTATCTATTATCTTAGGGAAATTGGATTGTGTTGAAACACACTGTAGTTCCTAAAACTATTTCTACTGCCACTTTTGAATATTGGATAAATGAAACTTTCTTTTTAGACTTGTTTAGTTTAAGACACTAATCCAATAATTTGTAATACTACTATGATTCTAGACAAAGAAACATACATTTAATACATCTACAACTTCATTAAGGATAATAACATTCGAAGCAGGGATAGAGAACCAACTGCTAAATTCCAACAGCAGGTTATCAAAGCAATCAAAACAACAAATTCTAGACAATGAATATACAAATATAAAATTATGAAACATAAAGTATCCACACTCTACTGTCACAATCAACAAACTAGATATCCCTGTAAGACTAATTGTTTACTATAAAGTGTAGTAAAAAGAAATCCATTATTTTTTCATGAAATTGAAGGCATTAATTACCATAGCTAGAATGATCCGATTTAGGTCAAATATGCGCCGTTTTGTTCGATAACTTGTTGCCATTTTGAAGGTAATTTCATCATGCCTCTCTCATAGAAGCCTTCGTCCCTATTGGCAAAAAACTGAGGCAGTTGACTTTTACAAGCCTCTCCTGAGGCGAATTGTTCGCCATGTACAGGAAAATATGGTAATCACTGGTCCGGACTATTATGTGGATGCATAAGATCCTCCCAACCAAGTTCCCTTTGGCGAGTCACTATCGATGTATGTGGCCTGGCGTTGTCCTGATGGAACACAATTCCTCTCCTATTGGCCAAACCTGGCCGCTTCTGGGCAATTGCTTCCTTCAGACGGTCCAATTAATGATAGTACAGTATCAAGTTAAGAGTGTCATAGCGGAGCAGCGCATAGTAGATAATTTCCTACCAATCCCACCCACACAGCAAAACCTACCTAGCCGTCAATTCTGGCTTAGTCACCGTTTTCGCCGGCTCACCGCAATTCGACCACGACGGTTTTTGTTTAAAGTTAAGTGATTCATTTTTCATCACCAGTCACCAACCGCTTAATAAATGGGTCGATTTTATTGCGATTCAACAGTAATTCGCAGATGAAAATTCGGTCCATTAAGTTTTTTTGCGTTAGCTGTTTCGCCACTGTTTGCTGAGTTTTATGAGTAAAAAATTTGTTTAAAAACAACACGTTTGCGAAAAACATACACAACTTATGGTTACATAGGTTAAATGGGATACTTTATTCTTTGTATCTTTGTTTTCCTTGCTTATAATACATTATCAAAAATATACATAAATTAATGAAACACGTACAGACATTTAGACAGCAAGAATCACGGCCGGAGTTCACTGGTTTCCAATGTTCTTTCAACCCACATCCATTCACTGTTTTGAATTCTCCATTGATTATATATTTAGGCAAATATGCTACATTTGTTCCTTTTTCGGAGATTTAATTGACATTAGTCTGTCATTGTCATTTTTATGTGAAGTGTGTTAGCCTCTCGTGAACTGCGACCTAACAGATTTATTTTCTACCCTTAACCAATCACTTCCCACGTCCTCAATGAACCTGGTAACTTTCTTGGGGGGTGATGCTGCTCACTTCTTCATGGGATAATCGGTCCCTGCTGAAGTGTGAAACGCTTTCAGTACCTCTGTTATTCTTGGCCGTGTACCAGGCTGATATTTCTCGACCAAACTCCATGACTCTCATCAAAGCCGGTTTTGGGTGCATTTTTAATGGCACAAATAAACGACTGGACGAATTTTTAACAACTTTTAGTTCAATTAAGAAACAAATTTCATTCATAATATGGTTCACTCATTAAATAGATAACACTAGCTTGCATATATGGTTGACAATAAAAAGTCCTAGATATGTTACATAATACGAAAATACTATTTCTTAAGAACCTAGTTCAAAAAAGTCATTACTTGAACTACTCTGCAAGCAGAGATCGTTGGCATCATCCATGGGGCAAAAGAAATCCTACACCGTGACATCCGTGAAAGTACATCCAATCCTTACAGATAGTAGGGCACCAATACTAGCAATGAGTGGTCACAAGATCACCTCAAAACTAGTACATTAATGTCACAACACCCTAAAACAAGCAGCTTAATTAAACAGTAAGGCAGACGAGTTGGCGTGGGCTGGATTGGTTCTCAGTGATATCACAGACGGGCCCCCGATCGCGCCATCACCGAAATGCCTCACTGGCATCCTCAAACAGAACACTCTCAAGGCGCTAAAACAACGTTGGGATAACACCTCAGGCTGCAGACAGGCTAAGGAAGCAAAGCGACTGTCTCGGGGGAAACTGCGTCTTCTCGCAGGTATCCTTATGGGTCGCTGTCAGCTAAGGAAACACTTGCTTACTATGGGTCTAGTGGAAACCCCCATATGTAGAGCATGTAAAGAAGAGGACGAGACAGTGGAACATGTGTTAACCATCTGCCCGGCTCTCGCCTATCTTAGAGAGTGCATGCTAGGAGAGCTCTGGCCGAACATGGCCAACATTAGGGTGGCTAAATGAGTGATAGAAAAACGGAAGGCTGTCCCAACCAGGGGTGCACAACGGGCCTAGTGAAGCCTAGGTGCTCTGGTTAATAATTTGATCACCCTTGGCAAACTCGATCCAGATCCAGATACGTTTACCCTGATGCACTCGCTTGCTTTATTCGCTCGTACACAAACATCCTACTCGTGTTGAAAAGCGTAGCATCTATTTTTGGATAAGTTTTTTGGCTTTTTTCCTTTTCGGTTTCATTCAGTTTCTGTAAAAACAATTCCGACTTCATCATTTGCATAATCTGTGATCGTACAAAACCGTCTGCATTTACTTTAGCTTCTAACAGCTTACGAAACTTCTCCCAAAAAAACTTAAATGCCTGCTATTGCTGGTCCCCTTAACAGATTGCTTCATAAGCCCCAGTTTTGTCGGCTCGGCTGTCCGCAGGCCCATGAAAAATGATGGTTTTAAATCCCCAACAGCTTCCCAATTGTTTTCTTGGTATTGAAGTTTTTCAAGCACATTTTTGATGCTCTCATAGTTTTTCTTGAGACCAGAAGAATATGCTATGGGGATCGAAGGATATCGGTTTCCATTGTGAAGGAGAACCGCTTTCAAGCTTTTAGAAGAGCCAATAATAAATAAACGCCATTGTTTTGAGTTGTACTCAATTTTCCACTCATCAAATAACCTGTTGATATCATAAAAACATAAATCTTCTTCTTCGGTAAAGAAGTCGATGAATGCTAGGTTTCGCTTTCGCTGCTCAGTAACACGCACGTCCTTATCAACTAATTTCCACTGCTGTAATCTTGATACCAAATTTTACCTTCTGTAAATTAATTAATTATACATCAATTATGCTTCAAAAATATACCCAGAATGATTTTGCTTTCTTGCGAGAAAAAGAAAATAGACTAACAGCAACTTTAAAAAAATACATGTAAAATCACAAGAAAACAATATTTTTAGCAGCTCTAACTCTATAAAAAAAGCCATTTTCTTTCAGTGTCTGATTTATTGTGTCTTTTCTAAGCGTTCAAGGGATTTCTGATGAAGGTTAACCCCTATTATTGGTCATTCAAAGCAACCATAGCGTAAAACATAAAAATAAAGCCTCTTCACGTCAATTCCAGTACCTAAGCTAAAAATATCATAAATTAAAAATGTCAAGGACAAACATCAAATTATATTACAACTGAAATCATTAATAGATATCTGGCCCAAAACTACTCCCGCTTCAATGACACCTTAATATTAACAAATAAGGATTTATTACATATTTTCTAAACCCATGTTTATGTTATTTTAGCAATAGTATGAAAAGATCTACACAATCAAAGCTTAGATAAATCGAAAAATAGAGTTGGGAAGGAATGAAAGACACGTCAAAGGCAGTCAAAGATATATGGGCAAAAAGCGACTGTATGTGATTGTAGGAAAGGCAAAGTGGATAAGGATAAAATGCACCACGCAGATTTGTAAATACCCGAGAGTATGTATGCATGGCAACGACAGCAGAGTCGGTCCACGAGTCAAGGATTTTTATACTTTTTGTGCCTACTTGTTATTTTGGGTATAATTCTGGCATCCAGAATTATTATGCCGGCGGTTAATGGGAAAACCTGGGGATTAAAGTCCAAGATCACGTATTGGCTGTATAGAACGGCGGTGGTACCCATTGTCACCTATGCTGCCCTCATATGGTAGCCAAAGACCCACAAACTAAACACGCAAAAGAAGTTGAATAGGCTTCAACGTTTAGCATGTCTAAGCATGACATGCAAACGACCCAACCGCGGGAATGGAGTCAATAATTGGCCTCACACCGCTCCATCTAGTGGTACCAAAAAGGGGACTTGTGGTGGCCCTCCGACTAAACCAGAGGAAGAAAACACTACCTGGGGACTGGACAGGACACTTAGAAATACTGCAGCAAATCGACCCGGTCCCCCTGTCTAAACCGAAGGACATCATGTCTAAGAAGCTCGAATTCGAACTACGGTTTAAGGTGTCGATTGAGGACCCTAGAACGGCTTTGATGAGAGTCAAGGAGTTTGGCCGAGGAAAATCAGCCTGGTACACGGATGGTGCCAAGAATAACAGAGGTACTGGAATAGGCATTTATGGCCCTAACCAAAACCACAGGAGCTTCATGGCTCTGGGTACTACACCCACGATTTTGCTAGCGGAAGAAATTATAATTGATATGTGCACCAGAGAATGTCTGGATAGGCATCTAAATGGCGGGCATGTATACATCTGCTCAGACAGCCAAGGCGCACTAAAGGACGTTCGGGCCTTCGAAGATCCCTCTCTAAACTGGCGAAGAACAACTCGTTGGCTTTAATGTTTGTCCCAGGGCACGGGGATATTAAAGGCAACGAAGTGGCTGATGAACTCGCAAAAAGAGGTGCAAATGCCACTTCTATAGAACCAGAGCCGTTCTGCGGACTCCCCATGATGCACAGAAGAGAGGTGGTGCAAAAATGGAAAGAGGACAGAAGACGCAAGCACTAGAACACTGGAACAGCCACTTCGGCTGGGACCGATTATCCTCCGAAAAGTGTGCAGTATCACCCCCAAGAAAGTTACCAGGTTCATGGTGGACGTGGGACTGCTTAGGAAGTAGGGTAGAACAGTAGATCTGTTAGGTCAGGGTCCTATTTAACCTATAACTTATATACTTGTTATTTTAATATTTACAAGTGTAAATACATATTTAAGCTCAAACAAAGCCAGTAAGTTTTAACTAAACCCACGAATCGATTACAATCAAATCCATGGTCCTTCGAACCGGATCGCGTGTGCCAGTATCAGTGAGTGTATACACTGCAGACCTTTTCCGGATCAAGTATCATATGCAGGTTGTTGCTGTCAGTCATAGAAACTACGCTGCATAAAGGAGCTAATTCTTTCGATAAATTACAGCATAATCATTGTCCATTAATAAAAGCGTCAGGATGATACTTTTCTAACCGATTTTTAATTAACAGAGCTTAGTCAGCAAGTTAACCTATTCTTTCTCCTCCACACTGTTGGCAGTCTGCACATACAGTGCTCTTTCTTGTTGTACTATCTGGAACATATTCTTCAATTTGAAAGAACGTTCTTGTAACCCTTCCACAGTTCAGATGTTTGAGAGAGGAATTTGAGAGAGGGCCTCCCTGCCCTTTGCAGTAGTAAGGATATTGGAGTATCAATAGGCTTATTCTGAGGTTCACTGTTTGCTCTCACATGTGTTTCTGTGCAGATTTCTTTATAAAAACATACCATACACCCTTCTTTACAAATTTTCTGTACTGATTTACAACTGACCAGATTGCCTAGAGATTGGATAGTTTTGGAGATTAAAGTCAAGGTATGATTTGTCTGTTGATCTAATTGCTCAATTATTAGGTCAAATAGTAGAGGTTGCCGGCGCAAAGAAGCTCAAAAAGATAAAACCCGAGATGGACTGAATATCGGACTTCTCTATTTCTAGGAAAGTAGGTCATCACACACTTCTTTAGGATTAGGCAGGACAGTAGACGACGCTTTCAGTTATGGCCTGAAAGATGCCTTACACGTAAGTTCTTAGGTAGGTCGTTTTGATGGTATTCTAGTCTCGCACTCTCGTAGGGTCATGTTCGCAAGGCTTCCTTTCGGTGAACGCCAAGTTTTTGATACTAACGTGTTATCGCGGAATATCATCGTCACATCAGTAAGAAGAAAGAAGAAAGAAATCTCATCAGCTAGTGACTTGATTACAGGTACAATTTGTTCATGGTGCACAAATATCCTAACTAAAGGCTGTGCTATAACCATTTTCCTTGAGACAATTTCTTCAAGTATATAAACGGCACTTGTAGTTATTGCTTTACTGTGTATTATATTGAGAAAGTACGTTGGGGTACATAAATTTGTGCCGAAAACACATGGTCAGCTGTTACTGCACCTACAGTCGGAGAGATCCTAGAGAATTGTCAATGAAGAGCCTTATACCAGAAAGTGTCGAACATGATGTATTTGGTTTGTTTTTGCTGCAGTAAGGTTGTAAAAAATCCAAGCATTCTATGGAGCAGAAGGAAAGAGTAAAAGAATTAGAATGGAAGGGTGAGCAATTAAAAGGGTTAAGCATTCAAGTATTTAGGATTTATTGTTAAAAGTACAGGCGAATACGTGGAACATGTAAAATGGGTGCAAGGAAAATCAAGAAAAGCGTGTAGTATTGTGAGAAAAAAACTGGAGAAAATGGTTAGTGAACAATTTTTGAGTGGCATGTAAATTATGGTATGCGTGTGTAAAGTTGATTTCAATATGTGGAGTAGAAGAATAGGGAACAAGAATATATGATTGCATAGAGAGAGAGAATCTATGGTTTCTGAAGTATATGCTTGGTGTTGAAAGTCAACACCAGGATATACAGGATTTTAAGAGACAAATAGAGTAAGTTTGTAATATGGGGTAATGAAGAGAGTAGCGTGTTATGAAATGAAGTCGGGAATATAATAACAAGTTTAAAAGTTTTGGAAAATGTGTATTATCTATGAGTGGAAGGGATAGTTGGAAGCATTTAGCAGAGTAGGAAGGAGTGTGTTAGAATGGGTGGAAAGAAAGAAAATGTAAATCGATGAGGGAAGCTGGTGCCGGGGCAAGGATTCTGATGAAACCAGGATGGGAAAAGGGTGAAAGAAGGAAATTGTGATATGTATTTTTATATGCCAATAAAGGTTTTTTTAATTAAAAATGGTGGCGCGTTCGGTTGCGGCCCCGAACTAATGTGTTGGTTCGGGTCAGCAGTTAGATGGGTGACAGGTACCATTCACCAATGTGATACAACGACCACGTGGTCGATAGCCAAACACTACTACTATCACTACTACTACTACTACTACCTAGTACCAAATAAATAAAAGTTCTATTTATTTAGAAAACTAAGAAGAAAATAAACTTTTTGAATTGAAATAAGTATTAATGAGGAACATTATAAAGAACTACACATAATGAATACTAATCACTTCCAAAGAATAATTATACTAAATCTAATTGCAATCTATTGTATATAATACTATATATGTATTACTTTCTTTAGGTGCACAACAATTCTCAAGAAAACACCCACTTGCTTGCTGGTTATCATACATGCTCGTAGTATTTGCTGGAGGAATGGTAGCGAGTGCTTTGTTGGCAGAGCCCATACTAGCCCCATTAAAAAATACACCACAATTGATTGTTGCCACATTGGTCTGGTAGGTACTAAACTCTAGCGTCATAGTTTAGCTCAGCAGTATATCACACTATAATATGATGATATTTTTAGGTATGTGATATTCTACACACCACTTGATATAGGGTACAAAGTGGCAAAGTTCCTACCCGTAAAGATAGTTTGCTCGGCTATGAAGGAAATCTACAGGTGCAAGAAGGTCTACGACGGGGTAACTCATGCCGCCAAACTATATCCGAATGCATATCTTATTATGGTCATCATCGGCACGTTGAAAGGAAACGGCGCCGGTTTTACGCGACTCATCGAAAGGCTTATTCGAGGCGTCTGGACGCCGACTGCCATGGAATTCATGCAACCTAGTTTGTAAGTTAAATTAAATATAATTACTGTTACCACTTATTTATATATTATTATTAAACAATAGGTTTAAAGTAAAAAAACACGTTTTATAGGTCGTTATTCGTAATCGAATCAAGTAGCAACAAAAAAAAGAAATTAGTCATCGTACATTGATTTATTGATTTTCAAAATATTCTCCATGGAAATCAATACACTGTTGCATACAATTGAAGCAATTTTCGAAGCACGTTTTCCATTCTATTTAGTTTTCTCCAAAACATGCATTTTGACTGCTTCAATCGCTTCTTCAGATGTAGAAAAACGTTGACCTCGTAATTTATTTTTGATTTACGTTAATAAAAAGAAGTTATAGGATGCCAAATCAGGACTGTACGATGGATGACGTATCAATTCAACTTTTGCAATTGACAAAAGTCTCGTTTTGTGTAAGAGCTCCCATTGTCCATTAATGGTCAATTAATGTTCGGTGGATTATTTTTTATGTTAATTATTATGCTATTATTATTAAATTGAAATTGTTGAAATTTAAATAAAAATTGGATACCCCTTTCTAATTGATTATTAATTTTTCAGCTACACCAAATCTTGCCTGGTTGCCTCCATCATCTTCATTCTGGATAAGAAAACGGAACTGATCTCTGCCCCACACGCCCTCGTCTACTTTGGTATCGTAATCTTCTTCGTCTACTTCAAGCTGTCTTCGATCCTGCTCGGCATCCACGATCCCTTCGTACCGTTCGAGAATCTCCTGTGCGCCCTCTTCTTCGGAGGCATCTGGGATTCCTTAGCGAAGATCTTCGGCCGCGGACAAATTAAAGAGGGAGAGACGAAAGATGCCAAGAAAACAAACTAAAAACACTTTATAAACGTATGTGTGCGTGTGTGAGATTTTCAGACATGTGTAACTTTTTCGTTCCTGTTTTTTTTTCTTTTCTAGATGCAACAAAGATATGAAGTAAGAGAAAGATATGTTCCAAGTGCGGAGGAACATATTTTTCCTAACTAAGACGACACTTTTTTACATGACTATACGCTGTTTTTGAACCAAAAATATAAAGTACAAATCTAAATAAGCTTTTTATTTGATTAAATTTTAATCAGTCGGTGTTTAATACAAGACATACGCCTTGGAGGATCCAGTGGCTGCTGTGTTCGCTCGTTTTCAGGTCGGCTTCGAAAACCAGGCCGACGCCCATTGCATTTCTGCGAAGGGATGTGGTGTAGACAGGCGTTCTTAAAGTATTTTGAAGTTTAAGGCGGTATGATTCAATAGGGATAACACTAAGGACAGGTAATTCTTCGATTAATACTTTTGGTAGGGAACGTTTCAGACATTCTTTATTTGGATCCCAACGAGCTCCTTCTAGATATAATCCATGAACCAAACAAGTGCCCTAAAAGTAAATAATAAAAAAAATAATTTAATCTTTTATTCAAATACGTATATCTTTACAGGTGATTCAGTATTAGAGACAGTAATAAATTATAATTGAAGAACATTAAATATTTCGTAAATCTACAACAATGAATCTTCTTAAGATTACAAAACAAATTACTTCTTAAAACAACTACTACCTTGGCTAATACCAAAACAGATATAAAATCATAATTAAATAAATCATGATGATGGTTGCGACCGTTACTACGTCGTAATCGATAATAATTTCAAAGAAGTTGCAACTAAAATGTCGAAACAACATTTTCTATCGAAACAAAACTACATATATTTTTTAGAAATTAGTAACAATTAGTATTGTTATCCTCGACGTAAATTTGCTTAATTTAATATTAAATTTATTTAAAGTATTAAACTCATATTTTAGGAAAAATGTGTTAAAACATTCTAAAAGCCAAATTCAGTTTTCCAAGAATAAATTGTATATAAATATGATTAGCTTGTAAATTTTGGCTTCCCAGAAGACTGATATTTTAACTGATAATGAAAAAAAAAATTGTTTAAAGTTTTTAAAATAAATATAAGGGTGAGTATGGCCACTTACTAACTATAGTGAGTGGTTTTACATATTCTCTAGTTACTGAAGTAATTTTACCGAAAGTAATTTTACTTGTAAGAAAATTTATACACTATAATGTCAATAACAAATGTACTCACAGTTTCAGGCCTTTCCTCCACGTCTAAGTAATCCAAATAACCAGTAACACATGTATATAAAGTCGAACGATCCAAAGGCCAATTATTTCGTCTGCAAGCGATTTGCACCAATGCAGCTAAATACGTTTCCGGAATATGCAACCCTGATAACCAAATCACCAATGGATCACCTTGTACCGTCTGAAAAAGTTTTAAATTGCTTTAACATGTTAACTTGAATGAATATTTACTACTTGCCCAATTGAAATACTGCAATTGCCTTCGTTCGAAATGATCCATCCAACCGCCCAAATTTTTGCACGTGGCCGGAGCCAATTTCCTCCAAATTGCTGGTAATTGACCGTTATATAATGAATAGGCGACGTTATCCAAGACGGCATCCATTCCGATTTCACCAGCTAAGGCTTTCTTCAACTGTTTTAAGCTTCTTCGCATTGTTTCTATCAGTTTATTGAAGCGCTCAAGCTCTTGCAATAGTACGACAATGGTGGGTGTCATTGTGAGTTGAAAATGCTGTCGTACCTTCCAAATTTCATATGGTTCTGGTATCTTTTGCAACACATCATTGGCAACATTTAATATGAACTCCTCGCGGCTAATACCAGTACCAACCACACCTAATAATAACAGATAAATATGTTTAAACTTTACCTCAACCCCAAATTTAGAAATATATATTAAGTATTGATTTGCTTATAAAAAATAAAATTGAGAACCTCATTGAATGATGTAATTGTAATTAAATACCTGTTTGTGGTTGTAGTTCAATCAAATAAGACCACATTTCCTTTGTAGCTTGAGTATAATAACCAATTTCAGCATTTGGATGTAAACCGAAGACTTCAGGACTATTTACCAGTGGCAGCTCATCGATCGCTTCTAAAAACTATACTTATCACCTAAATCAAATAACTATAAAGCGTTAATATACCTATATATGCATCCTTAATTCCATCTGGTGGTATAACATAATCAACATACTGATCATGATAGAAATGGAACGGCTGGAATGTATCAAACAAAAAATCACCCATATACTCGTCCATATAGGTCTTTACGATCCTCCTGTCAAAATCATCAATTACACGTCCACCATACATTACTTCACCAATGAGATATTTTAGACTATTCCATGGTATACGTGTATCTTTAGCCTTCAATGCTTTAGTTAAGTACGTGTCAAGGATTAGCACGCAAACGTTAAAGTCAGATTCATTGAAATCGTAACAAATATTCCATCCGATTTTATCATATTTTCTACGTTCTTGCACAACCGCGTGGAAAAATGCCAAAACATATACCAATGATTTGAACGCCGGATGTTGGCAGCCTTCAAGAGTTTGGGTACGAAGTTTGAAATAAGTGTTTCTTAAATTAAGTTTTAATCCATTTGGAGGTTCCGTCACTACTTTAAGTGAACGTTGAAGAACACCAATTGGGAAGTTATTGGTAGGATCAGTAGTTAGCCAAAGACGGAAGTCGGGATGCGGTTTACTGATTTTCTCCAGTTGTTTTTCTAATTGCCGCACAAAAGATAGAAGAAGGTGGCAGTTTTGATACATAAGCCATTGCCCTCGTTGTATAGCAGTGTCTAGTAAAACTAAGGCAGCTGGTTCCTGCCCTTGTCCTAATGATAGATACTTAAAACTCGCACCGACACGTTCTGCTAGTTTCATCAACTCGGCGGTGGGATCTGAACCCGGACTTAAAATAAACACCACTGGGGTCATAGGTGCGCTTTGTTCCAAAATATTATCCAAGCTAATAACTGGAGGCATTATATACTCCTCCCCCATAATTACAGTGATGTAATCTCCTACAGCACGGAATACTCTATCCACGCGAAAACAGCGCAACATCATTAATACATGAAATGGACCAATCCTCTCTTTATATCCAAACGGAAAACTAACCGCTTCTGGATTATCTAAATCGTACCAACGACGCCATACTTCTACATTAGAATCAATATCTCTCGGTAAATTTTCGAAAAGATCAGGAAAATCAGTTGATAATTTTAGAATGTCCTCCCAACCTTGTGAGGTGATCCATTTAGCGGGACATACACGTGTGGACTTCTCCAGAGTGACACATCCTTTAATAAAGAATTCCAATTCAGATTGCAACAACAGCTCGTCACTTATTTGCAACTTAACAGTCATTTGAAACGAGAACAGGAGCTTGTGTTTTTCGAAAATTCCGGTACAACCGTATTCGTATACATTCTTCGTTAACATATTAATAATATTTAATAAGCGTTTAGCTAGAACTTTATGCGGTAGAGCTTTGCGCAATGAATACGCAAATACCTCAAGATATGACATTAACGAGTATTGATACATAGGATTGACCATAGCCATATCAGATAGGACAAAGAAAAGAATAGCACCGCGTCTTGCAACCGAACGGTAGCCATCTCGAAGTTTTTCAATATCTTTACCTGTGATCTGAGCTAGAGCTAATTTATAGGAAACCTCTGAAGCTTTACTCTTGGTATTCTCTAAAGTTTCAACTAATTCAACGTTGTCGAGCATATTACCAGTACTAGTAGATAACTCTCGTAATAAAGAATCTTCTAATTGTGAAAGCAAATTTTTATTTTCACTGGTTTCCGCAATCAATTTCTCTCTTTGTTCTTCTAAATCGGGCCTTTCATTACGAACGACGACACTTAGCAATTGATCCTCTAACCCCGAGAGGGTAACAGTATAGTTGATCACGACTCCTTTTGCGTATACAGCTGGGTTAAACATTGGATTCGCCAATTTGGTTGTGAGATACATACGGAAGTTAGGATCGTAATCCACCTCTTTATCACCTAGAAGGAGGAAAACACGCCCACTCACATACTTGATGTTCTTTTCTAGAACGTTATCAATGACAGGATCTACGTAATCATCAACGTCTTGGAACAAAACGGGATTGCCATATTTTATTGCCATATCGAGATGTTTAAGAAAGTCACTATCGTTAAAGTTTAGAATTTTCAAGTTGTTTTTTTCTTCCTTTTTCTTGATCCAATTGAGGGCTTGCTGCTGCGGGTCGATACAAACTGGAAAACGCGAACCGTAAATGGTGAGTATTCCATTTTGTACTGATAATTCATCAGGAGGAAGATTTTCTGAATTCCATTTACTAATTTCCACGTCGTCCGTAAGACGGCTTTCGATACGATAGGTTTCAGTTAAAGGTATCTCTCTTTGTTTAACGTCATTAAGCCAGTCGTCATAAACCATTTGCCTCCTGAATTCATAACTGAATGGGCCTGTATAACTCAGGAAACCGGCGCTAATTAAGCAGTTACCTACTAATCGATCCCTTTCGACGTGTAATTGTTTCAGGTCTTCAATCCATCGCGCACGTTCCGAACTTAAACCAGTTATCAATTTATCGGCCGCTATTAAACGTTTCATCATTAGATCAGTTTCTTCCTGAAGTTCCATCCTGCGCATCATCGCAACGGCATATTTCTCGTTTAATTTTGCTAAATCAGCTTCTAGTTTATTGATTTCTTTATTGAGTTTATCAATAGCTTTCATAGCTACTTCGAACTCTCGTTGAAGTTGTTCGACCCGTTCCTTCTTTGGGCGAACTTCTTTGTAAACGGCGCAATATCCTAAAACGGCAGTAACAAATTTTAATAAACCATATCCAGCTTTACTTATGGATTGCATGTCATCTAATTTATTAGACTTCTTTAAATGAGCTTTCACAGCGGCTACTTGCTTTTGTGTTATTGCATCGCAATTTAATTCTTGGAGTGATTTTAGAAATGAAGAATCGGACATCATTCCTTTTGCACTTTTCCACGAAACCTCTTTTATGCCTTTAATTATTACCACGCACTCACATACAACTTGCACGGCCTCTGGCGGTGTCGCAAATGAACGAATTTCGGTGATATCATTTTTATCTAAATCAGACAGTGCTAATCTAGCAATTTCGAGTGCTGGTAAGGCTTCCGAAAGCGCTTCTTCTGCCTCAGCTTGTTCAACAACAATGACTTTTCGCTGCTCCTCTACTTCTACACTTTTATCGTATGCGATCGCCTTCTTTCTTTTCGCCGCATTAGTTCCCGCCTCTATTTCTGCCAACATCGCTTCACACGATGCGGTGGCTTCTGCAACGATCACTTTCTGTTTTTCTAATTTTTTGTTTAGAATATCTAATTCGGCACTAGCTTCATTTATCTTTGAAATTCCTCCCATTAATCGTTCACATTGTGCTTGTATAGATTGATCTTTTTCGTCGAGTAGACGTAAGTACGTTTGGATGAAATCGAGGTAATTTTTAGGGGTTACGTAATTTTTTCGCCGTAATTTTGTGAGAAATTCAAGTGTGTAATCGACAATAGAGTTGTGGACATGTACTACATGATCTATAACTGGAGATCGGTACTGTTGAGGGATTTTTGGGTTTTCTTTTAAGAATACAGAAGCAACGGCAATAAGGGCTTGTTGTGGCCATGGGAACAGCCAGTCTATGCATGTGTTATTCACTAATCCAGGAAAATTGCGACAGCGTTTACTTAATATTTCACCAGATGGAGACATTGAGAGAACTACGTGTAGATTATCACTGCAGGTGTTTAAAAAATACTGCCAAACAGAATCTTTTGCGATACCATAACCAGCATCTCTAGCATGATTTCGAACTTGCCCAATAATCGCATCCTTTTCTTCATCGGTGAATAATGCAGGCACCATTCCGATCATTAATATGTTATTTATGAATTCTAAAAATCCTTCTTCTGCGACCTGCGCAGCACTGAATAAAAATACAGATGGCTTGCGATCGATTCCTAATTGGTAGAATAACTTTTTAAGATCCTCTTTAAAACTAGTTTCGTTGTAACCACGGCACAGCATAATTTCAAACATTTCACAACCCGCGGTAAAAGCGGCAAGTCTTGTCAGACTTGCCTTTCCACTTCCACCAACTCCAACTAACATAACGTGTCCACGCTGTAAACGCAAACCCCGATGTATCCTTGTTACATGTTCTAGCGCATCATCAAAAAGTACGATGTTTAATTTCTGTTTTCGCTCATTGTACTCTTCAATTATCTCTTGAAAGAGGAAATAAATAGCTTCGTAATCCAATAAATCCTCGTAGAAGCGTGGTTCGTCTTCATTCATAGCGTTTCTATAATCACCATATAAAATCGGATCACGCATAACATATTCTAATAGATCAACTTTTTCAGTCTGGTCTTCATCTTCCTCCTCTTCAACCTTATCTTCATCGGGTATAAAAACTACTTCAGCGTCATCGCCCTCGCCCGTTACCATTGATTGAGCTGGCGGCGGTGGTGGTGGAAATACAGTACTTATTAAATTAATCACATGATTGCGCATTAATTCCTGATCCTCTACATTGATCAATCGATCACACATTACCCTGAGAAACTCGTTACGCCAAACGCGAACTATTTGATACTCTTTAACATAGTGTAAAGGGACAGTGGTACACAATCCGGCAACAATACGTGATAAATCACGCATATTGAATATATAGTGAAATTTACTAGGAGTCGGTGGAAGTTCAAGAATGGTAATTTTGTACAATTGTAACGTCATAAAGACTAAGCGATCAGCAACGCGCACCTCTTCCTCAAATATTGATAAATGTCCTTCTAAAATGGAGGTATAGATCCTTAACAAGGTTTTATCGGCGGGAAATGCAAGGTTACAAACAGTAAACATTGACATAAAACGAGGATCGACTTCATTTCGCCCACCACCGGCTACACCCATTGCTGCAAAGTAGCTTATGTCGCGTAAATTTTTCCAAATCAAATCTTTACCACGATCATAAAACCCGCCACGTTCGAACAACAACTTCAAAAGAGCGATTGGTTGTTGAGTTCCATAATCATCAACCTGTGGCATGTTTAAATCGTCTATAAAACAAATTAATTTCTTTCCTAGAGGTGGCCCAAAAATGTCCTTAGTACGCTTTTCCACTGACGCCTCTAAATTCTTTTGCACATCCATTGACGAAGTACGTGATGAAAAATTTATATTTAACAAGATATAAATATCAGAATTTAACGAACGTAGAAAATCATGGATTATTGCCGTCTTCGACGTACCAGTTTCTCCAATCAATATTATAGGCCTTCTCACGTCGTTCATTAATTTTAAAATGTAAGTTATACGTACTGTATCGATAGTTGGAACAAGAATTTCTGAAAATCGTTTTGTGCGGTCATGAACGTAATCGGGTACCATCCACTCCCAAGCAATCCACTTACGTTCGTGCGTGTCGAAATAGTAATCATATAATGTTGGATAACTAATTGGAAGCTTCCCAGCCGGTGCTTTATTTTCAATTGTATCTTCTTCATTCATCATAGCACATTGTTTCTTAACAAAATTATCGAATTCTAATCGCATATCTGCCAATAAAGGAGCCCCTAATGAATTATAAATAGCAGCCAAAAACACACATTCGATAAAGTTTTCATCGACCTCATCATCCTCGTTACGTACTTGATCAACTATTTGCGGATAAATAGCATCGATCATAAAACATAATTGTGTCACAAGATTAAGTGCAGTTTGAGGAATGACCATTTTCAACGGAGTAACTTGTTGGGTACCAATTAATCCTTGAACAATATACGCTAGCGTTGGAGGGATGTACTGCTCATAAAATCTGTTAAATACCTCACGTTCTGGTTCGAAATTTCTCGTCGCTACCCATCTATCCCAAAACGGTTGATAGCCCAAGTTTTTTGGATCAACGTATACCATCCCAGCTCTAGATACCGTTGCGGGAGAAGCATAAGCTAAATCACCAACCTCAAATAACAAAGCACAAATAGGCTGTAATCGTATACGCTCGCCGTTCGCTAACGTTAACAGTTTATTATCATCCATTACAGAATTCATATTTTCAATCCATAAAGCATCAACGTCACCATCGAAAAGTATATATCGTCTCTCTACCTTCTCGGTTGGTTTATTTATATCACGGAAGATATTAGAGAGTAATCCATCAGTCCAGTCACGTGTTAGTGGATCTAAAATGCCATATAATTCTATAACTGAGCATGCTTTTGGATTTAAGGTAAAAATCTTTGTAGGAAGTCCCATTAAGGTTTGCGCACGACTAAGTGTTTGTATAACTACAGTTTTTCCACCACCAGTCGGACCTACCAGCATTGAAGAGTGTCGCGTCATCATAGTCTCGTATAACTGAACAACTTTATCTACTTGTTCGGGTAATATAATGTAACGATTCGCCAACAATGATTTTTCTACTGCATCGTTAAAATCTGGATAACCTACTCTGGGGCAATCCATTCCAGGAAATAAATCGCGTATTAATCCTAAAAATAATGGCACGTCCTCGTATACGAACTTGGGATGATTCATATCCCTAAGAGCGCGCATTAATACTAACGCCTCATCAATATCAGGTGACGCTCGTTTTAAAACACCAGCCATCCTCAGAACAGCATTTAAAGCACGTAATCCCCAATCGTAATGAAATTGTTTAGAAAGCTGTTCACGTGCTAGTTTATACAAAACGGTCATTTTCTTTGCTAATACTTTTGCTTGCAAAAATCCATCCGAAAAGAGGGATATTAAACAAATCATTTCTAAATCGGGCATTATACAAACTACTGGACGGAAGAGCGCTTTTACTGACTCGGGTAGTTCAGTTCGACCAGCATATCCCGGGTTCATTGTGATAAAAATTCCAACTTTTGGATCTAAATTTATTTCAATGCCTTCAAAAATAAACTTTTTAACTTGCATCACTAAAGCGTTTCGTATAGTTTGTAGTTGCGTAGAGATAACTGATAACACAGATATATCAATGCGGTTAAATTCGTCGAAACATCCCCATGCTCCGCACTGTGCCAATCCAGATAGGTTAGTACCAATCGCTTTAAAATCCATACCTTCACCACAATTAGTAACAATACATAATAACCCCAATGCTTTCGCTAAGTCTTTGGTTGTTTCTGTTTTTCCAGTACCCGCCGGGCCAGCAGGTGCTCCGCCTAAATGCATTATCAACGCTTGTGTTATCGTTAAATAAATCCGATCAGTTAACGGAGTAATAACTAACCTTCCGTTTAAACCCATATATTCGTATCCGTACTCGAATGAACCTGTACATTGAGTGACCCAGAGATTATCTAAATGGTTGACCCAATAGAATCGCAATTGACTTTCCCATTCAAACTCTTGTGCATCCGTAACAGAATCACGTACAAAAGCATCGATAATATCGCGTGCATGAACCTCAATCGTGGCTACGGTTTTGAATTTTGAACGATCGTTTGCACTTAAATCTTCTCTTACTTTAATCACAATATCATCCAATTGTTTATTTAACTGTTCTAGATATTGCTTCATTGCTCGTTTATTTCCTTTTTTAATTTTACTAAATACATTTTCTACTTCTGCAGTCCACCATACCTGGTTAGCGGCCAAGCAAACCATTCCTTGATAATCCATCATCCAAGTGGTACGTGGTCGCTGTGTTTTCCCATAATCGTAGATTGATTTTTTCGTTATAAACCTATTCGTCCGACGCATTTCGTTTAGGACATCATTCATCCACTCTTCGACTTTTCCTTCAGTAACCACTAAGTTTTTGAATTCCATAATTTCCCGCTCAACTGATATCATAGCGGTAGCTACGGTTCGGTTTTGGTTGTCAGGACCCATTCGTAATGATTTTATGTTATCGAACATTTTGACCATATGATCTTGTACCACAAATGGATCGCTACTACCTAAAATCGACAATAATTCATCGGTCGATATAAAATAGAACCTTGGAAATCTTCGTCTTTTATTGTCTAAGTAATCATTTAGCGACTTTTGGCATTTATCCAGGCCGAATCCTAATCCTTGGAAATCTTGGAGTCGTCCTGTAGCTGTACAACAATCAAGTACGTTAGGGTTTTTCGCGGTATCAGCCATTATTCGTCTAAATGCTTTGTCAATATCATCGAATTTTTTCGCTTCCTCAGGTAATTGTGATCTGATATCCCCACCTACAAATATTCCTTCTAGGTACAACCATTGGCGTTGTACAGCGAACCACTCGTCAATAACTTCTCCTATAAGCGCCAAGTTTTTCTCCCATTTTTGCACTGTCGGTAAAAAAGGCCCAACGAATTGTGACCCGGCCATGCTTTGCAAATTCATGGAATTATCGTCAAGTACTTGAAGAATTTCATCAACAGCACCTAATATGAATCCACGGTCTTCAGTACCTTTTAAGTGTTTATGAACTGGAAATACCATAGTATTCCATACTTCAATGATATCCTTAACACCCTTCTCAATCCCTAATTCTTTAATTGCATTATTTATTATTTCCTCAGCAATATCTTGATATCGATGTAATTCCATTGTAAACATATTATCAAGTGTGAAACGATCAGGTGACATGTCGAAATGTTTACCGGTTTTATTCATCAACTCCTTCCAATGCCGCTCCCGCAATGCTTCATTTTTTAATGCTACCATTAATGGTACGACATTTTTAAACTGTTTCATTTTTAAATCTAGCATCATACCAATTGGACTAGTGCGTATGGACTTACTTAATTTTCTAAAATCTTTCATGAATGTTTCGATACCATCCACTAGTGCTTGCGGATTGAGATTAACCCAAAGTGTCCTTCCCCATAACTCTCGCGCACCTTTCTGGGTCGTGTATACTTTATATACCTGCTGAAGCCCTTCAAATTCTCCTTTACATCTCAAAAATTCTGAATAATCCGCTAGTGGAATATCAAATAAACGTTCCGCTAATACGAGATCTAATCTTTTTGCTTCCAAACTTTCAAATAACTGTCCATATTGCTCCATTAATTCAACACCACGATCCAAATCCTCACCAACTGACCCTGGACCTTCGTCATCAAATTTTTTTACGAATTCCCCCAAAGACGTACAAAATTCCGTAATTTCATTTAATGTTAAATTTGCAAAGCGCTCTTTAGTTGCTTCTAAGGTTTGCGAACGGTATAGAGCTGTTCGATATAACGTCTTCCACTCCTCTTCCAATTTATAGGCCATCTGTTCATCTTCCTCATTATACTCAATAGCATGATCACGAAACATTGCATATACTTGTTGATAGTAAGTAAACTTCAGCTCAGAATTCACGTTACTTCGCATTATAATTGTAATGGCGTGCATTACACTGGTAAACAACTCTAGTCCTTTAATATTTTTATTAACAATCAAACGTAAGTTATCAATCTCTTCTTGAAACTCTATCATATCATCTCGTGTACGTAATGCAAAACGTTCTCCCAATAATAATTTCCATTCGTACGCATAGTCTCTGATTGTATCTAATAATGGACGTAAATTAATCCTTATAGATTCTATGTCTTTATAATCTTTATGGTTGTTCATGTATGTCATAATTTCTGTGTAAAAATTAAAACGCGAGTCGAATTTTTCTAGTAAAAAAGTTCTTGAGACAAATTTATCGGTAATAACGGTTTTATCCAAATTCCACAAAAATGAAAAGCGTTTCCAACGTTGAAGATATTTATGAACTTCTACGATAATTTTACATGCTGACGCTTGTAATTGTGCAATAACTTCATGTATATCTGGTACTTGTATAATATCATCATGAAACGAAAATACAAAATGTTCTTCTGAAGACCCAATTCGTTGTGGCTCGCATTGTAGGCACATTCCTCGCATCCATCGCGGAAATAATTTTAATTTTTCTAAACACTCCTTAACGTTCCTTACTATAATATTATAAATCTCTTGTTGGCTTGGTCTCAGTCCGACCATTGATGAAATCAGTACAGCATCAACTTGAAATAACAAATGCTTTTCAACAAATTTTCGATTAAATTCTTCCAAATTTTTGATAATCATATCAGCAAAGCAGTTATACAACCGCATTTCCCACATCTCATAATACAATCGCATGTGTGGTGAGGCGCCAGTGTTCGTGTTCAATGTTAACGTTTCTAATTTCATTATCAGCGGCGTGAACTGATCATACAATCGTAACATTCCGCACAATGTTTCAGTTCTCATGTCGCGCATAGTTGCGAAAAATTGTTTACAAGGTAACCTCTCAGGACACTCAGCTACCTCTACGAACTGAAATATGTTCATCGAACGGAGCTGATCAAGATTTGAATACATGAATTGTTCGGTGTGTTGAATTTGATTGTTAATCGAAACCAAATGTTTAATCTTAGCATTGCATTCTTTGGTATATTCTTTGATCGTCAGCGAAGTCCATTTGATTCTCGTCAGTCCGGGTTGTATGCTGCATTCTATATCACGAATCAGGTCGCGCAAGAAATGCAATTGGGCTAGTTGCAGCTTATTCAGGACGTCGTTGTATGTGTCCAACATGGTTTTTATTAACTCTACGTCCTCACGCAGACGGGTTTTCTGTATGCTGGCGTACTTGATAATCTCTGGCACGAGGTAACCAGTGTTTTGGATGAGTTCCGCGCCGGCAATAACGTCGTAAATCCTTTCGTCGAAATTTAAGGCGAAGCATATGTTTTCTTCCGACATCATGTTCGAGCCCATAACGTCAGCCCAAGTCACACTTTTTGTCGTTTTCAATCTGTTCATAAAACTCACTGCTGATTTATCTTTTTGCTTTGATAGTTTTAGACCTACAAATATAAAGAATTTCATTAAAAATTATAACTAAATAAGACAGTTTATTTATTTCGGATGTTGCATTCTCTATTGACTCTAATATCAAAATAATAAACGCTTTGTATTTATTTTTAGACCAGTGTTATTGACTCTAAGATAGATTGCGTATATTCCTGATACATATAAGTAAAAATATTTAATCAACTTTTTATGAGTTTTTTTTTTTAATTATGCATACCTTTTTGTGATGCATGGATCTCTGCCAGTTCCTTAGATTTTTCTGAACTAGCTGAACCTGTTCCTATGCTGGATACAGTCTTCATATTCTTGCCTAATTTGTCATTTTTTGCGGCTAAAGGGTAATGTTGTAATATCAAAGCAAAATATACCCCAGGGCAATTTTGTAAATGAATATTGCTCATACAGATTTTTGATATGAATTCATGAATTATAATGTTAATATAATACAGTTTCAGCAAAATTGGAATATTAAAATTCCAAAAAGCTTTTTATTTATTCAATTCATTATTATGTAGGTTAGTACACCTACCAGACTTGAAAAGATTATTGTCCAATTTTATAACTTCCATTTTAAGAGTATCCTCCACTATTGGAACGGCAGTACTCAACCATTCCTTGTACTTGCTTTCTTCGTATTCTTTTAAGGTTTTCGAAAATTTAACGTACGTGCTGAATGCTTCAACCTTTAACATTGAGTTCTTTAGCTCCTCGATGTATCTAAACTTCAAAATAGGCTTCTTAATGCTAGCAAAAAGTAACTGCACCCAAAATATAGCACCGCCGTGCTTCTGCTGATTTCTACTGAGTATTGGCGTCCGTTTATTTCTCTACAAACATCCTGTTAACGTTCAATTATTTGCTAAAAATCATCGATATTACCAAATACAAGCTTTCCATAGCACCCAATTCTTTAACAAATTGATCCATAACGATCTCAAATTTCGACATCAACTGATCGTGGATAGCCTTCCTGGTACGAATGTGTCTGAATTTGATTAATTTTTCTAGCGCTCCTTCAGCAGATCTATTTACAAAATTGAGAATTATTATTAACATCTACATTAGTTCCAAAGCAACAAATATAGAGACAATCAAAATACTTAAAAATATACTTTCATTCATTAGGATAAGTAAAAATAAGATTTTAGCCGAGTTGGCCGAGTTAAGAACACAATTTAACTAAAAATGACCTCTAAAGCTTCTACTTCATTATTATGTTGCTACTAAGAAAATAATTGTTTTGCATATACACATATATATTTATCCACGTGACTTAAGTATAACAAAAAAAAACAAGAATGTGCTTTATACCTCTCAAAATAAGTTCATTTTTAATAATGATACGTTTACTTATCGAGACATAAGTTACACAAACAAAATGTTACTGGTAAATATCAGGCTTTATATCCTGTAAATCCTACTAAATAATTACCTCAATACTTTGAAACTTTGATCGATAAATAGAGTAGCGGTTCTCTCCAAGGCCCTAACTTCTTTTCCAAATTGGGATATTATCTGCTGCCAATTCTCCTTATAAGTCTCCCTAAAAATATCAAAATCTGCCAATTCTATAGGAAGCACCAGATTCTCCAATCTCATCACAACGTCATCGATCTTTTGTGGGTCCGTCATAATTGATTTCAAGTCAGGCCCAAAAATATTTGTAAACTGATCAATTATCTAAAAATGTTAAACATGCAAAAAATTATGTTTTTTTTTTCAAGAACAAACTTACATCAGCTATTAACTCTATATCTTTACACACGACTCCGATATAATCAGTCTCGGCGAATAACTTTTTTCTATCAAACTCCCACCTATTGGTTTTGCCTGAGAGTTCGATCTTTTCTCTAGTCTCCATATAACACTCCTTCCACGCCTTAACCATCTCTCTAACCTCAGAGGCTAATTTCTTAATCTTTTTGACCGGTTTCCTGAACAGGACGCTATTGTCGAGAGATGCCTTGCTCTTCTCGACTAAGGCCCATGAGATTCTTTCAAGTAATGGTACCATCTGTTCATCCGTGCAGTAGTACCTTGATAAGACCCATATCATGTGTAAACCATCGTATAAAGGAGGAATGCTCTCTTTTGTTTTAACATAATCCTCTGAGTACATCATTGTCTATAATGTTCGTATTTTTAATTTTAATATTGAATGTTGGTTAAAATTCTTACTTTGAAATGTCTGAGAACTGTAGATAAACACTGCACATTATCCCTAGCCTGTGAATGTGACTTCTTCAACTTGTTCTTATATTCAGCGAAGTTTGTTATTACGGGTGATTTGGCTTGTTCCAAAATCTCCGTCATGCGTTCAAATGTGTGCTGCTTAAGGGGTTCTAATAGAGCGCTTAGTCCTGCTTCCCGTTCTCTCCAATAATCGTATTCTGCGAGAGGGCCATTTCCAGATGGTACCTTTTATAATTTCATAATTTTAATTAACAAACTTCACATTGTAATAATTCATACAAGACAAGACAATCTCTATTGATTGAATACAAAATAAAAATCCTTAATAAAGAAAAATAAATTATATTAGATATAAATACCTTGATTATTATTATTTACTATACTATTTTCTATATTACATTCCAAAACGCAAACTTTATGTTTTGTTATAATTTAAAATAAAAATATAAAAATACCTTATTTTGATACATTTCAAGAACTTTATAAATCTGTTTCTGCCAATTCAAAATAATATCCTCTAACGACTTAAGCATTGATTTATCAGATATAACTTGCTCATTCGTTTTTGAAAAGATATCGGGACATTCCGCAATTTGTACATGTGTATCGTCTTCGATATGATCCATAATCCTTAAATATATAAACGTCAAATCTTTGCAAAAACTACAATAAATTATACCATTTTACGCTCTCCAGTAAAACATCATAATCCTTTACCAGCTCCTCTTTAAGCAATGCCTGTTGCTCGGTATCAACTAGGTCATCTTCAGATTCACCACTAATCAAAGCAACAGAAGATCGTACCAGATCGCGCTCCATAAGCGAAGACAACCTTTTGAAGCTAGATGGCGTGGAAAATGTTTGCACTAATGACTTGCTAGTTGATTTACTTCGACCATGTAATTTTGGTACTTGTTTACTCGACATAAGTGGTATATGTGCCTAGAAGCGAATTTAGGTAATGATAAGTTTATTAAAAAAACAACTCTTTATTTTACTTCACGTGAATGCGTAAGTAACGCTTGTAAACATTTTCCATCACAAGTACCAACGAGAAAGTAATCCGGCATGTCAGCCATAGCGTCCTCCATGCAATCGTAGGTAGGTATACCCGAATCTGAAGTCCTCAAAAAATAAAGGTACTTCATACCGTAATTATCTCTATCATCAACGATGTTTCCCACATAGCCATGCATTATGTAATCAGTCTCTAATTCTTGAATTATTTTCTATCAAGTAAATAGTTTAGTATATATTACTTCATATCATAATTCTTACATACCGTTACTGTAACATATTCTGGTTCTACCTCCTCTTCTGCTTCTTCAACTATTAAATGAATGTTTGTACTATTGAAAAATCAATCAGACTAAATTACGTACCTACAGGAGAGGATCGATCCTTCTTCTTGGTTTTACCTTTTCCTTTTCCCTTACCTTTTCCTCCCTTGCCTTTTTTCTTTTTATCTAAAAATTAATTATAGATAATAATTTTGAAATATTAGATATTCAAAATCTAGAAAAAAATGTAACATTGGCAACACATTGGCTCCCTTTTTGTGGACAAAATGCAGCATTTACTCAAGAACAAAATAAACAAACAAATGAATCAAAGTATCATGTCGAATAAAACACGATAACTTTGTTTGTATAATTTGAAAACTTATTATTGTGACTAGTTTCGACAAATTTAGCTTGTCATTATCAAACACTATGTTAATGACAAGCTAAATTTGTCGAAACGAGTCACAATAAAAAGTTTTCAAGTTATACAAACAAAGTTATCGTGTTTTATTCAATTTACAAAAGTGTATAACGAAGTAGAAGCCTCCAACATATATAACATAAAAGTATCATGTTCATTGGTTACTAGTTCTTCCCACCTATTTTTGAATTCAATCACATTTAGCTTTTGAAGCGATTCAAGAAGTGATCAGTGGCCTACCAAAATTATGCTGCATCTATCAGAATAACCATTAATCAAAATGAATGTTCGGCGAATATAGCATGTAATGTAGAATATCTACATTTTGCGACTTGAGGCCAAGTGTAATGCAGATAAACAATGGTGTCATATCTTTTGATGGTACTAAAACTGTTTTCTCGTAATGCATGATTAAAACCAAACTCATTTCCAGTTGAAAAACATTTCTTTGTTGTCTTTGAATAAACTGTTCAGAGGGCCGGAAAAAAGTGGTGGGGGGGGCAACATGCTCTCTCATATTTCCCCTACTCAAGTAAAACATCGCATTTTAACGTTTAAAGTTAAAGTTAAAAATGTCTCCATGTATCTATCCCATTCGTACACAGTGCAAATATACCATATCTTGTCCATATCTTTCCCATATCCCATTTCCCTTTTTCTATCCCTCTCTTCTGAACCGCATCTAGCTCGCACCAGGGTAATCTTGCCTTCATTTGAGAAGATACTATTAGTCAAGTAAACAGACATCTTCCTATACACCTGCCACCTTTTACAGCTTAGATTGCTGAGCTAATTCCGATACATCCTTGCTCTCCTGCATCTCAACCTCATTCTACTTCTCTTTCATCCATGCCTGCACATTTACCCCATTCTTCAACCATTCATACATTCGTTCCTGCGTTCCTTCCTCCACTCATCCCACTTTATTCACCAAACATTATCTCATACTTTACCACTCTTTCCATTGCCTCCATGCATTGTTTCCTGAAGCAGAATGTACCCAGGCGCCGATCTTTCAACTTCCAGAATCTGCTTCAGGAACAATGACTGCTCTCTCTCTCAATGCATTCATACTTCCTTATTTCCCATGTTTTTACCCCATACAGAGAACTAGACTTCACACACGCATCCCACAGCTTGCACTCCAATTGAAAGTTGCCTGAGAACCATTTTCCTCACGTTTTCCTCTCTATGCCCCATGCTTTTCTATCTTTCCCCTGTACCCATTTGGCGTGTTCACCACCTGTACATTTAAATATGAAACCCAAGTTTTTAAATTCCTTCACTCTTTCAATGTATTTCCTCCTTTATGTACCAGGCACATAATTCCCACACGCCACGACTTTGGGAAATCTGCTTCTCCACTCCACAATTGGTTCAGCAACTCTCTGACTTCTGCTTTCCCTCCTTTCCTATATTTTCCACATTTCTGCCTTTAACCCGTCCAGCCCAGCAGCATCCCCAGTGTTCACCTCATCAAACGCTTTTCTATTTCCTCCTTCGTAAACTGTTCATCCTCCCCCATCGACTCTTGTTCCCCTACTCCACACCGCTCTACACGCTTTATACTACATTTCTTTTTTATCCATTCTTGTAAAGACACTTCTATATGTTGGCTCATATCACCTCTTTTCAAAATACTTCATATCTCCTTTTCATTTCATTTTTTCTAAGGCCCGCGTCTTCCTGTTCTCGCATACTTAGCCCTCGCTGCCACCACCCACCTATCTTCTCTTCTAGCTCCAGTCTCTCAATATCTGGCTTACTTCCCTTTTTGCGTCCCGACAGTCTTCATCGAACCAAGAGGATCTTTTCCTATCCCTTCTTTTCACTTTTCTTCCGCGCCCTGCAATAATCACTTTCATCTCTTCCATTGTTTTTACTTAATTCCAGTTAATCTTCCCTAAGCGCTTTCCCATATTCTTGATTGCACTCACACTATCCTCTAGCTTCTACAATTTCTGTTCTGTTCATTTTCCTTAATTTTTCCCACAAGTATCTCCACCATTATTGGCAAATGATCAGACCCTAAGACTTCTTCCACCACCATTCATCTAACTCCATCCCTGTTTAGCGCCTTTATTATGATATAATCAACGATTGACAATCCTTGTTGTCCAACATACGTTTTCCTCCCTTTCCAATCACCCTCAGTGCACCCATTTAACATCTCCCATCCCTCCTCTATTAAACCAATCCCCCATCCTCTTAAATCTCGTTCCTTGATTACATTTCTCTTCTAGCACATTCCGCATTTCGGCTCAGTTCTTATTAAATGTATACCACCCCTAGTTCTAATTAACAACCCTCCTTTTGACATTTAACCCAAGCTATACCCTCTATCACTTCTATAAATTCCACCTTCCAATTTTACAGAAACTATTTCGTACCCCCGTTTGCCTCCCTTTAGTGCATTTAGTGCATCCTTCGTTGCCCTTTGTACTGACCATCTAAACCCCCTTGGAAGTGAATGTGTTACATTTTCCCACTCTTCCTTCATCATCCATGTTTCCACTAACCCCACAACATCTTTTTTGAAACCCAGTTCTCAAAGTCTTTGTGCCACCTCTCGCTCCTACATTTTCACCCCACCCTTAAGCTGCATTCCCTATTTTTAGCTACTATTTTGTTTCTGTTCATTTTTGTGTCCGCATTTGCCCAACAATCCGTATTTTTTGTTTCGTGTATTTTTATTACTTTTTTTTATTTTACTCCCAGTTTCCTCCATTGTCTCTAAGTTATTTATTTAGCTATACTTCTAATTAATCGTCTTACTTTTTTTGGATGCCTTCGATGCTGAAACTAGCATTTTTCAATCGTTTTACATGATTTATAAGTTGGAGCATTTCCACCATAAACCTAAATAAGAATTAGATGTGCTTCATATGAATTTTCTTCCAATTGTAGAAAAAAAAACTAAAACTTTGTGCAGATACTGCTCAATTAACATAAAAACAAAGTTGATTATCGAAATGAGAGGTCTATTACTTCGCCAAATTCCATTATACAGGGTGTCCCTGTATGTGTAGTAAATGAAACGTTCTGGTTGAGAATTTACACAACTTTTTTAATATCAAAACACTGCGATAATTGCTTCTGTCTGATGAAGAAACAATTACCGCAGTGTTCAGATATTGAAGACTGAGTAAATTCTTAGCTAGAGCGTTTCATTTACTACAAAAGCAAAGTCAATTTAATAGTACTCCAGAATCTTATTAAACCATAGGCGTCGATGACACAAATTTGGAAGAAATACTTCGTGATGATTTAATAGGAACAATTTAGGATAATAAGACAATTTATAGAAAGTAATACAGCGGGTGCGGCAAAATATCCACTTGAGCGTTTTTAAATAATGTTACGCCTTGGAAGCGAGCGTTTTAATGTAGAAGAATAACTGCATGAATAAATAGAATCAAACTCGTTCACAATACAATCCGATATATAAACCCTTCCTTAATTGTCTTGAATCAGCTACTCGCAAGTAAAACACCTCATATTTCAGTTTATTAGGCATCTAATTGCCTCATTGACGATGGAGGCTTCTACTTCGTTATACATTTTAATCACAAATTAAACACAATAATTACTTTGTTTTGTATAACAGTTATTTATTTAAATGGTGACGGTGTTTAAATAAATAACTGTTATACAAAACAAAGTAATTATTGTGTTTAATTTGTGATCTAATTGCCTTGCATGGACTTCCCCATGGACTGCTACGGAAACAGATTGTTGAAATCACCATTCTTGAAATATCGATATCATTTCTTACATGATTAATCAGTTGGAGCATTGTCACCATAAACTACCACAAACATTCGATTCGCTTTTCTTTTAATTAATGTAAAAACTAAATGCTACTACAAATGCTGCTTAGTTAATCGCTCAAAGCGATATAAATTAAATTAGCTGTCATTAACATTAATAACAACTAGAGCCATCATTTGGAAACGGGCCGAACACATTTGTACTAATGATATCATCAAAACGTCGATGGTAAGCGCTTACGGTTGCTATAATGGAAAATCCGAGGGTGATTTTTTAAAGCAATAAACAATAAATATACATTTAAAATAAAGAAAAAACAATACAACTAAAATAAATATACTAAACGAAGTTTCTATAAGAAGACTTAGTGCCCAAATAGATGTTTTTATACAATTTACCTGTCTTTTTGTCTCCAAATTCATCTTCTTCTTCTGCTACACTCTCTTCACCAATAATAGTCTCGGTGACTTCTGTTCGCGGTGTGTCAACTGCCTCTGGCGCTGATTCCTTAGCCCCTACTGCTGATTGATCCACATCCTCTTCCTCATCTTCTTCGCCATCACCTTCTTCTTCGTCATCCTCTTCCGCGTCTTCTTCATCACCTTCGAATATTTCTAAAAATATGGCAACAATAGTAATGCATAAGGATCACCGAGAAACACGTGTTAACGCAAAACAATTGTATGGTAACCGTATTCCTAAAAAGCCCTTCTATCCTATATTTTTGTGAAACCACAGATCCTTTACGTAAAACAGATGTAATATATATATATAGATATTTCTACTCAAAAGTCACTCACAAGGTTTGTTTTCTTATAGAAAAGAAAAATTTTGGAATAACAAAGAATATGCGCATGTAATATTTAAGGTATATTTCTTTTCTCGCTCGGAACAATTTAACCCATTGAATTTTGCTATGATTTTAGCAACAATAGAAGTTTGTAAAAATTCAGGTATCTGCAGATATCACTTGATAATGACGATAAAACCTCTTAACTCGAGTCGTGTTGTGTTGTTTAGATTTTTTTAACTGGGTTGTTATATAACATTTTTACAGTTATTATTTGTTTTTCAAATATGGTGAATTTTTCAAGCCAGTGTAAGTATGAACTAGCATGTAGTAACGGTCGCAACCATTTTCTTAATTATAATTGTTAAGTTACTTTTTATATGTGTCTATAGTCTGTTCGTTGGATCTTCCGTCGTATGTCACAAACTATCGCTTCAAAAAACGACGAAAGTTTTACAATGCGTTCTTTTTCTAACGCATATGGTTACTTTATCAGACTGAATGTTTTTGCGTCGTTTCTCGAAGCGATATTTTGTGACGTATGACGGAAGATCCAACGGATGGACTATAAGTACATAATTTGTAAAGATATGTGTATAAAGGAATCAAATACCTGCTTCAAATTCAGTTGGAACATCCGTAAATTCCTCACTGTCGCCAGTAGTTGCTTCCGATTTCCCCTCCTTGCCTTTCTTGCCCTTTTTGCCTTTGCCCTTGCCCCTACCTTCCTTTTCTTTATCAGTTTCCTTCTCCTTTTTGCCTTTGCCCTTCCCTTTCCCTTTCTTCTTCGTTGGAACGTCGACTACAACTTCAGGTTCCGGCTCTGGTTCAGGCGGCAAAACTATTAAAAAATTATACATATAATAATATGCAATCATAATAAATCACTAAATAGAAACTGAATCGAAAATGAAATTCTATGAGATTTAAAAACTAATACAATATATCTTTAATCAATTATAAATAAAACATTGAATTGACGAGGCGGTTACATGATGAAACTCCATAACATATTGAAGTAAAACAACACAGTTGAGATAAAGATGTAACCCTCTCAACTGTGTTGTTTCCTTTCAATAAATAAAACAGTTTAAAATGTTGATTATTTTTACTTGTACATAAATACGCGTCGAAAATAGAGGAATAAAAGAGAAAGCTTGTCTTTGAGGCTTTAAAAATGTTAGTTAAATAATTTATCAAGAGAAAAATTGTTATATGTTATCTAAAAAAAGCTACAGAATTATTAAAGCTTTATTATAATTTATTTTTGTTTATTTTTAAGTCAATTCAGAATCTATCACATTCAACCATTCCAACTATAACTTTGCGATGAAAGTATACCGGGTGTTTCTAAATAAATGTCGCGGTTTTTAAGCTTTGTAGTACTTATTATGTAATACTTAAAATCATAATTAATACATGAAATGAAAGAGCAAGTCAAAAAGTTCTGTTTGTTGATAAAAATGACAACTAGTGAATAGGAAACAGACTTGTGAACACTTATAATGTGCGCATTCGGGGCTTAAATAACCCTCACAAGATGTACAATTGGAACGAGACCCCTACATTTATTGTTTTTTTGTACCCTATCTAGGCGTAAATATTATGGGCCTTTTTTAGAGCAACTTTAACTGGTACTTTCTATCTTAATGCTCTACAATCCCGATTTTCATTTAGAAACACCTATTCAAACCATTCAAACAAAAGTTGTCTCGTTGCCTCATGTTCATTATTGAACTGTTTAAATTGTTTAACTTATTCTCCTCGAATAATATCATAGAGATGATAGAATTCAAATAATAATCGACAATTGACAGATTATTGTAAACAGATCTGAATTATTGCGGCAGTTTATTATTACTTACTCCTTAGAAATCTCATATAAACCAGGGCGTTTCCAGTCAACTGGCTTAATTTGAAAAAATTAAAATATTTTTTTTTATTCCATAAATAAATAAAATATAATTCTATTATTTTTAAATATAAACAAAATAATATCACACCGGAAATAAATATAGCATATATAAAATCATAATAGAATATTTTGTAAAATTTGAAACAGATTTTTCTAACTAAATTTATTAAAAAAACGATTTTCTTTGCTTTTTAATAATATTGTCAATATTAATATCAATATATCAATAAATATGTAATACAGCTAACTCGGTTAGTCTTTCTTGAGACATAGTGACTCGCAGCCACGATTTGAATCTTTTCAGTGCATATTTTCTGTATACATCTAAAGCATTTTCTGGTAATTGTTCTTTGATTTTATTTTTCTTTTGCCATTGTAATTTCCAAAATGCCAATTCAGACTTAATTGCTATTGCACATGTTACGTTTTCAGGTAAAATTTTATTTAAATATGTTGCAACAGATTTTGAAGTGGCATCTAAACCTTCGCCAGTTATCAATAAAAGACTAGGTATTGTTGTGTTAAATTTGAACAAATTCATCGTGTCTTTATTAAATCTGTATTGCAGATCTGTAATAATATTATTCAGGAGAGGTAAATATATATTAATTCGATAATAATCCTCTGTTCAGTTCAGAGGAACTTAAAACAACGAACCACGTACATGCAAAAGTCCATAAAAAATAAATAAGTAGTGTTAAAATATATAAAACTAAAAGGAAGTGGAAAATAAAGAAACAAATGAGTACAAAAAGAGAAAGAGATATCGACAAAGATAGAAAAACGAAGCAGTGAAACAAAACGTTGTAATAACAACAGGATACAAAAATAAAACAAAGGAAGATAAAAACAGAGACAAAACTCATGGAGAAGGAAAATCTAAATATAGCTAAAAAAAGATGTGATAATGGAGGAATTAAAGAGCATGTTTAAAGACTCCATAAGAGAAATGGCAAAAAACTCAGAAGAACTAAAAGAAGAGAGGGAGCAAAAAAGATACTGGGGACAGTATGGAGATGAGAACAGAAACGAAAATGGAAAAACAATTATAGAATTATGTATAGCAAACAACCTCATTGTGACAAACACAAAATTCAAACACAAATACATACATAAACAGACTAGAGAAGTTAGACCAAGAAAAGAAAAAGAAAATACTACTCCTTAATAGACGCAGAAGAATGGAAAAGGTGAAAGATGTTAAAGTAATAAGACGCTGAAATAGGGAGCGACCACTACTTGGTAAAAATATAAATTAACACAGCAGCTGAAAACTTGAAGTATACGAAGTCGAAAACAATAATTAAAAAAAAACACATAAAGCCAAAAATTGAAAACAAAGAAACTAGGAATGCATACCAATCAAAAATAGAGAAAAAGACAAACAAAATAGAAGGAGCAGAAAGCAAATAGAAAAAGTTCAAAGAAATCATAAGTGAAGCAGCCCAAGAAAGCTGTGAAACAATCACTATATCAAACAAACAGAGGAAGAAAAACAGGTGATAGTCAGAAGAGGTAAAACAATTTGTAAAAACAAAAGAAGAGAATTGGAAAACTTACATAAGAACAAGGAAAGAATAAGATTATAGAAGATATATAATAGCAAATAAAATAGTGGAACAAAAATTCAAAATAGCAAAAAAGCAATCCTGGGAGCAGTTCGGTAAGAAACTGAAAGAAATGTTCACATAAAACCAAAAGTTGTTTAACAGCACTATTAAACAAATGAGCAATTAAAATACATTAACCCAGCCAAGTATAAAAGACAAAAACGTAAATATAATAACAGAAGAAAAGAAGATATTAGAAAGATGGAAAATCTCCAGGTATAGATGACATCACAGCCGAAATGATGAAATATATGGGGGAAAGGGGAAGGAAGAATTCTTGGAAATAGTAAATGACATTATCAAAAATCACAAGATACCCGGGGAATGGAACAAGGGAATTATAATATCCATACACAAAAAAGGAGACACAAAAATATGTGATAACTACAGAGGTATTACACTCACAATCAAACCAGGGAAAATTTTTACTAGGTTAATAGAAGTAAGAATAAAAGGAAAATTAGATCAACGGCTGGGAGAAGAACAACATGGATTCAGAAAAATAGAAGCAAACCAGACTTAATATACAAAATGAGACAATTAACAGAAAAGATGATTAAAAAGGGAAAAGAATTACACATATGCTTCATCAACCTAAAAAAGCGTACTACAGGGTAAGAAGAGAGGACATATGGCATATACTCGAAACAAGAAGGATAAAAAAGCATAATAAATATAATAAAGAAATAACAAAAATAAAGTAAGAATAGGAAATAAATAATCAGAGGAGTTCAAGACCAAAACAGGACTGAGACAAGGTTGTATATTAAGCCCTTTACTTAATGGCGAAGCAATAAGAAATAGCAAACAAAAAACTATTAAAAATGCAAATATGTATTAATGTTTGCCGACGACATAACACTAATAGCAGATTCAGAAGAAAACCTGGAAATATTAAAAAAATAGCTGGAAAAGATAAATATAATATCATCAAAAGAGAGCAATCACAAAATAAGGTTAAATACCTGGGATCAACAATAGAGGAAACAGGGAAGATAGAATCAGAAAAAGATGAAAAACTAGGCAAAGCAGGAATGATCTACAACACAATAAAGAAAACATTCTTAGAGAAAAAAGAGATTACAAAAACAATAATAACAGAAGTATATAAAAGCCATTAACTGCTATATAGTAGTGAATCGTGAGTAACCACAGAGAGTTATAACAGAAAAACCAATTCAATGGAAATGAGATACCTAAGAAAGATAGAGGGAATTAGGAAGACCAAGGAAGGGTTGAAACGAGCAAGTGCATCAAGCAGCGGAAAGAAAAGGAATAGAATGGAAAGAAATAAGAGAATAAGTCTGACACCCATAATGGATCAAATGGGAAAAGATAAATAAAAATAATCTTGTAATTCGTTTAAAATATTGTTTAAAAGATGTGGCAGTATTTTTCCCCTTGATGGATAAAACATCAATAGTGTTATTTATAAAGTTATTAGAGCAAGATTCATTTTATTTATTCTATTTACTCAAAATCACTGTATTTCTAAAATTATCGGACAAAGAGCATAGGGTAACTGTGAAAATCGAATCAATTAGCAATTTAGCTTTATTAGAAGATTATCTTCTCATTGCAAGATTAATTAAAACAACTCCACAATGTTTAAAAAGCATGTTTATCACATGGTATCTTTTGGACGAGGCTTTAAAAAATTAAATGATTTCTTTAATGGTACCAATGGCATTGCGGGCAGCCTGTACTTGCATACATTTTGATATGGACAAATTTAAAGCATGGTTGAAATATAGTGTTCTAAAAACGTTGAACAAGGTTGACTGCAATATAGATACAGCACCCTTCAATTCTTCCATCATAAGGGAACATCCATCTGTTCCAATTCAAGTATAGGCTCATGAGTAACATCATTATAATTATCATATTTCAAGAGACATTTGTGAAATATGTTTAACGGTTTTCCAAATGATTTTTTAAAGTTGTCACCAGATGTAATTCGAAATGTAGAATTTCACAAATATTGCCCTCGTTTGTAATAGATTTTGTATTTAAGAGAGAACCAGCATCACGATGACCTCGTAAGGGAATATTTTGTTTCCCCTAAATATGATACTTTTTATTATTGGTTTTAATCTATGTCTATTTTCTTCAATTTCCATATTTAATTTATTTCTTATATCTCGTGATTTTATAAAACAATTTCGCATAAACAATTGAATTTTTATGGTAATATTTTTATAACACAACATTTTTATCTGATAATTTAGAATATTGAGATACTGTCTGAGATACTTATTTTTGCAATGGCACTTGTTGGTGCAACCTACCAAATTTTGTAAAAAAGAAGCAATATTTGCAAAAGAATCTGTTAAATGATTAGAAAACATTAACCAATTGTCTAAAAGGTTTTCCAGACAAGTAATATTTAACATTCTTCCTCCTGTTTATATACAGAATAGGGTAACACAAAAGTATCATTTGGTTTTCTTTTACAATTTAAAATTTGAAATTTCTCAATTTCATTAATATTACTAAATTTAACTATATGAATGTAAATTTCAACATTACTATATGTACATGTTGTATGCTCCTTTTTCTTTTGCTAGTGAAGATTCTACTGTATTCGCTAAATGTCAATGAAGATGTAGATTGATGATTTAAATTGACTGTTGGCATAGATCGATCTTTATTTGTTGAAGAATCGTCAGTTTTTTTTTAATTTTCTGAACAAATTAATCCAACGTGGATTATTAATTTTCATTTACTATTTTAATTACAACCAAAATCAGGAATAAATTTATTTAAACGAATGCATATATTATTACTAAAATCAAAAAAATACCTTATGTATAATTGATCGAATTATAATAAATTGGTAATTTATCAGCAATTACTAAATATTTAGGATTTACATACGACGTGTAAACAGTTTCGGTTTCTATCTTTTACTTTTAAAGCAAGTAAGACAAGAAATAAAATGGTGATGTGGCCATCATAGTACTTTCCCTATATTTTTCTCGAAAACTATGAGGTTTATGCAAAAATGTTATTCTTAATAATTTATGCACTTTTGAATTCTCTACAATTATTTGTGATATAAATTTTATGTAACTCCAATAGTTTATTAGCAATTGGCAAAAAATGTCAAAATTTTCAATTTTTATTTTTTTTCTCAAAAGTTAAGAATTTTATGAAAAATATGTTCGACTAAAACTTGTTCAGTTTTTTATTGCCTTTAACTTTTATTTGAACCGTTTTTTTAAAATTTTTCATATTTAGAAAAATAAAACGAAAAAACAAAAAAACGCCTCGAGTAAACATCCACTTCCGGTCTATGAATGTTTACCAAAAGCTTTTCAGTTCCAGTTTTTAACGATAAAACCTTAAGTTTGAAGTTTCATCTCAAACAGATTATTCGTTTTTGAGATACAGCGCCCACCGACAGACACACAGACAGACAGACACACACACACACAGACACAGAATTTTTTTTCCAGAAATTAGTGTTTTGGGCTCAGGGGGTCCCAAAACGGATATTTCCGCAAAAAAAATTTTTCAAAAAAAAATCACGAAAACAATACTCCCCCTATATACTACGTGTATAGGGAAAGTAATTATAAATTAAACTAAGAAATGTGGAAAGGAAGTCATCACTTTTCTAACGGTGCTTGCGCAGATAACTTTAATTTGTGTACATGGCCTGCCTGTTTTGGAAAAATGCACTGTCATAGATCGCTGACTAGAATTACTAACAGTTAACTTGTTTGTTTGAAATATTAGTAATTTTTAAGAATAAACAAAATAAGCGAATAAATAATTCTTAGGGGGGGTAATTACCCAATTACCCCCCTGAAACCGCCCCTGCATATAAATGATTGAATACAAATTACAAACGACATACTTCTTCTAAATAGCAAATGATTAACAACATTTGATTGGTGAAAGTAAATAAGTGATAAATGTCACTAGTTTGATGACAAATAAAAAATTTGTGTTTTCTTGTTGACTGCTCTCATATTTTATAGATAACAAACAAATATTAAATTGTAGGGATTTTATGTTATTTATGACAGATGGAAAATGACAAATAATATCTGTTTTAATTTTTTTTATAAATAAATGGGCAATTTCGAGGCATTGTTCCTTTATCAATACCCAATGACAAATAACAAATGACAGATTACCGCTGTCAGATAACAGTTTACAAATGATACAGATAACAGATGAAATGTGATATATTGTAATTGATTATTATCTTTCTGTCATACAGATGATATTTAGTCTAATCCATTTTGGCAAATTTAATTTATTAATAATCAATATGATAGCGTTTGTTGCTTTGAAGACGTCTCTCCATATTTCTTCATAATTCTTCTAGTTTGTGTTACTCCTTAAACTGCTAACTTTTTTGTTAATTCTTCTTCTGTGTATGCTGGTGGGCCTGGACTATTAATTATTTCCCAACGTTTGTTATTTGAAGAGATTTTCTTTCTATTTGTTCTAGCTTTTTTTAATTTTTCCAATGACTCTTGAGAATTTACTTTTGCACTAAGTAACCTACTGAGAATTTTTAAATTTTCTTTTATCACACCCTTCTATGTTAGATTTTCTTCTTTTTTGACTTATTTAACAGGGGTTTTTATAGGATGTTTGGATGTTTTAACGAGACCACAACGTTAAATTATGTTGCTTCCCCTCGAGAAAGGATAAGGTGGATTTACAAGTGCAGTAAAAGCGAAAAGAAGCAGGGCAGATGTAGGCTATACGTGTAGAACTACAAGAAAAGGCAAAAATATAGATACATGTGCTTTTGGTATTAGTGGATACATACTATAGAATATCAAAAAAATTCCAAAAGCTCAAGAAAGTTTTAATAAAATGTAAATATATCATAGAAATTTGGTAGAAAAATTGGTGAAGAAAACCATACAAAAATCAAAAAAGAAATCCATTATAAATTTGCAAAAATAGAGGAGAAATTCTTAGAAAATTGGGATTAAAATCAAAAATTCAAAAATTCCCAAAAATAAAAGATAAATTCGAAAATTGCTGGCAAATTCTGATAACGTAATAGAAGAAATGTTGCAAAAATCGCAAATAATGTAAGTGATAATATTGGAAACTTCTATAATCTGGATGAAATATAAAAAAATACTAAAATGTTTGAAGAGTCGGACAAAATAAGACAAGAAATGCCGAATATTTCTAAAAATCTCCAGAAGAAAGAAAAGGGCTAGATCCTTGAAGCAATGAAAAAATAGCTTAATTGTCTCATCATTAGAAGTAGAGTAGAAAAAAATAGAACCAAGAAGAAAACATAAATAAAAATTTAATGCTTAGATGAAAGAGAAGGAAATCTCACAGATATAATTAATGGAGTCGTACTAAGAGCACACATTTATATTTTTAATGGCTAAATTTAAATATCACGGTAAAAACGGGAACAAAATTTTCAAATAATAAAAATATTACTGATTACATATAAAAGTAAACTCAAACCACCCCCGAAGAATATAGTTTATTTAGGGTCTTGGTACTAATTAGCAAATTGGTAAAGTCCAAATGAAGAATTTTGGCACAAAAATAATTTTTGTGTGTATTTGGGATTGCTAAATACATCGTCTTTAATTTTGTATCTAATCGATCCAACAACTCCCTCAAATACTGCCCCGTTTTCCTTTCGCAAAAATCCATGAAAATTCCCTTGGAATCTCAAAATATCGTCGCCACAACATTTTTACCTGAAGAAATTAATTGTTTTGGATCTGGCGTATAATAATGGATCCAGGTTTCATCAACGTTTCTTCAAGTTACTGCTCAAAACAATTAGCGGGTCACTAATTTGTGCCCTCCATAAAATGCAAATAGGAAATTACATGCAAATAAAATTAAGAACATCCGAATAACGCTCTATTTAATTGTTTTAATTGGCACATATGCAAGTGTCAGAATACGTACTTTTAAAGTACCCGTAGTAATTAACAATAACTACCAAAACCAAATTGCAAAACAAATTTAAATTGTTAATGTAAACTTTTGTACATAAAGTGGTAATTTAATAACGAGTATGTGCTCCAAATAACGGCATTTCACCGTTTTGGCATGCTTCGCAAAAGTCTTCATAGGTCTTCTTGTGACCGCCGTTAGCTGCTTGATGGTCTGAGGAGGATGTAGCTAACTACGAACATGTCTGTCGAGGATATCCCAAACATGCTCTATGGGATATAAATCAGGACTTAACAGAGGCTACATCATTGATTGAATTTTCAGTTTCTTATAGGAAATCTAAAGTGATTCGCGCAGTGTGTGGTCTTGCGTTATATAACAAAAAATTTGGACCTATTCCATATGCGATAGGGACAACATGTTCTCCTAACACAATGTCAACATAGAGATTAGCGTAATGATTTCCTTGAAATACAACAAGGCCGGTTCTACTGTCGATACTAATCCGATCCCAAACCATAACTGAACCACCTCCAAATACTTGGAATTCCTGGATAGTAGCAGCTGCGTAGCGTTTTCCTGGGCGGCTGTAAACGTGAACTCGGCCATCGCATCGAGTAATACGGTACCTTAATTCAACCGTAAATCAATTCAATCTTCCATTGTCGAAGTTGCCATGTGACATGTTCACAAGCAAAATTCATCCCTGCTATTCTGTGACATCGTATTAAAAATAAAAACTTGATTCCCTCAACCTATTCCTAATTGTCTGGTTTGATATAGTGATGCCATTCGTCGTCCTGGGGTAAATGAAGAGGTCTTTCGCAATGGAGTTTCTACATTGAGAAGACTCGAAGTCAGTAAAAATCGGTCTTGATTTTGAGTGGTTCTTTTTTGCGACCTTGCTGACCGCTCCTGGTATATTGACTTGTCTCCAAGTATAAACCTGTTCCATAATCGCTGAATAACAGACAGGCTCTCGTTGAAGTTTCTTGAAACTTGTCGAAGACTTTCGCCATTTTCAATTAATATTATAGCACGAAAAGCTTCCACTTAGTTATATGCCTAAGTTTCTCTCAAGCCAAACTGCCAGTTTTCGTCTGTTTATTGATCTCAATAAGACCTTCCTAGCTCTTTGAATCAAATTTGGGGTACATTATTTCACATTCGTTTTGGTAGTTCTTGTTAATTATTACGGATACTCCGGAAGTATGCGGTGCTGATAATTCCCTATAAGTCAATTAAAATAATTAAAAAGAGCGTCTTTCAGATATCAATAATTTTATTTGCATGTAATTTCCCGTTTGAATTTGATGGTGGCACAAATTAGTGACCACCTAATTGTTTTGAGCAGTGTAGTAAGTACATATACTAGTGTATTAAATACAAGAATTAATAATTAAAACCCAAAACCAAAATTTAGATACTAAAATAAAATTCAAATAAATTCTACGATAAAATAGGTAACCCAATATGGAACTTTTTTTATGTTTACAAATGATTCTTTGATTTTAATTTTATGTAGAAGGCGTTTTTCATAAGTAATGTAAATAAATATTGCATATCTATTGGAAATAACGTTGCTCATAAATTATTTTAATAATAATTACCGACTAATAATACTGTAATAAAATAAAGTTAACTAGCCTTGAGTACTTACCCAATTCTTGCACTTCAACTTCCTTATCAACCAGTTTCTCATAAGAAGTTCTGTAAACGTAAAATAGCCTCTTGTGTGCCTCGTCCTCCAAGATATCATCGTTCAGAAAGAACCACAATTTATCCTCCAAATCGCCATCCTCTGCGCCGAGCATTTGTTCGAAATAGTCTCCATTCGACAGCCCCAAGTAATTCGTCACTCTGTCTTTGATCCATTCAAAGCGGTAATCCGACATTCACTACAAATCGAACTCAAATATTCCTGTTAGAATCTTCTTTTTGGATATAAAACTCTGACAGGCGTCAAAAATTATATTATAAATAACCGCGTCGTTATGATTTTTAAAAACAAAATTTAATTTTGGAATATATAAACGATGCGTTTATTATAAATTCAAAAACTGTAAATCCTGTTAAATTGTAATTATAGCACTTATTAAACAACTAATTTTATTAACTAAATGTAAATACAAATTAGTAATATAGAAATTTGTTGTTGGGTTATGTGAAGATATGATTAAAACTTGATTAAAACACTAACACTTTCTTCATAAATTCGTAATGATAAATATTATATTAAGTTTTTAAATTAGGGAGAAATTAAGCACTATAACTAAATAAATATAAAAATTGTGGAACGATGTCAGACTTAACAAATTATAACTAAATATTGTACTGTTAGCCGGAACTGAATTCCTTAATACTTCCTTAGTAAACAAATACGTCACCGAGGAGTTTCCAAGGTAACCCCATCTGACAATTGTTGCGCTTAGACCAACTAGTTATTGATTAATTGGTCTCCTGTAACATACTGAATTTCAAATAATAATGTTGTTATTATATTAAATACACTAATAATGCGAAAAATTATAATTATTTATTCGAAAAATTTGTTTTCAGTAACAAGATATGTGTTAAAAAATATATCCTTAAACTGAATGATCTAACCTAACACACATGTGTTAATTACTGTTAATTTTATTATTAGATGGAAAGGTATAATATAATGAATTTTGTGCATACTGACTATATTCCTATGTAATGGTACATCTTAAACAAACACGTTTACCTTTAGGGGAAAATAATGCATCGGATAAATGAAATACCAGTACCAGTAAAAAAAGTATGGGTTAACTGAAAGCAATCACAATACATAAATTAATCAATCTTGGATTATAATCTTGGAATATATGAGTTTAAATAGTGTTGATTTTTACATTTAAATTTTTTCAGTTATTTAAATTTTTTTGTATTTTTGGTATCCTTTTGTAATTACTCTTGTTTTAGGATTTTAAAAATCATTAATACTTATAAGGGTTATATCATCTGCATATCTGAGGTGCTATATTCTGATACCATTTATGTTGATACCTTTAGTGACCTTTTCCAATTTTTTTAAATACTTCCTCTAGAGCTATTGTGTCCAATTTAGGTAAAATGGTGTCTCTCTACCTCACACCTCTCTTTGGTGCTATTTTATTGGTCGTAGTTATTTATTCTATTCTGATATGCATGTTTGCTTTATTGTAAATATTTTCCATGATTTAAATATACCTTCAGTCTTCTTCTTTTGCGTTTTGTAGAGCCATTGAAATTGACCATATTTCAAGCATTTTGAAAGGAAGACTAATTGCAGAGCTACATTGTATTCTATATATTTTTCTATAAGGGTACAAGAACTCCAATACCGGCGGGATATTCGCATCTCATCCTCATCCTCATGTAGATGGCGTCAGCGTTGAAGCATGGAAATTCAAATGGCTCAATACTCCATCCAATCAAGTGCTTCGTTACCATTAAAGTATAAACAATCAAACATCTGGCTTTCAATGAAATGATGAACAAGAATTATATTTATATTACAAACATAATTTAACCCTTTCTCACTCCCATGGTGTCTTAGAGTAGGCTTGGTGAAGACGTCGGCTAGTTCAAGGTCTGACATAGCTGACATTGATGATGCCCTGTTCAAGCTTCTCATGGACGTGATGGTATTTGATGTTCACATGCTTTGTTCTTTTATGAAAGATTGGATTTTTCACAAGACAAAACGCTCCTTGGTTGTCCACATTCAGGGCAGTTAGTTCCCGGACTGGTTCCCCGATGTCATCAAGGAACTGACGAATCCTGGTTGCTTCTTTGTTTGCTTCTAAGGCGATGACGTACTCGGCTTCCGTCGTTGATAAAGTCACAACCTCCTGGATTTAGCAGGACCAGGTGACCGCTACATTTGTCAATAGGAAAACGTAAGGTCATTTACAAAGTCTGAGTCGGAGTATCCCACGACTTCCGACATCTCTGTATCTCTGAAATTCTCTATTCCAAGGTTTTCTGTTCCCTTCAAGTACTCCGGTCATTGTTCGAAGTGTACCTACTAACCTGATTCGTTTAAAGATTTCAAACCACCAAGCTTTCGGGGCGAAGAACTCACCCTGAAAGACGAAGTCAAATATTTGGGCACTCTTCTAGACAAAAAACTAAACTGGAATGCCCACCTGACGGAGAGATCTAAGAAAGCATGCATAACCCTCTGGCAATGCAGACGAGCTGTGGGGAAAACATGGGGACTATCTCCAAAGGTAACCCTATGGATCTACACAGCCATAGTGCGGCCAATGTTGGCATATGCATCATTAATATGCTGGCCAAAAACGACCACGAAATTAGCCGCAAGGCTCCTAGACCACGTTCAACGTAGCGCCCTTTTGAGCGCGACAGGAGCCATGAGAACAACACCAACAGCGGCTTTAGAAGCCCTGCTGCACCTGTAACCATTGGACATATTTATCAGAGAACAGGCAGCAGCGGCGGCAATAAGGCAACCAAGACATGGCTTGTAAGCAACGGAGGAGGTGAACACTACATAATCTTAGAGGATCTAAGGAAAAGTAATCCCGAGACAATGATGCCGGTGGACAATATCCGTCGAAAATACATTTTCAACAGGAAGCTTCAAATAGACCTGAGTTTCGAAAACTCAGGAATAGGAAGCAAGCACAAAGACATTCACACTGATGGGTCGTCAACGAAAACAGGGGCTGGTATATGAATTTTCTGCAAAAACCTATCCCTAAAAAACAGTACTGCTATAGGTAAGATAATGAGCACACCAACAATGGTGGAACTCGTGGGTATACTATATGCAGCAAAAGCAATCTCTGACAAGAAGATTAAGGGTAAAAATATACACATTATAACGGATAGCAGAGCGGCAATCTTGTCCATTGCCAACTGCAAAACCTCAGAATTAACGTTGGAATGCTGCGAAGTACTGGAAGAAGTGGCTCGTGACAACGAGATAACTCTATGCTGGGTAAAAAACACAACAGCAGAGGGAACAGAATAGCAGATGGTTTGGCGAGGAAGGCATCCGGACAAACGGTAAGCGGACCGAACCCCTCCCTGCTGCCCTCTCTGCTAGATCTGAGTACCCTACTGAAAACAGCTTCAATCAGATGCCATAAGGAGCGATGGGACAACATACCTGGCTGTAGAGTCTAAAAAAATTTCATCACAATGAACAGCAAAACGGCCAGATACTGTATGCAACTGTCCAGAGAAAACCTACGGAAGGTGGTAGGGCTTCTTACAGGACACTGCAATTTACGATCAGACCTGTACAAACTTGGACTACAATCTAGTCCTATCTGCAGAAGGTGTGAAGCAAAAGAGGAAACCGCGGAGCATGTACTGCTAGACTGCCCCGTGTTATCCAACCTACGTAAATCCACAATGGGAGAGGGATGTCTAAATCCATCAGACATCCTCAGAGTCCCTCTTGCTGCAGTCCTGGTATTTGCCAATGCCTTGGGTTGGCTTGACCGTGGCAAGGAATGAGGACTCAGATGGGAGGACGCACAAAGGGCCCATTGGGGTCTATGTGCGGCGGAACTCTCTGCCCTCCCATCGATTTAAACCAGAACCAGAACCTGATTCGTGGCGAGCATTATGTCTGGACATGTCACGATCGCCGACGATCATCTGTCTCGTCCAAGATCTCCATCCCGACAAAATATACAGGTTACGAAACTGTTATTTCAAACTGCTTCCTCAACTTGTCCACGAAACTGCGGAGTAGAAAATAACGATGATTATCAAGTCAGTGTCACTCCTCCTGTAGACGCACTTGTCTGCTTTTCCTCGTTGGAATCCTTGGTCGAGCATAAACTGGTTGAACTTTTCGTTCCAGCATCGTGATGTCTGCTTCAGCCCGTATATCGACCTTTGTAGTCTGCATACTTCATCACCGTTGACATTAGCTCCCTCTGGTGGGTCCGTATAAATCGTTTCGTGTAGATATCCATACAAGAATGCCGTTCGTACATCGAACTGCAAAATCTTACAATAAATTTTGACTGACCCAAGGACCAAAGAATTATTAGACACTTGTGGGCCGACTTGCTAGCCAAACAAAGGGCAACAGGTGAATTAGTTTAGTTTAGTTTATTTTCTTTACAAGATCTATTTAAAAAAGTAATACATAAAATACACACACAAATACAATCCTTGAAGACCTTGAAGGCGTTGTTCACGAGTTTTCATGTTCTTCCACTCGACCCATTGTATTTGGCTGCTGGTGGTAATTCTCACCGGGTGATGGTGGCCACTGCGGCAATATTTTAGCCATTTCTGGCGTATTTAAGTCCAATTTTTGGAGACTAGCTGAGAAGCACAAAAAGGCATGACATAACCAAATCGGAATGAGGCATACGACACTCTTCCTAGATGATCCGGTCAAGACTGAGTAGACTGAAACTAAGAAAAATAACAGGACTAGTCACTGGGCACTGTGACTTGAATAAGCATAAACATAGGATGGGAATTGAGAAAAGCCCTCTGTCCCGTGGGTGTTTGGAACTCCCCAACACCTACTGTGTACTTGTGAAGTGTACAAAGGAGAACGCATGGCGAAATTCGGGAAGCCTATGCTTCCTCTAGAACAGCTAAAGAGTATCCCCTGGAAGAAGCTCCTGGACTTCATAGAAGACACCGGAGTACTCGATTTTCTCCATCCAGGTACCGGCGAAGCTCGGCCACCACTGCTGCAGAAATCTTCACTCCTGGTCGCTGGACCTCGGGAGCTGCCCGGTTGAGCACTACACCTCGGCTGCGTCAACTGCTGTATTCACTGGTTCGATGCTAATCTGGACCGTCCTTTTCTCAACATCGATCGTAGTGTGTTCCTCAAAAATCATCTTCCTCAAAACATTCACCTTCTTGTTCACTGGATCAAACAGTCGGTAGTTGTCGGAATTTCCTTCGTACTCAACAAACATGAGTTTGCTGGATTTGTCATCCAGCTTGGGTCATTTGACTGTCGAAGATATGCATGAATGCGGTGCAGCCGAACTTAAGGTGTGACAATGTCGGCTTCTTCCCCATGAAGATCTCGTACGGCGACGTACTTCTCGCTCGTTAAAATTGGGATGAGAACATATACAGCCGTGTTTACCCCAGAGATACTTTGGTGTATCCATTGCGTGCATCATAGATCTGGCATTCTCTATGACCGTGCGCTTTTTCTTCTCTGTGCGGCCGTTCTGCTGTGGTGTGCAAGGCAAATCTTCATTGATGTTAAATAAAGAAAACACTTAACTTTTTTATACCACTTATATTTTTATTTCTCGTGACTAGTTTCAATTACAAGGTAATCATTTACTGGAAGCCCTGGAATTACACAAAACCAAAATTAATCCGGGAATTTCCGTCATTAACGACCAGGTTGACCTGTTGTATACCCCTCTATTTGAAGCCTTTTAGTATATATACCTGCATTTTTGTTAATTTAAGTACAGTTTGATAATGATTACCTTGTAATTAAAACTAGTCACGAGAAATAAAAATATAAGTGGTATAAAAAAGTTAAGTGTTTTCTTTATTTAATAATCGAAAATGTACCACGAAGTAAACGTCTCCAAAATTCAAGAACTTCATTGATGTACTCGCGACCATTGTCACAGTACAAAGCCTTGACCTTGCAGCCGTCCTGCTTCGCCATCATCTTCACATATTCTTTCAGGCGAGCCAGGACATCATATTTTTGCTTCGTGGTGCTGACAATGAGGTACGATGTCGCACTGTCCTTGAACAGGACAAAGTATCTTGCTCCCCCAGATGATTTAATCGCAAAAGGGTCGCGCACGTCTGAGAATACTCGTTCCCCCAACATCCTCCCTGCAGGCTTCTCTGGATGGGTCACAAAGTATATCATTCTAGTCACTCAGGGTTATGCCAGTTATCCCCCGCTCTTGATCATTGCTCGACTACGCGTAAAGTTCACATGGCCTGTGTGTAATGCCACGCTTCTGCAATTTGGTAGGCTAGGTGAGATACGGCCAGCCTAACAGCATTCGATAGACATTATTTTCATTAAGATTTGCGCTTGCAATAAGTTTCGGTCCATCTAGAATCTCAGCCATTTTCCCCTTCTTGACGATTGGCCAACCCTTCTTGATTACAACGGCTTCAGAAAACAGGTTTCTCTTCAAATCTGGAACGAATAGGACGTTCGTGATAACGGATTTATGCAACTCACCTTTAACCAATTTGTCTCCGTATCCAAGAACAGGTATTGACACGTTGTTCCCAATCACGACAGTAGTCTCTCGAGCGACATCAGACTTGTTGGAAAACAGCTCGGCCGGCCCTGTACGACATATGAGCAGATGCTCCGCTGTTCATGATGAAAACTCCTTATATTGATTTGGTGACATCTGCTTCGGCTTGCTCCTGCGCAATATGGCCTCTCTTCCTACACATAACGTTGGGCCTCCCCTTCTACTAGTTCGGTCTGCTTTGACATTTTGTACGATTTCCACGTCTGCTCGACGAGACTGCGAGCGCCGTTTCAAATTGCTCAGTCAGTGATAGGTTTGCGTCTTCGTCGACTAAATTAGACATCAAATGTGCCAGCGTTTGCCTGTTTTCACTGATTGAGAGCCACGTCTGTAGAAATTCCGAAACTTCGGCGGCAATGTACTAATAATCTTTATCATTATCGCCGCGTCTTTGACAGCACCAATATCCCTCAATTTCTTCGCTAGATTGTACACATTCGCATTGCGTTGGGCAATGCTGTCATTATTTTTCGTTCGCGATCATTTTGCTTGACTCAGACCGTTGCAGAAAGATGAAATCAATAAGCATTCCAATAATTTGATGAGATGACTCACAATTCTAAATCAAAGTGATCTGCGGGTAATCAGGCAGATGTTCGGAAGAACATCGCCGTTGCGTCGCTCTTTACTCAGGCCTTTTACGGATCCCCGTCAGCTGGCGGTTACTGCTCTACCCCATAAACGATGTCGTAGAGTCCTTTTGCCCACAGCGCATAGTTGATTTGGAACCGCCATTGGTTGTAGTTGCTACCATCACACTTGTTCATGTCTAATCTTTCAGCCATTGTGACGTTGCTTCAGCGCCACACGCGCAACTCACATGTACACCACGAGTCTTCCAAACGTTCAAAACCTCCACAATAAACGACACGAGCCACACGAAGAATGCGCTCCCAAGTGGAGGATCACGCTTCCACCGCCGAATTCGAGGTTAGGTCCGTGGCGATCTAAAATCCGACTCACAGACTGCGATCGGTCACAAATAGTCAGGTTCACCCACTTCACACGTGTCCTGGGCCCGCAGAGTATTGAATAAATCGACTATTTTACCCAAATGAACGTTTATTTAACCGTTTTGGGTACAAAAAGAACGGAGGGCCCATAAACTCACGCACGTACACCAAAAGAACTCCAGCGGGAACGTCGTATCTGATTCCTCATGTAGGTGGCGCGAACAGTACGTAACACACTTCCAAAAGCGCTTACCACGCCGCAAGGGCTGATAGGCACACTCCAACACTGCTTTACCAATCAATCCTTTGTTGTCCTTTTTTTTAAATAGCAACAACATCTCGATTTGTCATCACCATACATAACAAACGTATAACACCATACACAAATTAAACTATTAATTAATTAAATATGTTTGTTTCTCTCTCCAGAAAATGTAGAAAAAGTAAGACAGTCGACATAAAATGCAGGTAAAGTACTATGATGGCCACATCATCATTTTTAATTATGCAGTAATTATTTCTTGATATATTATCAAACAATTTCTTTCCCATCATACAATCCTAAGACTATTAAAAAAAGAATTACCTTTTCTTGTTCGCAATAAAACACAATTCTATTAATTAAAAATTTGAAAATATCAAATACTTTCTTTCAATATATTCCTCTTTTTAATTTTATCATGTAGGCGTTGATATTGACATCCAGTTTTTAAGTGACATACTCATCGTCTCACTAATTACGTTTTCTTTTACACACCATTCAGTAAAATTGAAATTTCATTTTTTATTATCTATTCTCATAAAATAAGTAATTCTAGGTACAAACATTCTAAGAAATCATTTTCATAGAAACTCAATTCATGTAATAACTCTCTTCATATCCATCAATTCTTTCTAAATTTGGATAGTATATATGTAGAATAGATAATCAGCTTTTTGAAAAATGGGATTATTCATATGATAGGTAAGTATCAAAGTTAGTTGTGATTTGAATACCAAACTAAAATGTTTTGCCTAATTAGAAACATTATTTATTTAATATATTATTTTAATTGCCACTTATTTAATTTTCTGTTCTAAATCTTGTATTTTAAGACTATTTTTTAAATTAATCGAATTGCCTATAGGGATTATATTGTTGTATTACATTCACATTAAATAAATATATAAAAATCCGTGTATTCCTATAATAAATTTCAATATTAATTAATTAAAATAATAAATGCTATTGTTTGAATTGTATTAGACCATGCTATTTCTCCAACCCGCTAGCATAAATTAGAACTACCTGGAGATAATCGTGTAATTAGTGTAATTTACGGAACACAGGGTTTAAAATTACACCAGCGCATCGAAAATATTGACGTGCTAGAAAAGAATAAAAAAAGCCACCCGTTGATACGAGCGAGATGAAAGTAATTCAAACTACGATTGCAGCGTTGCCATATGTTATATAAGTCCCTGCATGTAAGAAAATTGATCAAAACAAAAACGCATTGCTTATGCTTGTCATAACAACAAACAACTGATAATTAATAAATACGGATTTATAAACTTTCACCCAGTACATACCGATGTATTTAACCTAAATTTTGGCAGCAATTAAATCGATAATGATGAAATATTAATCGCATACATTTACACTGCAAATATTAAAGGTGGCATATTTATTATCGTACATTACCGATAAGCAACTTATATAATACAGTATTTCGGCATTAATTTTGTAGGTTATACTTTGTGTCTGGCAACATTGCCAGTTCGCAATCATATGATAAGCGAAGGTAAATATTTACCACCCCGTTACATATGGGATTGTTGTGTGTAATTTATTACCCTTATGACACGTTAAGCAAAAATAACACGCTTTAGATAGTGGGTATCGATTTGTGAGGCAACACCTGGAAGTTAATTAGCCTCCTCTGACCCAACAGGTGATGGGGGTGAACAGCAGCAAGAAACTGGCAGCTAAGTGTTCCTTTCTATCCAAAGATGAGCAGGTCATCGTCAGCAACTCCTTCAAAGTGGCAAGCAAAAATTCGGAGCGGATCAAGGAAGAAGAACTTACAGTAAGTAATATTTAGTAATAATAGACACCATACTAATCGATTGTACAAACGAAATTAATGGTGAATTCTAGTATAAATTATATCCTTGTCGTGTAAATTTCATGATTTTTTAATTTATTAAGTATTTAAAATATCTAAGAACTAGTCAGCATGTTAAATGATTGGGTAAATGTAATTAAGGCAAAACACTAATTTAAATTATTTCCATGTTTCATCATCATATTTCAAAAAAATAATTATTAGTTGCTTTTTAATTGAACAAATATTAAAAAGGAACTTTCTTAATTTTTATTTAAACAAACAAATATTTTTGATCATTCTTATAATCATAAATAATACTCAAAAACACTTTCAAATGATTTTATTGAGGTATTCACTATAATTGTTTCGCCACATTCTAATTTGTTGCACAATTGTGAACTTCCAACTGTAAGTAAGTAAGTTCAATTATTACCGCTGAATATAAAATTACATTGTGGGTTCGTTAATACAAATTAAACATACAATATTACACATTAAAATTAAGAAAAATTGAGTACTAAACATAACGGAAATGGTAAGCAGTAATATAATGAATGGCTTAAAATTAAATTATTCCTTATCTAAATATTCTGAAACGGAATAAAAACATTTATCTAATAAATATAGTTTGAGTTTGTTTTTAAAGGTTTTTCTATTGTGGAGATTTTTGAAACGTTAATATGATTTCGCCAGGTTATTTTCCCATCTATATGCAGGCATTTTAGACATTCTTGAGCTTTTGTGATGGCTTCAACTTCCGTTTTTTCCACAACAATAGCACTAAAATCGTCCGCATATAAAACCGGAAAAGCAATATTGGCTATATTATCAGCCAGCTCATTGATGAAAATATTAAAGAGGGTGGGGGATAGATATGAGCCTTGTGGAATGACAATGTCTACTCTTTTATTATTAGAGCGAACACCGTCGATGTCCACCTGTTGGAATCTGTTATCTAAATACGATTTCACAAAATGGTTGAGTTCATTTCTTACACCTATATCATTCATCTTTTCAAGTAACAGGCGGTGATCGACCGTGTCAAAAGCTTTACTAAAATCAACGAATATCCCGATAATTATTTGCTAGTTAGTGATGAATGAATTACCTTCATTGCAGTGTCAGACCATGTCTGAAACCATATTGTGTTAATTATTTTTTGTTTTCGAGAAACTTGCACAAACGAATATTAAAACAATACTCGAAAATTTTTGAGAAATGAGTTTGCAGCAATACCAGACGATAATTACTGATGTCATCTGGGCTACCTTTGTTCTTAAAAATGGGCACCACTTTGAGTGTTTTAAATTGTCCGGGTAGATGCCCTCTTGAAAACATTGATTGATTAAGTCTGCTAAAATTTGGGAGATTTCTAAACTGACACTCATTACGATAAATCCTGGGATGTTGTCAACTCCTGACGACTTTTTATTACAAATTATCTTAATGTAGTTAATTGAGTACATGAAGGTTAAATATCACTTAATTAAAAACACAGTTATATTCCTTTCTTCACTTTTTGAGTGAGTGAAGAAAAGAATATAACTGTGTTTTTAATTAAGTGACAGATTGTCTTAAAAATTTTTTCAATTTCAAATTTGTGTGTCGGTTGCAAAAAGAATGAATCTTTTGATTTTATATTTGGTGTAATTTTACATGTATCATTGGAATTAATTCATATTATGCAATTATTGAGCGAGGGTAAGCTTGTGAAAAATTCGTTGAATTTTGTTACAATGTCTTCTTTTTTAATAATAACTTTGTTATTAACTGTGATACATGAGATACCTTTTTTATTAACCTTATTTAAATTTTCGTTTATTATGTGCCAAGTTTCTTTGTTTACGTTATTTGCGTTACTAAGTCTGTTATTGTAATAATATTTCTTTGCGTTACTTACTATTTACTATTAAATTCTTTTTTTAGTTTGATCATGTCTCTTAACATAGGTGATAGGATTAACCCATTTAGACCCGTAATTCGATAAATATTATACTCCCATGTGCCCTAAACTTATGATAGAACTAGTCAATCTAAGATGAAAATAAAAGAAAATTATTAAATGCCACTTTTTTTTTGGACTTATGGCTTAGGTCGAAAACGACCATTTGGGAAAGAGTGTTGCCTGGTCGTTTTCGACCGTTTGGGTCTAAATGGGTTAATATTTGGGGGGTGAGCCATTGATTTTTAAATGTTTGTTTTTTCTTAGTTGGGTTGGTTGAATTTATGGAAAAACAGTTGGTAAAAGCCTTGTTAAATATGTCAAAAATTTATTATTGGTGATAGTTCCTGCGACCAAATGATTGTTAGTAATTGGTTTTTAAATTTGTGTATATTATTTTCATTATATATTCGGTATTTTATTTGTTTTACTGTCAGCCTAAACAATACAATTATTAAATATAAACAGTTTAATAAGTCCTTTACGTTGTAGAAAATTAACAAATCACTTGTTAAAACAACTTCTTCTCTGGCTAATACCTTGACAGACATTAAATGATACAAAAGTAATTTGCGTGTTACAAATCGCAAGACTACCAAAGCAACACTAGTTTAAACATTTAAAGTGATTTGTTTTGTAGTCTTCATAAGACTCATTTGTTGTAGATTTACGAAATGTTTTCTTGTTTTTTCTAATTACTGATAAATAGTTTAAACTAAATTTACACAATAAACATCACATCCTTATGCCTTAAATATCTTCTAATTTCCATTTATTATAAATGGGCTTTGGGGCTTAAATAAGTCGTGTCAGAGTGAGAGTAGGTTAAAAGTGGAATAATAATAAATAATCTCCGAAGTAGTACAAGTAATGCTTAGGAATCTCATCGACACTGCATAACTTTAAATTTAAAAGTAAGTAGAACCTAATCTTTCATAAAATAAATTAGATATTGTGTCATAGTGAGCTTATATTCAGAAAAGGTATAATTTTTAATTCAGAAAATTATTAGAAACTTGAAACAAAATTACAATTGTAAATAATATGTAACTTTAGTTAATGTTTTTGTGAATATTTGCTCTCCGTGCATACATTTTTTGCACCCCTACTTGACATCTACTTTATTATTCACTTAGTAGAATTGCTTTCATAGTTTGTTCTTATTCTTCTACGTATCCAATTGCAGTTTCAACCATGTTTACTTTAAAATCTCCATTTCAACAGAAGTTTGAGTTGGAATCACTCTTATGATCTCTATATTTCAGTTCGCACTCTAGGATATTACAGTGTGTACTATTTTCTGGGCAAGGTCTTTGAGATTGACCTGGATTTTTGATCTGTAGGATTTAAGAACAACATGCATGATTCTTAATAAAAAAATTCTTTCACCAATGTATTTAATATGCTCCACTGAGCTTACTTACTTGTTTATGGGCATTTGAAGTGTAAAGATCTATTTATTTAGCTCTGTCTTTAGGGGTTACAGGACTTTTTACGGGCTAGCACTTTGACAACGTATCTTATTTGAAACGTTTTTCTGCTATATTAACCATTTGATCTGGCGCTTTAAATAAAATTGACATTTGTTTGTCAATCGATGAAGCCTACTTTTTCATTATTGTTAACACTATTTCAATGGATTTTATTAAATATTGGCTATTCAAATGCCCATAAAACATTGTACAATGCTCGACCGTTATCTGAAATTTACAGGCTCGCACATATAACAGTTGGCTTTCTGTGCTCGCCTGTAAATTTCAGTGTAACGGTCTTGCTATGCAAATAACTATTACTGATGACCAAATGTTATTTTAAGCCGTTTCTAATTTTAATTTTACTTGCATTGCTATCTAACACTAAATTTCCGTCTTGTAATTGATATGTTAAAATTGGTGCAGATGTAAGTGAATTTACAATGTTTCAAACGCCACTTGGCATTTTTCATTTAATTGAATCTTTCAATAAAGTGATAATCAACTTAAAAATAAAACGTCTCAATATTTATTCCAACAGAACTAACGAAGCCAATGAATTCTTGAATAGCTCTATAATGCCTTTGTTATAAATGTCCTGTATGTACCAGTTATTTTTCATTCTGTTTGCTAGTAGCAGTCTTCTCACTGTCTGTCTAGTGTGAAAAAGATCCTGGTATTTAATGACCATCTCCTTTAATTTATTTCTTTTGACTGAGCTTGGGTTCTGGGTTGAAATTGTTAGACATTTTTAATCTCTGAGCAATTCCTTTTTTATTCTCTATTAATTACTGCTGGTGAATAATATACTAGCTGAATTGCCTTTCTCAAAGTTATCATCATCATTGTTAACATGTTTAAAGATCAAAGGGCACTTTTGATCCATAGTTTCCTCCAAATTACCATTAATAATCATTTCACTTATCTCTATATTTGACATTTCCCATAACAGGACTAGAACTAGATTCTGCCAATATATCGACTTCAAACTATGACTTCTTTCCCCTTAACTTTCAAAATTCCATTTTTGAGGTTAGACTGGAAGCCTTTGGATCATTCTGACTGTAAATTCTTCTTTCACCACCATAAGTTGGTGTGATTAGTTGTATATAGTAATTGTGAATTTTATTGTTAACGACTGGTGGTTTCTTTCTCTTCTAGTCTGTTTAAGAACACCTGCACACCTATCCATTCCAATGTGTGTTCATTTATATTAGGATATGCAAGTCGTGATAACGTCTTCAGTTTTTTGGCAGAAGATTTTCAGTTAAGATCATAGACTTAGTGATCACAGTCTAATTCACTTTGCGATACTTTCTTCAAAATATTGGTTGTATCTCTTAGAGCAGTAGTCTTTTCTTTTATATTTAATTTCATGCATTTAGGGATACAGCTGACTCAAATTGTCCCATAATATTGGCCCAGAATATTGGACCATCAAAATGAGATCAGCTATTTTTTTATCCGAATTTTCATTAGTTAGTTTTTAATTTTATCCATTATCTCAGAATTAGAAACCTTTCCTCAATATTTTTGGGATTTTCTAGCATTTCTTGTTTAATTTTTCTAATTTTCTTCATTTTTCGAGAATTTTCCACAAATTCCAGCATATTCCCTTCTAGTTGATGTGAATTTTCTTCAAAGTTAATATGCTCTACAATTTTATAGCAATTTTTCATTTAGTTTTCTAGAATTTTATCTTTCAAATCACGTGAATTTTTTGTTTTGTTTTCAGAAATTACTCCTTCCTTCTGGTTCCCCACCACTCACCACCAATTATGGCATCAACTCCACCTTCTTTGTACTTTGTATTTGAGGCAGATTATTTATTTTTTCATGTTAGATGTTTTTGGTTTGTTTTAATTTGATTACTTTTTTGCGTTTTATTTAGATACTTAATTAATCATCTATGCCTGAATGTACATTCAAAATTACCTTTACATTCAGCTAAAAGAAAGTTATTGTAAAATCATATAATTTTGATATATGCCTGTTTTAAATTAATTCTATATTCCATTCTGGACAAACTTCATTTAGATTGAACCATTTGAATAACTAGAATTGATACCAAAATGGTAGAAAAATCTTATTATACTTAGACCAGCTATTTTCTTTATTCCTTCGACTTCTTAAAACTTCTACTACCACCCTTGTGCCTATAATCGAACAGCCGAGAGCTGACTTGGTCTCATTGCTCTATATTGGAGGAATCAGACACACGTTCTGCCTTTCATTTCATTCTGTCCCAGTCATCCTAGGATGAAAATGCATGATTCACAGTCAGCTGTTCATAATTAACCCTTTGAGTACATTTGACGAGTGAGACTCGTCATCTGTTTACTTACGGTGGACGAATCTGACTCGTCATCTAAATTTGAACGGCAGGTATTGATCGCAAACAATTGCCTGACGTTTGTTTATGATACGTTGCAGTTACAAATAAGGTAAATTCCAATTATCTTTATTATTACCACTGTTTGTGTGGGTTTCAGTTATGTCACGGGATAGGTGTTTTGATATTCCTTCCCTTTACAGACAACAAAATGTTGGATAAGAGATAGAATTAGGAAGATCAGAAATTTAGTTAATTATCTGAATAACACATTCGAAAATCTATAGTTCAGTGAGCGCAGTATCACTAGATTAATCTCTCATGAAATTCAACGTTTGAATTATATTCAGTTTAATCCATTGAAAGGAGTGCGATTTGGAATCAAAATCTATAGACTTTGTGAGTCTTCATCAGGTTATTGCATTTGTTTTAAAATCTAGGTTGACGCAGATAAAATACCGGGACTTGATATACCGGCGTCTGAGAGTGTTGATACCTGCAATATATGGAAAATTGGTATTCGTCTCCATAATTATATTTAAAATGACTAGAACAAGATACAAATGTAGTTGTAACTACATAGTTTTTAGCACTAAAATGAAAGATAAAAAAGATGTAGACATACTTATACAAAACGTTCAAAAATTGATTTAGGTAATACAGGGAAGCAAAAAAAGAAAGGCGGCAATTTTGACAAAATTATAGTGATGGGCAAGATCGATCAAAAAAGATCGACTGCTCGATACTTGCAAGTGATCGAGCCGCTCGATCTTTCTCGATCGGCTCGATCTTTTCGATCGGATCGAGCGGCTCGATCGTTTCGATCGGATCGATCTTTTCGAGCGGCTCGATCGTTTCGATCGGATCGATCTTTTCGAGCGGCTCGATCTTTTCGATCGGATCGTGCGGCTCGATCGTTTCGATCGGATCGATCTTTTCGAGCGGCTCGATCGTTTCGATCGGATCGATCTTTCCGATCGTCTCGATCTTTCTGATCGGCTCGATCTTTTTGATCGGCTCGATCATTTCAAACCACTTGACGGCTCGATCTTTTTGGAGTGGATCGGCCTAGGAAAGATCGATAATTGAATCACACTATTTCTTTAAGTTATTCTCTTTTATGCAGACTTTATTAGGCCATAAGAGCGAGCAACGGTTAATCTTTCACGATAATGAAAATAAATATTTGAAAATTATTCCAGATGTATCATAATTTTCATAGTTACTTATCTTAAAAGATAATCTTACTGATTCTAATTTTTAATTTAATATGATTAAAAAATACTTTTTATTATTATTAATTTAAGTACTGTCAAGTAATAAACTACATATTTAATAGACAACTGTTACTCGTATTTAAATTCAACAAATTAGTAATTATTTAATTTAATGAACAAAATAGTACTTCTCATCAAAGTGGTCACTTAAAAATATAACTGGACAGTAGAGGTGAGATAAATAATTACTTTTCAATAACGGTTATACTAAGAAGTAACTAGTTATTTTTAACGTTATTTAATAATGGTCACTAAATAGTATTCATTTTTAATAAAGATTTATGTTGATTCATTTTATAATAGCTATTTATTTACTAAATATACTTATAATTTAACAAAAAGAAATACAGTATGTAATATTAAATAAAACACTAGTTTGGCACTTTTTTCACTTGGTTTATTTTATAGCTAATGTACATTTCGGTCACGAAGTGACCATTTTCAATAGCAAACTGAAAATTGCTATTGAAAATGGTCACTTTGTGACCGAAATGTACATTTAGCTATAAAATAAACCAAGTGAAAAAAGTGCCAAACTAGTGTTTTATTTAATATAAATATTTTCACGTACGCATAAAACTCACCGACAGTATGTAATATGTAGAAAATAACAAATTCAATAAGTTATTTCTTCTAGTAATTAATGTAATAAAAGCCGTCTTCTTAATTCTTTCGTAATTCATTTTCGTTGAGTGAGTGTAAATTGATGAATCTGTCGACGTCCACATTTTTGCGGCCTTGTCGATTTCTTTGTATTTTTAAGATGTATTTAACGTTCAGCATTATTTACTTAACTTTTTAAGATATTGATTTGAAATTATTCCAGAATAGTTACTCATCTTAAAAGTTAATTTTACAGTATCTAATTTTTAATTTAATTTAATATACATTTTTAAAACGTGTTTCATTATTACGAAATAATTATTTTTAAGTAATGCCAATAATGGCGATAAAACGATTTAATCTAGTAAAAAATAACAGGCCACAGAATTTGTATCATATATTCGAAGGGGATGATTTTTTTTCGGGAATGAAATATGTATTATAGGTGTTATTTTTTGGGGGGTATTTTTTGTGCGGGGGGGGTTTTGTTTTAGGGGGGGGGTATGATTTTCAAAGAATAATTTTACAGAGGTGGTTTTTCGATTTTCAAGGGATGGTTTTTCGGAGGGGTGATTTTTGAAAGGAGTTGTGATTTTACAGATACGTTTCACAACCTAGTTTTCTAAGGGAATGATTTTCCATGACGGATTTTTGTTTTTAATTTCCCCACCAGGGTGATTTTTGTTAGTAGTGATGATTAGAATTATTATATAATTATTGCTCTCAATCACCGTTAGTAATTTTGTAACGTTATACAACCACGAGGGTAAGGTGATTTTCCAAGAATTATTTTACAAGGAGCTGTTTTTCGAAGAGAAGTTTTTTTAGAGGGGTTGTAATTTTTCAGATACGTTTCATGACGTAGTTTTATTTTCTTATTTTTTTTAGTGATTTTCTGATCAACTGAATTCCCTCGATCTGTTTGATCGGCTCGATCTTTCTGATCGGCTCGATCTCTTCGATCCGCTCGATCTTTTCGAGCGGCTCGATCTTTTCGATCGGATCGATCTTTTCGATCGGATCGATCTTTTCGAGCGGCTCGATCTTTTCGATCGGATCGATCTTTCCGAGCGGCTCGATCTTTTCGATCGAGCGGCTCGATACTTCAACTGATCGATCATTGATTGATCGATCCTTCAGATGATCGATCTTGCCCATCACTACAAAATTATCAAACCATCATGCGTAGTTGAATATAATACAGGTATAGGGGGTGTTGATAAACAGGACCTATTGCTAGGTGCTCTCTGAATAAAATGTATTAATTTTACATATTAATCTATATAGCAACAAATTAAATCCGTTATATATGCACAAAAATCTATAAATAATTCAGTACTTAAGGGGTTAAAATTATATCACATAAATCTTTTTGTTTTAGAAATTATGGGGATCCCAGATGGATGCCAGACTATCCCAGTATATAAACAACTACCTTTTCGGCACTGGCGAGACTCGTACCCAAATTGTCGATTTGGAGAGGTTCGCAGAGTTATTCGTATTCTGCACACGGGGCACAGTCGACGAAAAACTGAAAGTGCTCTTGATCTCCTTGGGCAGAAATGAAAATGACAACACCAATGTTCCTTATTTACTAGTCAAAGAGGTGAGTTTTTTATTGCTATTATGTTTCAAACAACAACAAATAAATCAAAGTATTCTAAATCTAAATTAGTTTTGTAATATTTCGTTGGTTAATTTTGGATTGCCAATACATTTTGGTATGATTTCAGTACGTAGAGAGTATAGTATCATCGTATATGAAAATCCAAAAATTGAGCAACACGAAACATTTCAAAAGCTGGCATTCAAGGGGCTGCTTTATATCACCTCAGAATGTACAAAGGCTCGCCGAAAGTCTGATCCACGAACTCGCTACTGGGGATCTCATAATGCGACGTGCTCTCGAAGTGTGGCTGCAGGGGTCGACGGTTCTCGGGCAATTACTTATCTTCGTTTTCAAACACCTGTACAGCATCTCGCACCGGGAAAAAGTGGTAGCCACTTTGGAAAAGAGCAATGTCGCTCACTATCCATGCGAGGAGGCGCCCATAATCGACGCCGAAAAAGATAGGAGTCTTGTGCCGTTTTGTCGGGGGCTCGATCTTATACCCTCCTATCCTAGCATCTTGGATTTGAATCAAATCGTTTTTGTCAACGCACATTTGCCACAACAGTATCAGCTGGAGTGGAGGTTTTTGTTTTCCTCTGAGATTCACGGTGAATCGTTTTCGACGTTAATAGGTAAGGAGTTTATTAGTCAAATAATTCAAATAATGACATTGCTATCATAAAATAAAAACCCAGTGCCGATCTATTTTGAATCTCATCAGCATAGTGTAGTTGAAGACAGGGAAACCGACTTTTACTTGGAGTATTTAACTCTAAGGTCAAGATCTTAATTAAATAATTTCTTAAATTTTATCAAAACAGTACATTCTAATATTAAATCGACATAATAAATTGAACATAACAAAAATATTAATTACACCAATCCTTCAATTGTAAGATATATAGAAAGCTGTTCACTGATCCTCTCTTACTTTTCAATTCAATGTAATTATCCATAGAGCAATAATAACATTGCATTCATTCAACAGAAAATGGTAATCAAAAAGAAATTAAAACAATTTAGATATTGGCAAAGAAAAACGGATATACAAAGGAAACAATAGACAATAATAAAATACTTAAAATGTGTCGGGACAATTTTCTTTCCAATTTAATGCTTATTATTAGCATTCAATTGGAAAGAAAGTTTAAGTTAAATTTTTTGTTAACATAAAAACAAGTGATAGACTGTTGATAAATGTAAATAAAATCAAAATAATATATTATATTTAATTCATAGGTAGAATAGTCAATCAAGGTCCTTCTGTACTAATTGTTGAGGATAAGAATGGTTACATGTTTGGGGGATTTGCGCCGAGCAATTGGTGCCTGGGTCCAAATTTTTTCGGAGACACCAGCAGTTTCCTCTTCACTCTAGCACCCAGGATGAGGATTTTTGAGTCAACTGGTTACAACCAGCATTTCCAGTACTTAAACTTACACCAACAGACTATGCCCAATGGACTAGTAAGTTTATTTATATATTGTTAATTACTAGGATTGCTGGATTTTATATTTAAAATATAATATATGAGTTTATTTGAACTATATTACAACTGATAACTGAAAATATACAATAGTATTATATATAATTGATTTTTTGTAGATTTTCATTTTTATGGCATTAAAAATAAGTTTATTAAATAAATAATAATATAATTTTAATATAAAATGATTCAAACTTTTGATTTTATTAAACTTAACGATGATTGATGTTGCTGATTCTTTTATTGATCGATTAATAATGCATTTTAATTTTTGAATTAATGGTATAAAAAAGCAATCTGTTATAATAAAATATATAGTATATTTATTAAGCTTTCTAAATATCCTAGATTTAATAGACTTTTTTTCTTTTCTCCTACTTCATATTGTAGTATCAATATATTATATATTTCAAATCTTATATTTCTGGTGAGTAGCTTCACAAAGCTGAAAGTTAAAAAACTGCAACACCATACCAAGTGTTTTTAATGAATCAACATATTATTACGTATCAATATATTTTTTTTTATTATTACGTATCAATATGTTGGATTTCTTTAGTGCCTGTAACTAAATTAATAATTCTATTGTATTTCTTATTCAAATTTTTAATTGTGAACAAATAACAATTATAGAATATTGAAGTTGTAATAATAATATTTTATTACAAAGTAATAAAATTTGTTAAATAATATAAATTTATTTCATAGGCTATGGGTGGTCAACATGGATACTGTGGCATTTGGCTTAGTGAAGAATATGGTGAAGGGCATTCTAGTGAATCTTGTACAACTTATAAGGGATACTCACAGATGTCCCACACCAAAGAATTCCAGTACAGACATTTGGAAGTGTGGGGTCTGGGGCAGCCACCACCGACTCCACAAGAAAGGGGGGAACGAGTACCTGGAATGAGTGTACTTGATGGTAATGTAGAGAGCAAGGCCATGCTGAAAATGGCTGGGCGTACGATTCATAGCGAAGGACTGAGAGAACCAAATAATCAGTAGGTTAGGATTGCTGGAAACACACTTACTGTTGATTATTTTGAAGAAATGCAGGATACTTGGTTGATAATCAGTGGCAAGGTATAATGCATTTCATATAATACTTTGTCTTTTTGGAATTTTTTTTTAAAAGGTAAATTTAATTTTATTTATACTTCAAATTGATCCAAAATAATCATTGCTTATCCTGCAATTTAATCCATTATGTGGATATACAAACAATATACTTCAAAAAAAGAAAACTATTGTAGAGTTTTATGTCCAAACAGATTTATTATTATATGTGTATTTAAAAGAAAACATAAAAAAGGTTCAATTTTTTTCAATCTACTGTATTTCCAAGGATAGTAACAAACTCTGCAATAATTAACTTTGTAATTGTGCCAAATAATAAACCCATTCTAGTGCCAGCTTCTTCATGTTCTGTCGATCCAGCTTTTTCGATAAAATGAACTGATTCTACTATCACTATTTTTACACAGCAGAGTTTAATACTGTATATAAAAAATCAACCTTTATATGCGAATCGACACTTTTTCATTAAACTAGGTAGCTCAGCTTGCTTTTTGTGAAGCTGTTGCTGAATTTAAATTGTAAATAATAAATTTACAATATATATTTTTCCTTAAACAAATAGAAGCTCATTAGGAACATGTTATTTATTATTGCATCATTGAGTTGTTCAGAAATAATGTTTGGTGCTGTGTTCTTTTATATAAATGTGCCATATTTTCATTATTTATATATCATAATTTAAAATAAATCATGCGAGTGATGGCGACCAATCATTGATTTATATGACAATTTCTCGACTAAAGTTGCACCTGAGAGGAATATGTATTTTTTTGTTATGTTTTTTGTTGTTGAGAGAATTTATTGAGCTAAATTTATTATTCTTAGTATAAAATATTAAATATAATAAATTAATCCATTCCCTCAGCAACTTAATTTCCTACTGCACTTAATGATGCTTATAATGTAATGTTCATTTTGGCCCTTTAATTTCTTTTCTAAATAAATTTTTACTAAGGATTTGGCTAATATACTGGGTATATTGTGTAAATAAGTCTTAAAATATTTTATTCCCATTAGTAATTAGCCATTACAAAACCTACATTAGATTAAGTATTTATTATACGAAATCACCACAACCGAATGTTTCCGTGAAACGATCATTACTATCGAGGTTATGATAGGTATGTTAATTCAATATCATTCCGAGTTTTCTGGGGCAGTGTGTGTACAAAATGTCCCGGCTATTTATATGTGTTAATTATTTATTCTCGTTACTGTATTTACATAGTTTATCATGGTTGTGTTTCTCTCTTTGACTTGTTATTATTGATGTCATTCATTATATATGAATATTAATGTTTTCGCATGTATTTAAAATTTATCAGAGTTTAATATTTCAACGCACAAGAACAACACTATGTATCTATTATTTCGGTCACCGATTGCAAAATAAATATTGTAAGAATGTTTTTAATAAAATGTTAAAGAAATGTATGTTTTCTTTGAACAAAAAAAAGTTTTTTCACAGGTGCTACATTTTTGTTAACACTATTGAGTAGGTAAATATTAACTGATTAATTGATGGGGCACTCAGGGTCTTGAAAGTCCATAATTTAATATTTAGACAAGACGATAGTCAGATTTTCAAATTTCATAAATTTAAAAATCTGACGATCAAGTTACATCAATATTGAAAGATATATTTTTAGCATTTTTTACATGTATTTTCTAAACTCAATTTATTATCTCAAACAATTATATTTGATTTTTCTTGTTCTGTATGATACAATTGTAAGCGTTAAAATAATGACAAAATATTTTATTATATTAAGTGATTATAAACATTAGTCGAAGTAGCATTAAAACATTGTAATACAGTTTTACAACCTAATACTGTTGATTGATATATTGTAGTATATAATATTTCAATCAAGCTAATACATACTTTTTAGATTAGTAATCACTAACAATTTGCATTTTTCAGTGCTTCGTGATAATAAAGCTTTACATAATATACTAATATTAACTAAAAAAGATAAATTGCTGCACCACCAATAAAATTAGTTACATTACATGGCATAATGGTTACATACACATAGGTCAATTCGCAGTTTTGAATACGTTTAGTGTGAGAAAATTAAAATATTACTTATATAATAATGGATACTAAAGAAACATTAACAAATAATTATTACCAATCCATTTTACCTTTCTACTACCTCTCTTGTGCAATGGGAATATGCCCAATTAGAATGAGTATTTACCGAAAACGAGACATTCAATTTGATATTAAATATAGTGGACTATATGTGTTTGTATACACAATGACAATTATGTTCTTTTCAATATACTCGTTGATAAGTTTGGAAGATGATAATTTGTTGGTTTGTTTAAAGACTGCGGTTATAATTTTATGTATGGTAATTACGCTTGCACAATTTGTAACCATATGGAACGCTTATATATTCCGGAAAACTTATATTAAATTCATAAGATCAGTACTATTTGTTGACAAAATTTTTCAGGAAGAAAACGTATTAATAGATTACAAACAAATAAAACAAGAGAATTTGTTTGCACTCATCAAGATGATGTGCTCAGTTTTCTTGAAGACTGTATTAGCCGTAAGTAATATCCACGTCAACATTATACAGAAACTAACCCTATTTATTGGATTATTGATAAAAAGTTTGGCAAAGTACCAATTTATCTCGTACGTTCGGAGCATAGAAAAACGTTTTAGAGTTATTGGATTACGCCTCAAAAGCAAAAGAGGAAATATTCCGAAAATGGTGAAATGCCATTTCAAGCTCGGAAATTGCTGCCATTTAATGATTGCCACTTTTGGGTTTTCTATTGTTGCAAGTGTTTTAGTTACGATCACGAATTTAATTTTTCAAGCGTTTTACTTATACACCGTATGTACCAAAATGGACAATTCGTTAAAACTCGTTGCGATCGCAAGTACAATAATTTCGTCGATTGATGATGGCTTGGAAATACGGACGTTGGTGAAGTCGTGCATGGACACATCCAGATTTGTACTGTTTCGAAAATTGGGTGATCTTTCATTTATTATTTTTGTTTTTAGGCAAATGAAGCTGTTATTATACTTCACGATATTAGAAATACCTGTGTTGAAAATAAACGAATCGACGAAGAGGTAAATATTGCTTTAAATTTTTTGAAAGGGTTTTGATTCAAATAGGAAGATTAAAAATGACCTAAACAAATATTGGTATTCAATTCATTTAAAAACTTAATTTACACCTGCACAATATCATTGTTTATTATAAATGCAAATGTAATTACGTTTTAATAGCGATGTAGCATTAACATTTTAGTATTTTGTGTACTTTAATACCAATTCGATATCTTTTAAACACGCCTTGAATGTTGATGCTAACTCGCCTGGTCGCTAAAACAGTATGCATATTCGAGCCGAATATGCATACTGTTGTTCTTCAAAATAGAAATAGGTAAAATTCCTTCAATTAGACTGTACTAGTTAGACTAATGCTGGAATTAATTATTCTATTGTTCTGTACATTTGAAGAAGTTAATAAATACCTACTGCTCTTAAATGGCTCAAGGTAGTTCAAAGTACCAGAAGAATAAGACGCAAGATGGCTTGAAAGCCAACAAGAGTTTCATTTCACTACTAACTACCTGGTTGAGGTGATTCACAAGAACTCAGCCTTATCACCGAGGTCAACTTTACAACATGAAGTACTACAACAACACATAATCGAAAAGAAACTCTAATGTAACAATCATCTGAGTATGGAATATAAAAAGTGATTCCATCTTAAAACTCCAGATAAAATGAAAAAGAATTCTAATTCAGCATGGGAAGAAATTACAAAAAATTATGCAGAATTAAAATTGTACTGGGCTTAGTGTGATTCCCCTGTATTTAACAAAATCTAAATCATATCTCTAAAAGGTCAGAGGGCCACTAAAAACGAAGTCTGATTTTCATTACTTCGGCAAAGATTAAACAAAATATTGGAGGTGAGGGAGGATTTCCTCCCGGTGAATATTTATATCAAAACCTTAAAAGCGAAAGCGAATTTACTAGGTAAAGTACTGGAGTTGCTTCTTTACTTGCGTTGTCGCAACCCCAACTCCTCATTTACATGTTAATGTCTCTTTCCTGGTATTAGGGTGGCCGGATCACTCTTCTTCAACTTCTGTGTTCCCCTGGTACAACATTTGGATCAAAAAGAAAATTTCAAGTCCAAACACAAAAGTAAAACACTTAAAATGTTTTAATCAATAAAGATTTTAATCAATTTTAGAACAATTTTAATTTTAACCCCTTAAGTACTGAATTATTTGATGATTTTTATGATTTAACGGATTTAATTTGTTGTTATATGAACAAAGGGAAAACAGAAGGAAATATCAGAGAGCAGAAGAAAATTTTACAGAACAGAACAGAAGAACATCAGAGAACAACAGATAATAGCACAGGACATCATAAAACAGAAGTGAAGAGAGGAGAACAGCAGACAACAAAAGAAAATACTAGAGAATAAAAGAGAATATTATAGAACAGAATAGAACAAAAGAAAATCTCAGAGATCAAAAGAGAACATCAAATAACTGGAATAGAAAAGCAGAAAACAAAAGAAAACATCAGAGAATAGCACATCATATCAGGGAATAGAAGAGAGCAGAAGAGAAGAGCACAGAACCATAGTGAATATCAGAGAACAGAATAAATCGGAGAAACCAGTTAGCGGTAGCATTAGAGAACAGAAAAGAACATCAGAGAATAGCAGAAAGTAGCACAAAAACACAAAGAATAGAATCAACAGAACAAACAGCAAAACTAGCAGAAAACAGAAAAAGCTGTCATAGAACCGCAAAGAATGGCAGAGAACAGAAGAGAAGAGAAGGCAGCATAAAAGAACAGAGGAGAACATCAGAAAACAGAAAATAACAAAAGAGAACAGCAGATAACTCAAAAGGACAACAGAGAACTTGGGAGAACAGCAAACAACAGAAGAGAATATCAGAGAGTGGAAGAAAATTTTACAAAACAGCACAGCATAGAAGAAAACGGCAGAGAATAGTAGAGAACATTAAAGAAGAACAGAAGTAAATATCAGAGAACAGTAGAGAACATCAGAAAACAGAATAGGACAGAGGAGAATATTAGAGAATAGAAGAAAACAAAGGATAGTATCAGAGAACAGCAGATAACAAAAGATAATGTTAGGGAACAGAAGAGAATATCACAGAACAGAAGATAACAAAAGAAAAAACAAAATTGCAACCTTTCCTTTTTCGCTTCATTGTATTAAGTAAATTATTTTTTGGACGTTTCGTGCTGAGCATGTGTACATCTTTCTTATCTTTACATCTTAGTGATAAAAACCGTGGGATGAAACATTTTGGATTCTCATTTCTTTAGTTTGAGGCAAACAAGCTCTTTTGGCATGTCCTTCCTGTTCTTTCGCGCAGTTCCAACTACATTTGTATCTCTTCTTCTTCTAGGACAACACTCGCTAATGCCGATTTATCAATTCCCGATATTTTATCTGCGCAAACCATGTTTTTAAAACAAATGCAATAACCTGATGAAGACTCGCAAAGTCTATAGATTTTTATTCCATTTCGCGTTCTTTTCGATGGATGGAACTGAATATAATTCAAACGTCATTTGACTTTTATATGAGAATCTAGTGATACTGCGCTTTCTGATGTATAGATTTTCTATGTATTATTTGGATAATCAACTAGATTTCTGATCTTCCTAATTGTATCATTATTATCCAACTTTTCGTTGTCTGTAAAATGAAAGAATCATGAGATATCCAAAAACCTATCCCGAGATATAGTTGGTTTATTATACTTCTTTTTCACAAATATGAACTCAATTTAGATTTTTTTTACTTAAGACACAAAAAACAAGGGGATTAATAAAGATAATTGGAATTTACCTTATTCGTAATTGTAAGGTGTCATAAACAAACGTCAGGCAATTGTTTGCGATCAACGCCTGCCTCTTAAATTCAGATGACGAGTCAGACTCGTCCACCGTTACCCAAGTAAGCAGAGGACGAGTTTCACTCGTCAAATGTACCCAAAGGGTTAAGAGGTATGCAGAATTTTTAAAATCAATAACAGCTTTTTACCCTAAATTAGGTTCTATTAGGTATTCTTATTTTCGGCTTTTTACCTAAAGATGAGGAAGGCATTTTAATAGAGTAGAAGAAATTTCACTTTAAATGAAATTATTTTACTTTACAGATTTACTCTGCGTCATTACAATTTTTACACCAGAAACTGCACCTAAATGCCGTTAATTTTTTTCCGTTGGACTATACGCTCATATATTCAGTAAGTAGTCTCTTTTAATTGACAAAATATTATGTTTTTTTTATTTTAGATCATCACCGCTGCAACAACTTATATCATTATTATCATACAATTCGATATGAATAATTGAATTTAATGTAACGCATAATTTCAGCTTGACTTTTTACAGTACTCTGGTCGAAAGTTTAATACGTAATTAATTCAACAATGTCAATTTTGAACAGATTTTATTATCTTTTTGGATTTTCCAGCGTGTTTTTTTAATAATTTAAAAATACGAAATGTTTGTAAACAATCAGTCTTATTAAAACTATAAATCTTTAATCACTTATTGAAACAACCAGTTCTCTGGCTAATACTACGACAGATATTAAATTATATAAATAACATAACTATCAAATCTACACTAGTTTGAATGTATTTATTTCTGTCAAATAAATTTCACGAAGTTAAAATATATTTTATCAGAATTTTTTTGTTCTTACTTGTTCTATACTTTTTTGAATTTATTACTACTAGGTCGTATAATAAAATATATCATTTAGACGACATGAACAAACGAATCGACGAAAATTTTGCAGGTCCTCCCTTCAACCAAAATTTTGAGTATTTTTTATTATTTTGTAATACATATTTTTTTTGTGATATTAATTTTATAAAAAAGGAGTGCAATAATAAAGATTGTAACATCCAAGCCGAACCCGCGCGGAGCGCGCCACCCCTCGCAGGTAGCTAAGGTGGCTGCCGGACCGCGTTGTACCCCCTACCTCTGAAGAACAGCATCCCTCTCCACTCCCACTCAATCACACACCAGCTTCGCGCCGCCCTTACAAACTTCAGTCTGTTAGCGCTCGCCTTCTCGTCCTAACAGCTCTATTTGGTAACGCACGTTTACTCGGCTTACGAATTATTCTACGCTACAACCTAGTACTACGTTACGCTTGGTACCCCGTCGAGACATCTCCGAGGACCACCCGCATAAGCTCTGCCCCAGGACGCCGACTCCTAGAACAACCCCTAGCTAGCTGCCGCGAAGAAGCCCTAGAAGCCCCACGCTCACCGCACCAACAGCTACGCTGCAATCATATACTGTCACATATTCCATAATTATGATTCTGTACATTCTGTAAAAAGAGGGACCCGCAAACAACTGGTGGGAAGAGATCAAAGCAGAAATCACAACCTGGGACCAGCACATCACCGCTGTCCGAAACACATTTGCTTCGCAAATCCCGAATTTTAAGATTTTTCAACAAATCTTCAACGAAAAACAATATAGACCGATGAATACGGACCAGTTCATTATAAACAAAAGAGCGCTGTTCAGCCAACTGAACGGAAACATCGAGGCAGCATTGAAATTAGACGCAATCTACGGCCTGCTACACCTGGACATAAGGAAAAAAGTTCCTAGGGATTCGTTCGGACTTTACGACGAATTTCTAAACGCAGCGAGAAATGCTAAAACCCTCCTAAGGGAGGAAGCACGGGCAGGGAAAAATAAAGTCCAGGATAAGAGTAAATGCGCTTACTGCAAAAATCACGGCCACAGAGTGGAGGAATGCCGCAAGAAACTTCGCGAAACCGCCGTCCCCGGCATAAGAAACCACTTTGAATGTTACGGGTGTGGAAAACAGAAAACGATACGCAGCAGATGCACGACTTGTTATGAGCAACAACAGAACCACATCTCCTCCATCGCAGTAGACTTAGACCCACGCAGACCGCATGTTTTCATTAATGTGAATGGGAAACTAGAGTATGCGCTCTTCGACACCGGCTCCCATGTCTCTGTCACATCTCTCAAACTATATGATGCGCTTATGAGACACGGCCATCGATTCAGGAAAGAAACAGGGGACATTTCATTCGCAAACGAGGGATGCAATTCTAAAAACCGATGTCTACGTCGTACTTAAGGATAAAATAGTTTCGACAACATTTTGTGTACTGCCGAACAGTGAAACCCGCGAAACCTTTTGGGAACGGATTTCATGGAGCAGGCAGGCATTTGAATCGACATGGACCAGAAAACTTGGATATTTGCAGGATATATGCACCCACATTATGACGCTGCGAAACCTAGAGTAGAAGCAGTCAGCCCAAGTATAAGCAAGCCCGAAGAATGGTTATTCCCGGAGCCACCTGGAAAAATCCAGCCCGAAGCGATGGACATCGCAACAATCTCTCTTCTGTCAGGCCTCAGCTGACAAAGGATCTTCCCTAAATCCGGAGGAAAAGAGGAAAATTAATCATATGCTCCAGAGCAACGAGGAAGCATTTAGAAGCGCAAAACCACCTATCACCTTAGGACGACACCACATCAACACCGAGAAAAGCGCACCCGTCAGCGCCCGGCCTTACCGGATGTCGCCACCCAAAAAAGAGGAGCTGGAGCAGCAAATTTAGCAGCTCTTAGAAGACGACATCATTCAATCGTCATCATCACCGTGGGCATCACCCGTCGTTATGGTACCAAAGAAAGACGGTACCTCTCGCCTCTGCATCGATTACAGGGCATTGAATGCCATGACAATACCCAACAGGTACCCGCTCTCACGGATGGACGACCTACTACACAACGGGTCAACAGGTAAATACACATCCACCATAGACTTGAGAAGTGGATACTGGCAGATTCCGGTCGCAACCGAGGACACTATGGACTATTTGAATTCAAACGGATGCCGTTCGGACTCAGAAACGCGCCGGCTACTTTCCAGCGAACAATGAACCGCCTCCGAGCCAAGGTGCCCGACGTCCGAATGCTAACTACGTAGACGACATTATTCTCCTTTCCGACACTTTCGAACAGCATCTTCAGGACCTAGTCGACGTCCTTAAGCTCGTGACTAAGATGTCAATGTCGGCAAACAGAGAGAAGACCAATCTATGTTCATAACGAATAAAATATCTGGGTCACGTCATTTCAAACGGAGAAATTACGACGGATCCGGGACGCATTCAGGCCATCGCCACTTGGAGAAGCCCCCGGAACCGTAAGGAAGCCGTATCGTATCATTCATTCAAACCTGTTCATGGTATCGCAGATTCATCCCCGGTTTCGCCGACCTAAGCAGGCCGATAACCAGTCTGTTCAAGAAGAACGCCACCTGGAATGGGAAGAGACACAGCAAAAAACGCCTTAACGAACACTTAAAGAAGATCATCGACGCCCTTGAAGCTCAGCCGAAAACGGAAGACGCCGTGTATTGGAGCAGGAAAGAGTACCTCCTCGAAAAGGGAGTGCTACACCGATACACCCCGACAGTCGACCACGAGGATGCTCAACAATGTATCGCGAAAGATGAAGTGCCAGCCCTGTTGAAAGAATTCCATGATAACCCAACCGCAGGACATTATGGATTCCACGGAACCTACCACAGTCTCAACGTTATTATTGGAAGAAGATGAGGGACGATATTGCTAGGTACCTTAAAAATTGCATTGAGTGCCAGCGTTACCTGAAGCCCACATGATTAATCCAGACTACCGCCCTGAATCAGCGCTTCGAGACGATTTTGTTTGACTTATTCGGACCGCTGCCTACGTCACCAGAGAGATACACCACTATTCTCATAGTAGAAGACGTCGCCAGCAAATACTACATCGTTACTAAATGAGGTCTTCCTACGTCACGGAATTCCACGCCGCTGCATATCCGATAACGGCACACAATTCCTCACCTTCGGAAGAACCCTACTAACTGCCGAAGATGTACGCAGGGACCTAAGGACAATCGTCTCAGCAGAGAACTTCGTTGCCGAAGTCACTCCACGCCTTCTCCATTTAGCTGACACCCTGGAAGCCGCCCAGCAGCTAGCAGACGAGAAGCAGGACGACCGCAAGAGGAATCCACCCCAAACCCGCGCCGAGCGCGTGACCCTTCGCAGGTAGCCAGGGCGGCTGCCGGACCGCGTTATACCCCCTACCTCTGAAGAACAGTATCCCTCTCCACTCCCACTCAATCACACACCAGCTTTGCTTTTCCCTACATAAGGGAAAGCCGCCCTTACAATCTTCAGTCTGTTAGCGCTCGTCTTCTCGTCCTAACAGCTCTCTTTGGTAACCCAAGTCTACTCGGCTTACTAATTATTCTACGCTACAACCTACGTCTACGCTACGGTTGGTACCTTGTCGAGACATCTCCGAGGACAACCCGCACAAGCTCTGCCCCAGGACGCCGACCCCTGGAACAACCCCTAGCTGCCGCGAAGAAGCCCTAGAAGCCCCACGCTCACCGCACCAACAGCTACGCTGCAATCATATACTATCACATATTCCATAATTATGATTCTGTACATTCTGTAAATAAACGGTTACAACCATAACATAAAGAATGTTATAAGATGTAATAGCTTAGAATTATCCCAAAACGCAGACGTTTTTGGCGGCGAAAGTAGCTAATAACCTCGTTTAAATGTTTAAAAAATCAGCAAGATGCGAGCCTTGTGGAATCTCAGAAGTGACTTTAAACTGAGACGACAATAAGCTACCCTCTCGAAAACATTGCGTTTTACCCACTAAATAAGATACTTCATCAAAAGCCTTTAAAAGGTTTATATACAGGGTGAGTTTTTTTCGATGTTCTCTATGGGGATCTCGGAAACTATAAGAGATAGAGAAACGGTTAAATGGGGAAAGAAGTGTAGATTTACGAGATGAATAAAATTCCACTTTCAAAGTTTTCAAAAAAGTCAAGGGTAACTAGATATTTTAAAAAAAGTAAAAAGTGTCAATTTTTTCAAATCAATATAGCCCGGTTATTATAGCAGATAGAAAAAAACTGTAAAGGACAAAGTTATAGATAATTTTATGCAGATTAATAAAAAATATTCAGAAAATTTTTATCGCCATTATTTTCTGAGATATGACGCAAACTTACATTTTTTTAAATGGAAACCATAGTTGGCTCTGACCTCATTCATTCATTCATTCATTCTCTTTAATCCAATATGGCATATGACATAGTTATTTCTAAAAATAAGTGAGTTATAGTCATTTTAAATTTTATTATAAATAAAAATG